>CM076415.1:7641596-7979287 GCA_038363315.1 Mugilogobius chulae | reverse complement strand
ATGATTTTTTTTTTTTTAAGTGTATTTAAGGTTCTTCATTTGTAGAGTGTACAATTCTGCACATTTGTGGTATTTTGGCTTAGATGCTTTTTAGCACAAAATTATATTAAAAATAATTTGTAGTTTGATGAATAAACTCAGTTTTACATAATAATATTACCAGTGTTCATCAGTTTTGATATTTTTAGGATCAGAATGTTATTTCATCTTGTTTAGGATGAACAGAAATTAATAAAACCAAGCTCATGGTTTTAGCTTTATCTACTCATAGAACTATAGTTACACATGGTAACTAACATTTCAGTCCTTATGAAAACCTGGTCCCGTTTGGGATAGTCCTGGTTAAAACCAGCTCAGTGCTCACTAAATACACAATGAGAAATGAAACAAGCCTGTTTTTTACGTTTTCAAAGTAAACATAACAAACACGTGTGTAAAAGTTCGCGCATCGCCGCTGATTCTCTCTATCGGTTTGAAGTCTTTAACGAGTCATATCTGCGTGATTACTGGGTCTTTTTGGACGATTTAAAAACCCATACACAGCTCAGACTCGTCTCTGTCCCGTTATCCGTACAGGAGAGCTCACTTCCTTGTATTTAAAGCGCTAGCAGCAACGGAGCAGATCCTCTGTTTGTGGACTGTTTATAAGAGCGGGGAGGAGAAAGCTGCAGCAGCACAAGAACTAACTCGTCTCCACTTCTACAGCCAGCATCATAACACATGAAAACGGATCGACACAACCACATGAGAAAACACGAGCCAAGGGGACTACAACAAGCACAGAACAACTGAACACAATTAGATATGTTGTCGATGAAGTAATAGCCTACTCTGCTCTTATCAGTCTCTTATTATCCTGGCTCCACTTCATTTTAATACACTCTTCTTAATCCCGTTGTTTCACTCACCGTGTGGCTTTCATCAGATGCAACTTGCTGTTTCCATGTTAGATCATCAGGTGAATCCAACAGTTCATTCATACTCCTGTGTAGTGATCTTCTAGAGTCCATTATAAGCACTTGTGAATGTTTGACACAAGTTGTCCCTCTCAAACCCATCTTTCAGCTTTCCTGTACTCCACCAACAGTAAACACATCCGTTAACAAACCTCTGAAAAAAAGTAACAGTGCCGACTGCTGGTCGCCCTCAGTCATAACACCCAGCACCGTCTGCTTGTATTCTGCTCCAATCAAAGCTCCACCTATGGGTGGGTGGCACCGGGGGTGGCCAATCAAATTTCAGGGGTAGCACGTGCCACCCCAGGCCACTCCCTAGACACGCCTCTGAATGTCATCAGTTACAGTACTGTACAGATATTGATAAAGTGTAAAGTAATTATTTAGCAGAAAAGCAGCTCTCAGATGACACCCACGAGGAAAGCATCTCTGGTAACTGTGTGCAAATTTATAATACAGTACCTGATATAAATTTAAAGTGCAATGTATGTCTCCTCTAGTAATTTAAAACACTGTATTTATAATGTATTTCTATGAAAATGCAGTTCCTTTTGCTATATTTTCTGTATATAGCTATTATACACTTATGAACGATCTCCTAACAGGATTAATTTTTTTTTTAAACAATCTCCCTTTAAGTATAGTAATTGTAAAATAAAGCTTTAAATTCTGAGTAATAATCTAGAAAACAACCCTCTTCTATTGTACTTTCTCTATTCTGCAAACTACAAACTCACACACAGTATTTTATCTTTAAATATTGATTGTTTTATTAATCAATACAAAACCAATAATGGGGAGAATGTTAAGTATCTCAGGATTAACTGGAGACATGTTTGTGCTCGTAAATGATTTATCGCCACAGGCCACAGCCCTTCCTGATTTAACCCTTTCTGTTCCGAGTTTAACCCTTTCTGTCCCGGGCCAAATGTGGGGGGCGTCTGTCATTCCCAAGAGCATTCAACAGGGGCAGTGTTGGGTTAGAAATGGAGATCTCAAAGACGGATGTCAGCTAAACCACTCAATATAATCTAAAGTAAAGATAAAAACACATAATTTTAAAAACAAAGGAAATTACAGTACATAATTAAAGCTTGCTTTCCTAAATTACAAGGAAAAGGTTTGCACAAATTAGAAAGAGCATAAAATAACATAATTAATGAGGGAAAATGTCACTCATCAAAAAAAAAAAAAAAAAAAAAAAAAAAAAAAGCTTGAGTATATTAGTTATTAAGCCTATATAGCAATTTTCTGATTATAAGCTTCTACTTTTTCACGAGCTTTGAAATTGTGGAAAGAGTGTGGAGAGGTGTGGACCTGCAGGTCGTGACTTAGGTGAGTTAGACTTGACTCACTTAAGACGTGACCTGATAAAATGATAAAAGACTTGAGACTTGACTTGGACTTGGAGTTCTGTGACTTGAGACGACTTGATGCTTCTCCTTAAAAAATAGTTTAATTGGTAAAGTTATATATTAAGGGCGCATAAATTCATTAATTATCATGAAAACATGATATGTTCATGAGAAATTAATGCGTGAATTCATGATGCATTAGTTCACCATTTTCATGAATTCAACTGGTGAATTCTCCCAATAATTCCGCTAATGAACTGTTATGTTAGTTAACCACAATTTTTAAATCTATTAAGGAATTTACAATTCTAAAGATATTTGAACCAAAAATAGTTCATCATGACTTTTGAAAGTCGTGCATGAACATAAGTCACCATAAATTTCCTTAACCAAAGATTCAAACAAAGCACCACTAGCCTTTTAAGCTTAGCTGTAAGAATTTATAATCAACTTGATTGAGCTGAGCTCATAGGAATCAATAAATGTATGTCCCCTTATATAAAACGTTACCAGTTAATTTTACATGAGCAAACAGAAACATGTCACATCTTTTGTGACCAAAAAAGGGATAAAAATCAATGAAAATGTAGAATTAGTATTAGTATAATATTAGTATACATATATAGTAGTAGTTTAGGTAATTGGGGCTTAGACCCACCTCTGTTGTATCCCTTGATCAGCACAAAAAATCCAACATTCACCCAATTTCAAAAACACAATTGCAATAAAAAATAAATAAATAATTTGGTAGCACTTTCAAATACCACCGCTAATTAATAGGTAATTATGGGGTATTACCAGTGGTACTAATGGTAACTACAGTGGTACTTGTAGTGGTACTTAGAGTTACAAGTACTGGTAACTGAAGTGAGAGTTACCGGTATGTTTAGTATTAATTATAGTGATAGTTACTAGTACTTAATTAATAGTTACTGGTACTTTTGTGGTACTCTTGGAGTGATAATTAATAGGGATTATGGTGGTATAATTGTACTAATTATTGGTACTTATAGAGGTACCTTTAGTGATACTTAATTGTGTACTTGGTGGTGGTATTTTGATGCTACACAAACAGGCAAAGACTGTTATGAAACAAGTTTATTACTGCAAATATTGTGTATATTACATATTATGATAAAAAATCAAACACTGGGCAATCTAATACATAGAGACACCTCTTTATTATACTTACAACCACAACAGATATGAAACATATACAGTATTAACAATTTACAAAATGTTCTTTGATAAAAAAAAAAAATTGCATACTACAGCTGGTTAAGCTTAAAATGGTACTTACTAAATAATGTATTGAGCATTAGCTAATTACTGTAAAAGTGGGTTGTAGTTACTATAAAAAAAAAAACTGACAGCAGGTCTTGTAAAGTGAATACAGTGGTACTTTGCTGGTAGTTATTGCATTAATTAACTGTTAATTAACACCAACAGGGTCGTATTATAAAGTGGGTAAGGGTGGTACTTCACTGGTAGTTACTAACGCTGCCAGTGTTAGTTGGCTATCAATTTCTACAGCAACTACCAGTGATTTACCACCTTCTCCTACTTTATAATACAAACCCGCTCTTGTATTAGTTAACAGTTAATTAATGCAGTAACTACCACCAAATGTATTCCACTTACAAGAAGACCAGCTGTCAGTGTTTTTTTAATAGTAACTACTACCACTTTTACTGTAATTTAGCTAGTGCTCCATACATTATTTTCTAGTAAGTACCAAGTAACTATCAATTAAGTACTAACTATCACTATAATTAATACTAAACATACCAGTAACTGTCACTTTAGTTACCAATATTTGTAATCTAAGTACCACTACAAGCATCACTGTAATTAAAGTCTAAAGTCTGTTATTCATATTTTTTATTGCATGTAAACTGTTATTTGTGAAGGACTACAGATGGAAAGTAGCTCTGTGCTAACTCTGGTGCAGCCATCTTTTTAATGTAACTGCACATTGTCCTTTAAATAAAGTAAACTAAGCTAAACTAAACATTAAGTACCACTGGTAATACCACCAGAAGTACCAGTAAGTACCCCCGTAATTACCTATAAACTAGCAGGCAGTATTTTAAAGTGCTACAAAAATTTCATTTGCTATTGTGATTTTGTATTTGCATGCGCGTTTTAAAATTTACAATTGTATTTTTGAATTTGGGTGCTTGTTTTCACCGATGTGATACTGGGATCAAATATTGGTTGCCTGGAAAGTCCAGAATGATATATTTGTATTTTTACACAGAGAAATATCAGTCTGGTCGCCACACCCTCCAAGGGCGTTTCCCTCGAAATCCAGATCGTACCGTGCAATGAAAATTGTTTATTTCAGTCACGTGGTTTTTGCTAACAACGTCCCAGCTGTGCGCAGCGCGCATGGATCTAGGCAGCGCAGCGGAAGGATAAACAACATGGCGCACCGGAAAACCGAGAGTTTGTTCCATTCACCGGTAAATGCTGTTTTAAATTACCAAAAAGACATCGCGTCAGTAGTCGTGTTCAAGATGTCAAGGCAGTGCAGTTGGCTCAGCCGGTAAGGGACCCCCTTTACCGGCAGATGACAGCGCGAGGAAAATCCCAACAGCTTACGACACAAGCCTTTATGCTCTTCTCTGGTTCCCTCCACTGTCTTTTAGGTGAGCTTTGCTCCGCCCTAGAAATCCAGTTCACTCGGGGACGCCCAGACTCATCCGCTGGTACAGCGGTGAGACTGGATTCTCCAGGCAAAAATATTGGTGTTGTTCGGAATCTGAATTTTTGAGTAATTGCAAGTAAATGCAGACAACTGGGTGGGGATATGTGGTAGGTGAAGACAGGGATTTTCTGAGCTGCAGGACAATACAGGATTATTCAAGCATGCAGGAATCAATCCAAATATAACTTTGGTTAAGCTAATGATGAGAGGACACTAATGTAACAAAAAAATCAAAAAAGTAGATTATACATAATAGGTCCAATTTAACCCATATTCACATAAAGTTGCTGATTTGCACTATGTGGCCCCTTTTCTAATGAGTTATGGGAACTTGAGAATAAAAAAGTTTCACTTAGTCCCTACACTGATATCAGCAGATACTTAAAGCCACTGTATCGAAGTCGGTATTGGGACTGAAAAACTTGAATCTCTACTCTTTTCATTTTTGTGTATATCTCTTTTCCTTTAAGGCCACTGTAAGTTTCTTATTCAGGATGGTAAGCTACATAAAACAAGACCTTTTTAAGATAATACAAAATTACATTTCTTTCAAACTAATTTAATTTTGTTCCACAGGAGCGACAATGAATTCTCTCCGGAAGAAAATGATAACGAAGAACCAACCGAAGAACCAAACAAAGAACCAACTGAAGAACCCAAAAGTAAATCTCCCAAGAAGAAATCAGCAAAAACTGTCGCACAAACTTCAGAAAAAGCGGCTAAAGCTAAAGACAATGCTACTGACAAAACCCCAGTGAAAGCCAAAGGTAAAACCAAAAAAGCAAAGGATCAAAACGGAGCGATCGCAGAAGAAGAGATGACTGAAGCTACAGAAAAGACAAGCGGAGAAGCAACAACGCCAAAAAAAAGGCAAAAATGCTGCTCAAAAGGCCGATAAGAAAGCAGACGAAACACCGGATGTAAAACAAAATGGAGAAGATAACGCCAATGAATCGAAAAGAACCAGAACTAAGATGGCACACTAGATTTGAGCGCGACGTCAAGCCGGAGAAGTTATCTTTCTACCCGGTGCGACCAGTAGGACCGGCCGTGGACTTGCATGGGAACTGGACACCTCTGTCTCTGTTCCAGCTCTACTTTAGCCCCTCCGTCGTGCGAACCATAATCAAAAACACCAACAAGAAAGCCACGATGGATAAGGAGTCGGGATTTAAGCGAAAATGGACACCGCTCGATATGAAAGACTTCTACATCTTTTTATCCATCCTGGTGTATTCTAGCTTGGTCAACGTGCACAGTTGGAATGACTTTTGGCGCAAAGTTTGGCCGTATAACTTTCAATACCCGGGAGATACGATGACAAGGACGAGATTTGAAGCTATTTTAGCCTGGCTGCACCTGTGCGATCCGGTGGAAGACGCAAAAAATGACAGTAAAAGGGGAACGCCGGAATACGACAAGCTTTTCAAGCTCAAACCGCTCTACACTGACATACTGAACTCCTGCAAGGCCCATTTCCAACCCAACCAGAACATCAGCATCGACGAGAGAATGGTCGCGACAAAAGCACGAATCGGTTTTAAGCAATACGTGAAGAACAAGCCGACAAAATGGGGGTACAAGCTTTATGTTTTGGCCGATTCGCTTACAGGATACACGTGGAATTTCTTTATCTACACTGGGAAAAGCACAGAAGCGAAAGATTCAAGTTTGGGCTACAGCTCCGTGCTGTCTTTGATGCCTTTGTCGCTGCTAGGATCTGGGTATAACTTGTATGTGGACAATTTCTACACCAGCCCGCGACTTTTCCAGTACTTGCATTCCAAGAACATAGCTTGCTGCGGAACGCTGAGAAGACACACAAAGGGATTTCCCAGGACGCACGCCAACGATTTTCCCAAAAAGCCAGAAAGAGGAGACATGCGATGGCTGAGGAAGGGCAATCTTTTGTTTGTGAAATGGCTGGACACTCGCGAAGTAGCTTTATGCTCCACGATCCACACGGCCTACAGTGGATTGACAATAAAACGCACCATAAGAACCGGATCGGAATGGGCCAAAAAGCAAGTGCCGTGTCCAGATGCCGTCATCGACTACAACAAAAACATGGGAGGAGTCGACTTGTCTGACGCTCTCATCGGCTACTACAAATCCCATCGCAAAACCAAGAAGTGGTACAAGACTCTCTTCTCCCATTTCGTCGACATCGCGATTGTGAACGGGTTTCTGCTGTACAAAGAACTGGCCAAGATGAAAGGAGAAGGAAGCACCAAGATGAACCAGAAGAGGTTCAGGGAGATTCTTTGCAAAGAGATGCTCACGTACGCCATGGGTGTAGAGCCGGAGGTCGAGAAGCCGACGGTGGTCACGCTCAGCTGCATGCCCATGTACTACAGCGAAAACGTAATGGACGGGAGGAAAAACTGCCGTAACTGCAGGGAAAACGGGCTCAGGATGAAGACGGGAGTGTACTGCAGGAGTTGTGAGGTGCCACTGTGTTTATTTGCACAGCGGGTCTGTTTCACTGAGTGGCACGATAAGCATAAGAAATCTCTGTGCACTCTCTCAGCCAAGAAGTCACTCTCACTGTAAAACAGACTTAGTCCAATGCTGCATTCACACCGGACAGCGTTCCTGCTTTTTTTTTGCATGTAGGCAGATCCCGTTGAGAGAGAGAAGGGACGGAGGGAGAGAGATAGAGGCTTGCTGCATTTATAAAACCAGCTTATCTGATAGCATGACTTTCTTCTCCTCCAGGCAGTGTCCTTTTGCTGTCTCTGTACTCCTCCAGTGTCACGCTGTACAGCAGTGGTTTAAACACGGCAACGAGCATTTTTAATAGATCCATGTGAGTGCATTGTCAGTCCAGATCATGTCCCATGTTGTTTGTTTTGTCATGTTGCCACACTTTCAGAGCAGAGCGGCCAAGCCTTTTAAAAGCTCCCAAACAAGCAACCTTTCGTTAAAAAAAATTATTAAAATACTTCAGTAAACAGTCTTTCTCTCCCCTTGATGTGAGAGGAGAGCAGCAGCTTGCCTCTACGTCACAGTAGAGTAGTGTCTGATTGGTGGACGCGGGCGTTTGACGCTTGAAAGTTCAACAGTGCCCAACTTGGGCGTCGACGCTTGATGAGGCGGCCAGAGCATCTGCCGCAGGTTGGAAAGTGTACTTCGCAAGACGCCAGAACAAGCGAATTTCAACGTGCTAGATGCAACTTCGCGCCGCAAATTCGCTGGACGCCTCAAGACGCAGGTTTACATTCACTTAAAATGTTAGCTGGACGTCTTGAATGCTTCAACGCTGTCCGGTCTGAATGCAGCAAAAGGAACACTGGAAACAACCAACCATACCTCAGAAAGAAATGAATGTATCCACCTTTATCCCATCTAAAACCAAACCAAGAAAAAGATGAGACTATGAGTCTACTTCACAAGACACATACCCCCAAACAAACTAATTTCAACGCGCTAGATGCAAATCTCAAGACTCAGATATTTGGTACAAATCCATTGGCATCATGTCATTGTAGTTGTTTTACTTTTACAACCATGTAAAGGAATCTCACATCCTTCCCAAGTCTGTCGTCTCTGTTCTTCCTGAACATAATGCAACTGTGAGACTTAAAATATCCTTATGTGTGTGGCCTTGAGCTGTTTTTGACTGAAGTCTAAACACATTTAAAACTCCTCTAGTGTGCAGCCGGCTTTTTTGTTGTTCCTGTATCTAACTTTAGCATTAACACATTGAGATATAAGCCTAATACTAATACATGTTGCTAAATGTAGATTTTGTTTTTATTTTTTATTGATACATACATACTTTAGTTTTTAGATTCTTTTAAAGTTTTTGATATATGCTTTAATAAACATTTTATACCTGATTTTTTGATTGTATTGAATTTTTATTTGCACGTAAGTTACACCGACCCATCTTATTGTGTTCACATGATTTTTATGGAATGTAACAATATAGCTTTTTGTCTAAAATTATAAATGAACAACAATATAATACTCATATTGTCTTTGCAACCATTGACAGCTGATTTTAGCTCTGTTAAATTATACATGGGCTCTTGAGAGAAATGAAATACATTTAATTTTGTTTTAGACTGTACAGAGTGGTCTGATTTTGTCACATTGTGCTGCATTTGCAATAACGTGGGGGAAAAAAACAAAACTGTCGCAACAACAAAAATCAGACTATCTAGCTTTAAAGTAGATCTATTGTGTATTTATAAACATATGTAGATTAGTAACGGTGGCGCAGCGGTTAGCGCTCTGGCCTCATAGCAAGAAGGTTCTGGGTTCAACTCCCAGTCGACCCGGGGCCTTTCTATGTGGAGTTTGCATGTTCTCCCTGTGTCTGCGTAGGTTTCCTCCGGGTACTCCGGTTTCCTCCTACAACTAAAAACATGTCCATTAATGCCTCCCCTGACCCTTCCCCCAGGGCTCCCCTGCAAAAGAGATTCTGAATCTCAGTGGGACTTCCCTGGTTAAATAAAGGTCAATCAATTAAATTAAATTTACATTTTGTTCATTGTAAAAATTGCAGCAAATTTTGAATTAAAACATTTGGAGTGGAGAAATGTGTCAAAACGATCATTTTGAACTTGGAATCTGATTGTTCTGAGACAAGTAACTGTACTTTTACCTGAGTAGTGAACGTCAGTACTTTTGCCATCCCTGAGTAGAAGCACTAAATGTGTAGTAGAATAGTAGTAACCCACACAATACCAGTCCACAGCAGTGTCTGCTCCCTCGTGTCCGTGTGGGGCAGTGTGGTGAGCACGAGCTGCGTCTTTTGAACATTTGAATGAAAAAGTGAAGAGACGAAGAGAAACAGGGGGCGTTCACCTCTTATTTTCTCCCGCAAAACAAATCCTTCTGCAGCTTCTTCGACACCTGCACGTGCGTTCGCCATTCCTCCGACTTTCTGCGCCAAAATGCCGAGGAAAAAAACCAACATGGCTTGTCCGGTCCCGCGCAAGAAGATAAAGACTGAGATAAAGACGGAGCCGGAGGAGGTGAAGATCGAGCCTTTGCCAGAAGTGGAAGTGGCTCTGGATCAGCTCAAACACGAGTCTTCTGAGGATGAGAGATACTCGTACTGGTCCGATGATGAAGACGACCTCGTGCTTTCGGATTTCAGCGATCCGGATTATTACCCGTACGACAGGTACGAGTAGTTTTTACGCATTTTTCAATCTGTTTTTGTGGCGTTTTCTTCTGCAATGTTCAGTCAAACTTAAGAAAATAAACTAGTAATCATGTTTGTGCACGCGTTCTGTGGTATAATCTGGTTCTTTCTGTTTTTTGTGTGTGTGTTTTTTTGCATGTTTTGCATTAAGTGTGCAGAATAAGCAACATGTTTGACCAGGAGCGTAGAAACAAATTCTGGGCTCCAGGTAGAAACTTTGTTGATGGGCCCCTAATGCATGATCTGTGTTAGTTTTAGTTAGCTAGTTTTCGATTAATTTGGATTTTGTTTTCTTCTAGAATATAGACTATGGTGGCACAAATAACTTTAAATTTAATCTTATTAAAATTTTTTGGAATAATAACCTATTTTTACCTTTTATCAAACTTGTTACCCGGGCTACACCAGTTTTAGACACGCAAAGTTGCTATTACAAATGCATTGCAATGAAAAGGCCATTAATAGATAAACTAATGTGTAGCACAGGTGGTTCTTAGAAAATGGCGGGCCACCATAGTATTTATTTTATTTATTGATGGATTTGATGAAAAATGTGCAGGTATTTTAAAAAAGATGACTGTATATATTTTATATAGTATATATATATGTGTGTGTGTGTGTGTATGTGTATATATATATATATATATATATATATATATATATATATATATATATATATATATATATATATACACATTAATTAACAAGATTATATACATATTTATAAAGAAACCCCATGTAGAGAGGAGAGGGCAATGTCATCAGTTACAGTACAGTACAAATATTGATAAAGTGTAAAGTATATTATTTAAGCAGAAAAAGCAGCTCTCAGATGACACCCACGAGGAAAGCATCTCGTAACTGTGTGCATACAGTACCTGTCCTGATAAAAATTTAAAGTGCAATGTGTGTCTCCTCTAGTAATTTAAAACACTGTATTTATAATGTATTTCTATGAAAATGCAGTTCCTTTTGCTATAATTTTCTGTATATTGGCATAGCTATTATACACTTATGAACGATCTCCTAACAGGATTATGTATTTGATTTTAAACAATCTCCCTTTAAGTATAGTAATTATAAAATAAAGCTTTAAATTCTGAGTAATAATCTTAGCAAACAACCCTCTTCTATTGTACTTTCTCTATTCTGCAAACTACAAACTCACACACAGTATTTTATCTTTAAATATTGACTGTTTTATTGATCAATACAAAACCAATAATGGGGGAGAATGTTAAGTATGTCAGGATTAGCTGGAGACATGTTTGTGCTCGTAAATGATTTATCGCCACAGGCCACAGCCCTTCCTGAGTTTAACCCTTTCTGTTCCGAGTTTAACCCTTTCTGTCCCGGGTCAAATGTGGGGGGCATCTGTCATTCCCAACAGCGTTCAACAGGGGGCAGTGTTGGGTTAGAAATGGAGATCTCAAAGACGGATGTCAGCTAAACCACTCATTATAATCTAAAGAAAAGATAAAAACACATAATTTTAAAAACAAATGAAATTACAGTATATATTTAAAGCTTGCTTTCCTAAATTACAAGGAAAAGGTTTGCACAAATTAGAAAGAGCATAAAATAACATAATTAATGAGGGGAAAATGTCACTCATCAAAAAAAATAAATAAATAAATAAAGCTTGAGTATATTAGTTATTAAGCCTATATAGCAATTTTCTGATTATAAGCTTCTACTTTTTCACGAGCTTTGAAATTGTGGGAAAGAGTGTGGAGAGGTGTGGACCTGCAGGTCGTGACTTGAGTTGAGTTAGACTTGACTCACTTAAGACTTGATCTGATAAAATGATAAAAGACTTGAGACTTGACTTGGACTTGGAGTTCTGTGACTTGAGACGACTTGATGCTTCTCCTTAAAAAATAGTTTAATTGGTAAAGTTATATCTTAAGGGCGCATAAATTCATTAATTATCATGAATACATGATATGTTCATCACAAGAAATTAATGTGTGAATTCATGATGCATGAGTTCACCATTAATCATTAAGAACTATCATAAATCACCATGAATTTTCATGAATTCAACTGGTGAATTCTCCCAATAATTCAGCTAATGAACTGTTATGTTAGTTAACTAAAATTTTTAATCCTATTAAGGAATTTACGATTCTAAAGATATTTGAACCAAAAATAGTTCATCATGACTTTTGAAAGTCGTGCATGAACATAAGTCACCATACATTTCCTTAACCAAAGATTCAAACAAAGCACCACCTAGCCTTTTAAGCTTAGCTGTAAAGAATTTATAATCAACTTGATTGAGCTGAGCTCATAGGAATCAATAAATGTATGTCCCCTTATTATGAAACGTTACCAGTAAATTTTACATGAGCAAACAGAAACATGTCCACATTTTTTGTGACCAAAAAGGGATTATAAAAATCAATGAAATTGTAGAATTAGTATTAGTATTAATATTAGTATACATATGTAGTAGTAGTATAGGTAATTGGGACTTGGACCCACCTGTGTTGTATCCCTTGATTCCTTGATCAGCACAAAAAATCCAACATTCACCCAATTTCAAAAAGACAATTGCAATAAAAAAAAAAAAAAAAAAAAAAAAAAAATTTGTAGCACTTTCAAATACCACCCGCTAGTTAATAGGTAATTACGGGGGTACTTACTTGTACTTCTGGTGGTATTACCAGTGGTACTTAATGGTAACTACAGTGGTACTTGTAGTGGTACATAGAGTTACAAATACTGGTAACTAAAGTGACACTTACCGGTATGTTTAGTATTAATTATAGTGATAGTTACTGGTACTTAATTAATAGTTACTGGTACTTTTGTGGTACTCTTGGAGTGATAATTAATAGGGATTATGGTGGTATAATTTGTACTAATTATTGGTACTTATAGAGGTACCTTTAGTGATACTTAATTGTGTACTTGGTGGTGGTATTTTTGATGCTACACAAACAAGGCAAAGACTGTTATGAAACGTGTTTATTACTGCAAATATTGTGTATATTACATATTATGATAAAAAATCAAACACTGGGCAATCTAATACAAAGAGACACCTCTTTATTATGCTTACAACCACAACAGATATGAAACATACAGTATTAACAATTTACAAAATGTTCTTTGATAAAAAAATAATTGCATATTATAGCTGGTTAAGCTTAAAATGGTACTTACTAGTAAATAATGTATTGAGCATTAGCTAAATTACAGTAAAAGTGGGTTGTAGTTACTATAAAAAACAAACAAACTGACAGCTGGTCTTGTAAAGTGGAATACAGTGGTACTTTGCTGGTAGTTACTGCATTAATTAACTGTTAATTAACACCAACAGGGGTCGTATTATAAAGTGGGTAAGGGTGGTACTTCACTGGTAGTTACTAACGCTGCCAGTGTTAGTTGGCTATCAATTTCTACAGCAACTACCAGTGATTTACCACCTTCTCCCACTTTATAATACGACCCGCTGTTGGTGTTAGTTAACAGTTAATTAATGCAGTAACTACCACCAAATGTATTCCACTTTACAAGAAAACCAGCTGTCAGTGTTTTTTTTAATAGTAACTACTACCCACTTTTACTGTAATTTAGCTAGTGCTTCATACATTATTTTCTAGTAAGTACCAAGTAACTATCAATTGAGTACTAACTATCACTATAATTAATACTAAACATACCAGTAACTGTCACTTTAGTTACCAGTATTTGTAATTCTAAGTACCAGTACAAGCACCACTGTAATTAAAGTCTTAAAGTCTGTTATTTCATATTTTTTTATTGCATGTAAACTGTTATTTGTGAAGGACTGCAGATGGAAAGTAGCTCTGTGCTAACTCTGGTGCAGCCATCTTTTTAATGTAACTGCACATTGTCCTTTAAATAAAGTAAACTAAACTAAACCATTAAGTACCACTGGTAATACCACCAGAAGTACCAGTAAGTACCCCCGTAATTACCTATTAACTAGCAGGCAGTATTTTAAAGTGCTACCAAAAATGTCATTTGCTATTGTGATTTTGTATTTGCATGCACGTTTTAAAATTTACAATTGTATTTTTGAATTTGGGTGCTTGTTTTCACCGATGTGATACTGGGATCAAATATTGGTTGCCTGGAAAGTCCAGAATGATATATCTGTATTTTTACACAGAGAAATATCAGTCTGGTCGCCACACCCTCCAAGGGCGTTTCCCTCGAAATCCAGATCGTACCGTGCAATGAAAATAGTTTATTTCAGTCACGTGGTTTTTGCTAACAATGTCCCAGCTGTGCGCAGCGCGCATGGATCTAGGCAGCGCAGCGGAAGGATAAACAACATGGCGCACCGGAAAACCGAGAGTTTGTTCCATTCACCGGTAAATGCTGTTTTAAATTACCAAAAAGACATCGCGTCAGTAGTCGTGTTCAAGATGGTCAAGGCAATGCAGTCGGCTTTACCGGCAGATGACAGCGCGAGAGAAATCCCAACAGCTTACGACAATAGAAGCCTTTATGCTCTTCTCTGATTGGTTCCCTCCACTGTCTGTTAGGTGAGCTTTGCTCCGCCCTAGAAATCCAGTTGAGTCGGCGGCGACCAGACTCATCCGCTGGTGCAGCGGTGAGGCTGGATTCTCCAGGCAAAAATATTGGTGTTGTTCGGAATCTAAATTTTTGAATAATTGCAAGTAAATGCAGACAACTGGGTGGGGATAGGTGGTAGGTGAAGACAGGGATTTTCTGAACTGCAGGACAATACAGGATTATTCAAGCATGCAGGAATCAATCCAAATATAACTTTGGTTAAACTAATGATGAGAGGACACTAATGTAACATTGTTAAAAAATCAAAAAAGTAGATTTTACATAATAGGTCCAATTTAACCCATATTCACATAAAGTTGCTGATTTGCACTATGTGGCCCCTTTTCTAATGAGTTAAGGGAACTTGAGAATAAAAATGTTTCACTTAGTCCCTACACTGATATCAGCAGATACTTAAAGCCACAGTATCGAAGTCGGCATTGGGACTGAAAAACCTGGATCGGTGCATCTCTACTCTTTTCATTTTTGTGTGTATATCTTTTCCTTTAAGGCCACTGTAAGTTTCTCATTCAGGATGGTAAGCTACATAAAACAAGACCTTTTTAAGATATTACAAAATTACATTTCTTTCAAACTAAGCATTTTATTTTTGTTCCACAGGAGCGACAATGAATTCTCTCCGGAAGAAAATGATAACGAAGAACCAACCGAAGAACCAAACAAAGAACCAACTGAAGAACCCAAAAGTAAATCTCCCAAGAAGAAATCAGCAAAAACTGTCGCACAAACTTCAGAAAAAGCGGCTAAAGCTAAAGACAATGCTACTGACAAAACCCCAGTGAAAGCCAAAGGTAAAACCAAAAAAGCAAAGGATCAAAACGGAGCAATTGTAGAAGAAGAGATGACTGAAGCTACAGAGAAAACAAACGGAGAAGCAACAACGCCGAAAAAAGGCAAAACAGCTGCTAAAAAGGCCGATAAGAAAGCAGACGAAACACCGGATGTACAAAAGAATGGAAAAGATAACGCCAACAAATCGAAAGACCCAGAACTAAGATGGCACACTAGATTTGAGCGCGACGTCAAGCCGGAGAAGTTATCTTTCTACCCGGTGCGACCAGTAGGACCGGCCGTGGACTTGCATGGGAACTGGACTCCTCTGTCTCTGTTCCAGCTCTACTTTAGCTCCTCCGTCGTGCGAACCATAATCAATAACACCAACAAGAAAGCCACGTTGCATAAGGAGTCGGGATTGAAGCGAAAATGGACACCGCTCGATATGAAAGACTTCTACATCTTTTATCCATCCTGGTGTATTCTAGCTTGGTCAACGTGCACAGTTGGAATGACTTTTGGCGCAAAATTTGGCCGTATAACTTTCAATACCCGGGAGATACGATGACAAGGTCGAGATTTGAAACTATTTTAGCCTGGCTGCACCTGTGCGATCCGGCGGAAGACGAAAAGAATGACAGCAAAAGGGGAACGCCGGAATACGACAAGCTTTTCAAGCTTAAACCGCTTTACACTGACATACTGAACTCCTGCAAGGCCCATTTCCAACCCAACCAGAACATCAGCATCGACGAGAGAATGGTCGCGACAAAAGCAAGAATCGGTTTTAAGCAATACGTGAAGAACAAGCCAACAAAATGGGGGTACAAGCTTTATGTTTTGGCCGATTCGCTTACAGGATACACGTGGAATTTCTTTATCTACACTGGGAAAAGCACAGACGCGAGAGATTCAAGTTTGGGGTACAGCTCCGTGCTGTCTTTGATGCCTTTGTCGCTGCTAGGATCTGGATATAACTTGTATGTGGACAATTTCTACACCAGCCCGCGACTTTTCCAGTACTTGCATTCCAAGAACATAGCTTGCTGCGGAACGCTGAGAAGACACACAAAGGGAATTCCCAAAACGCATGCCAACGATTTTCCCAAAAAGCCAGAAAGAGGAGACATGCGATGGCTGAGGAAGGACAATCTTTTGTTCGTGAAATGGTTGGACACTCGTGAAGTAGCTTTATGCTCCACGATCCACACGGCCTACAGCGGATTGACGATAAAACGCACCATAAGAACCGGATCGGAATGGGCCAAAAAGCAAGTGCCATGTCCGGATGCCGTCATCGACTACAACAAAAACATGGGAGGAGTCGACTTGTCTGACGCTCTCATCGGCTACTACAAATCCCATCGCAAAACCAAGAAGTGGTACAAGACTCTCTTCTTCCATTTCGTCGACATCGCGATTGTGAACGGGTTTCTGCTGTACAAAGAACTGGCCAAGATGAAAGGAGAGGGAAGCACCAAGATGAACCAGAAGACATTCAGGGAGATTCTTTGCAAAGAGATGCTCACGTACGCCATGGGTGTAGAGCCGGAGGTCGAGAAGCCGACGGTGATCACTCTCAGCTGCATGCCCATGTACTACAGCGAAAACGGAACAAACGGGAGGAAAAACTGTCGGAACTGCAGGGAAAACGGGCTCAGTAGGAAGACGGGAGTTTACTGCAGGAGTTGTGAGGTGTCGCTGTGTTTAGTTGCACATCGGGTCTGTTTCACTGAGTGGCACGATAAGCATAAGAAATCCCTGTGCAAGCCCTCAGCCAAGAAGTCACTCTCACTGTAAACATAACGAACACTGGAAAAACAACCAACCATATCTCAGAAAACTGTCTACTTCACAAGACAGACCCCCAAACAAATTAATTTCAACGCGCTAGATGCAAATTTGCTGGACATTTGAAGGTTTCTCAAGCGTTCGCCAACTTCTCGTGTTCATGGAAAAACTTGAGAGGCATCTGGCTGCAGATCTGTATGAGGAGTCCCTTAGCTCGCAGACTTGTACATCCCCTCATCACGTGACCTGTACCAGGAGGCCCCTAAAGCCGGATGTTCGCCCATATTAGCCTATGTACAGTATGTGGCTCTGTGCACTTGCATCAATAATGTTGAAGAAAACAATGATTATGTTGATGTTTATTGTCGCCGTGTGTTGCTGTTAACAGTAGAGTTTAGATTCTTAGACGAAGTGATGCTTCTCCTCAAAAAAAGCGTAGTTTTACACTATCTATAGTGTAACTAGTGTAACTATATATACAAATCTATATATAATCTACTGTCTTCTGTCCGGAGGCTCGGTGCTGCCAATCTCTTTTTATGAAATTACCTGATATCACATTTAAGGTTAAGGTACACTTTATTGTCCCCGTAGGGAAATGTGTCCTCTGCATTTGACCCATCCTTCAATGCCTCTGGGGCATCTCCTCAGGAGCAGTGATCGCTGCAGTGCAGCGCTCGGGGACCCATCTCCAGGTGTTGTTGCTAGGCTTGGTCAGGACTACCGTAGCTGGAGGATTTTACCCTAACATGCATGTTATTGGTTGGTGGGGGAAACCGGAGTGCCCGGAGAAAACCCACCCAGACACGGGGAGAAACATGCAAACTCCAGGCCCGGCCCGTGTGGGAATCGAACCCGCGACCTTCTTGTTGTGAGGCAAGAGCGCTAACCGCTCAGCCACCGTACCTTTAGGGCTGCAATAAATTATTTTGATAATCGATTAGTCGTTTAGCTGTTTGTTTGTTTGTTTGTTTGTTTGTTTAATGTAAGAGTCACTTGAAAACAAAATTTTTGCTAAAGCTGAGCTGAGGTTCACTGGAAAAATGTTCCATCTTAAAACCTCTTCTCATTCCGGCCTATTTTCCCTCACACGTCTGACAAGAATTGTCTAAATTTAAAACTGAAACAGTTTCAGAACCCTGGAGACTTTTTAAAGCTGTATCCCTGTAGTTTTTGCTTCTGATGTCCAAGAGTATCTCATCAGAAGTGAGAACTTTCTCCAAGCAAAAGAAGAACTGAATCTAAATTCTGCCTACATCTTTTTTGGTAGATATAAGGAATGGTAAAGCTGGTGTTGACAGCTGAGACATAAATGACTCTAGATTTGGAAATATTTTGGGTTTTGACAGTTCCTGTGTAAAAGCTGAAGACAATTGAGATAAAAATGAGTTTTAGGGACCCAAAGTTTAGGCTGGGCCAATACAAAAGTCCTTTTAAAATGTTTTGAGATTTTTTTTATTTGGAGGTTTACAGAAGAAATCTGGGTTTGGATCATCCCAGAGGCTGGTTTTGATCTAAATAAAAGGGATACAATGGTATTTTATATTGAATCTTTCCAGATGCTTCATATTATGCTTTTTTCAGATACAGAACAAAAGGGAAGCCAGAATGAGAAGTTAATAAGACAACAAATGCTTGACATTTTTATCTTGTTTTGAGTAGGTTTTGACTATTTTAAAGATTTGCTGATGGAGAAAGATGCGATTCATCAATGACATTGTTGCCGCCCTAATCACATTATTACCTCATAATATCACGTTATTACCTCATAGGTTGGCAGCACTGAGATTCTGTCATTTTATGTGTGTGTAAATGAAGTCTTCTGCACACTACAGGAGTTTTGGTTTGATTTTAAGCTTGATGTTTCCCTTTACGAGTTCAGGAGGCGTGGTCAGAGTAAGAATATTTATTTATAAGATTTTTTTGTGGTTTTTCAGGAGCATCATAGTGAGATTCACTTGCTGCACGAGCAAGGAACTTTACAGCAACAGCATCTGCCTTGCGACGACCGCTCTTAAAATGTAAATTGAAGAAGTAATGCCTCACCATCTGTAAAGAATTGTACCGCTTTTGCAAGTAGTCAGACTGCAGGAGCATTGCTTACGCCGTCTCCAACATGCCTGCGAAGCACCTACTTTACTATAGAAAACAGTCAACACGGAGTTGGTGGAAACTTTTTAATTTCACGCTAATGACTGTCTGCTCTCATGTGACCGCTACAAATCCATTGGCCTCATATCATTGTAGTTGTTTCACTTTTACAACCGTGTAAAGGAATCGCACATCCTTTCCAAGTCTGTGTCGTCTCTGTTCTTCCTGAACATGATGCAACTGTGAGACAAATAAGCGTCGTAAAATATCCTTATGTCTGTGGCCTTGAGCTGTTTTTCAATAAGTCTAAATTTAAAACTCCTCTAGTGTGCAGAAGGCTTTTTTTTATTATTCTTGTATCTAACATTAATATTAACACATCGAGATATAAGTTTAATACTAATACATGTTGCTAAATGTATTCTTTATATTTTTATTAAGACATACATACTTTAGTTTTTTATATTTTTTAAAGTTTTGATATACTGTATATTCTTAAATAAACATTTTATACCAGATTTCTTGATTGTGATTATTTTTTATTTGCACGTAATTTTCTCCGACTCATCTTGTGTTCACATTAAAGATAAACCAATATTGATTTTTATGGAATGTAACATTATAGCTTTTTGTCTAAAATTATTAACAAACAATATAATACTCATATTCTCTTTGCGACCATTGACAGCTGTTAAATTATACATTTGACTCTTGAAAAAAAATGAAATCCATTTAATTTTGTTTAAATTAAATGTACTGTATTTTGTACAGACAAACTGTCGCATTTACAACAAAAAAATCTGGCAATTTTGAACCCATACGTTTCACTTGGAATCTGATTGTTCTGACAAATCACAAGTAAATACAGATAAATGGGCGGGGATAGATAGGTGGTAAGTGACAACAGTGATTTTCTGAGTACTCGAGCATCAGCTGCAAGACAATACAAGGCTATTCAAACATGCATGAATCAAATTAAATACAACTTTGGGTTAACTAATGTTTAGAGAACACTGGTATAACATGGTGAAAAAAATCTGAAAAGTGGATTTTACATAATAGGTCTCCTTTAACTTATTGCCTTTAGTGACAGTGTTGACAACAGGTCCTTGGAGCGGATCTGCTCGGTCACATGGTGCGTACGTCACTGCGTCACTGACAGCGGCGTTCACGGCCAGACCCGAGGAGGCTAGCGCGAAATACCGACACACACACACCGACAACAGGCGCTCCTTTCCCCGCTTACGCCTGCTGAACGCTTCTCCGGGGCCGAGCGAACATGAAGTGAGCCGAGAGCATGGGGGCCAAAGAGTCGAGGATAGGATTCCTGTCGTTTGACGAGGCCGTGAAGAGAGGTGAGCTGCTGTTGTTGTCATAAAGCCCTGGGATGGAGCCTCTGCTGCGGCTAAATCCACTTCATGCGCCGATAGCTTTAGCTGGTGTACTGCAGGAACATGCACCCCGTCTGAATGGTGTAATCGCTCGGTTTATTAACACCAATCTTCATCAAAATCTTCGTTTTTATCCTCTTTTGTTGATTTCGTATAATATGTAGCGTCGGTTATTTCCGCGCAATGTAATTTTAACTCGTAAATTCATGTTTGTACTTTATTAAATTGACCGTAAACGTTGAAAAACTACAACATTTCATAACCTTACGCAATTACGTTACACAAAATAACTATTACCCGAATATGTTTTATTTGTGCGTCTCATTGTGATTTCTTAATATGTACCTTCCAGATAAGTCCCAATTTGTTCGCATTTTTGCCGTTTTGTACGTTAACATCTTCCGCTGGCTACGGGGCGCACTTTTGGTCATAACACCAGCACTGCAAATACAGCCTTTTAATTGGCCTTGTTCGCTGTTTACGAAAGACAACTGTCGCACAAGCTGCGCATCGCTTTCTCAACATATTTACCAGCTTTGAATAAACCCAGAAACGACCTGAAAAGCATCGCTGTTGACATTAAATCTATTTGCATCGACCGAAGCGTCATTTCCCGCAATCAAAACACAGACAGCACCCGTTCCCACACCGATATTAGCTTATTTTCCACAATGTTATCGCATTTAATTGCTTCTTTATTTTATGACAGCGTTCGGAAAGCGGTGTTAACTAAGGTCACGTCAAAAATCTGTAATATTTCGCGTGATTTCTAAACAAGCTAACCAAACTGTTGCAGGTATACATGCTAACTTAGCTTGTCATAATGAATTACAGTTATAGCAGTGTGGCTAACTGTTACATGTTGCCGTAGCTTATCTGTTTTGTTGTTGTGTAAAGTGTTAGCTCGGGTTAGCATGTGCGGCTCACTTGTCAACAGTGAGTAATGTGTTTGCGTGCAGCTGTTAGCAAGGGCAGCTAACCCAAACTAGCTGCTTTTGGCTGTTTGATATTGCAGTTAGGGGCTAATAAACCCTCCCATGTGACAGATGCTAACGGTGGCTATTGTTGTTAGCGCTGTCAGGCTGAAATCTACCGCTGTCATGCGGTTTTTGATGAAAAGATTGCTTTGTTTTGGGAGGTCAGGCGTACAGTAAAAATAACCACAAAGTCAACAATCTGTGTAAAGTTGTGACAGGAACATTTGGGTAATAACTTCATTTATTTGCAGTTATTCTAAAGTGATATCAGCTTGTTTTTATTGTGGATGTGTTTTCAATGTTGTGTTTTAGCAGCTGAGATTATAGAGAAGGAAATATTTTTGTCAGAGCAAGAGCAGATTTGCTTATCAGAACAAGCAGGGTGTGTTAACATAACATTGGGCATAAAGTAAATAACAAGGACATTTCATGTTCATTAAATTTAAATGAGTGAACAAGGAATACACAAGAACAGGCTAATACAGTATATTGCAAAATGAATAGAATCACAAATACTTTGGAGACACTTAAACAGACCTGGGCAAACTGCGACCCGGGGGCCAGATGTGGCCCTTGACCTGTTTTAATCAGGCCCCTGACATGTTTTTTGAGAAACAGAAATGTATGACAAAGTACTAGGAGGAAGTAAAAACGAGAATAAACTTGTAACATTTTGAGAGGCCTACGTTTTAAATCTTTGTAATTGTGCGGAAAAAAGTAATACTTCATCTAGAATAAAATCATCCAAATACAAGAAAAAAGTAGTATTTTTCTCTTGCAACTTTTTAAGATTAAACTTGAACTTTTCTAAGACTAAAATGATAATTATATTCATGGTGATAACGTACAAACACGTGGGACATTGTTCTAAAGATCAAAATTATAAAGTTTCACATTTATTGTGTTTTTTTGTGCAAATATTTGACTTTTCTATGTGAAAACAGATAAAGTGAAAAATGGTTCTTCAACAGGCACCGAAGACATTTTCCAAAGCTTTGACAGTTTGCTTTTTCCCCCTAAAATTTCAAGTTTAATCTTGAAATATTGAGTGGCTTAGACTTTATTTTTTGGAAAACAGTGACTTTTTTTTTTTTTTTTTGTAATAATGCATTTTTCTTGTAATATAACATTTAAGATAAGATCTGTTGTTCGGCCCTTCAATGCTTTTCTGCATTCGAATATGGCCCTTGGGTCAAAATAATTGCCCACCCCTGCACTAAACCTATTAAAATTATAATATTATCGAATGTGATGTGTAAAACAAGCTCAGAAAGAGAAAGAAACATCTAGTGTGATCTTTTAAACAAGTATGAAATTATATTATGTATGTGCTTGTGGTTCATGTTATAGTTCATTTACGTCTTGTGCACACATTTCTGGATGCATTCAGATACATCTTAGAGTATAGTCTGAGTATTGTTATCAATGCTTTGCTTCTACAGTAGAGTACAAGAGAATTTAAATTGTAGTTTTAGTCACACACAAAAATTACAAGGGCTCCAATGGGCTTAATGTGACAAAATTGTTTAAATGTCTTTATTTTACTACTGATTGTATAAAAAGACTAACTTGTATTTTTTTTAGAAAGACAGCATTTTGCTTCTGAAATGACCAGTTTTAGTCTTTTATCAAAATCTGTTTGGTTGATATTTGGAATGTTAGATCTAGTTTTTTTTAGGAAAGCATGTCAGAATTATTGTCATTTTGTTGTTGTGCAATTATATTGTGACTTGATAACCTAATAAGCTTGACATCCCTAATTTTTGTATTAGTTTGTAAAGACTGTGACTTTTACAAACCAGGTTTAATCCTCTTGCGCTTCATCGTTGTTTTGTTACTTTTATAGTAGTAATGACACATGAGAAATGGGCAATATTGTGATGAAAATACAAATCTTGAGCTCATCTCTTTGACAATCTGCTTTCTTGATGAAATCTTCATATTGTGATCTCTCATTTCTCAATATGATGCATTTGTTTGTTCAGACTTACCTACCTACGTCTGTTATTGGTCAGTCTCAGAGTTGCTAAAGTTTGCTTCTTTATAGAAACTGTGGGCTTCTTTTTGTTGGAAAGTCGCTTGTGAATTTTGACGGTTGAATTTTTTCAGGCTTGCTACTGGGCTGGGCTTTCACTTCATAATTGTGGTTATTTTTGGCCAAAATAAGAGTTGTCTGAAGAAATGTTTTGTTGTTTCTTTCTTTTTATCTGTGGGGTTGTTGCGATTACATTACGATTTTTGTCAGATTGCATCATTTTTGCATATTTTCATGTCTAAAAGTTGTTTTAATATAATTTTTATTTAATTGACCTTTATTTAATCAGGGAAGTCCCACTGAGATTCAGAATCTCTTTTGCAGAGGAGCCGTGGGGGAAGGGTCCGGGGAGGCATTAATGGACATGTTTTTAGCTGTAGGAAGAAACCTACGCAGACATAGGGAGAACATGCAAACGCCACATAGAAAGGCCCCGGGCGGCCCAGGAGTCGAACCCAGGACCTTCTTGCTATGAGGCCAGAGCGCTAACCGTGTTGCCCAAATATAAGATAATATAAGACAGTATTCTGGCTGAGGTCACTTGTTTTGGTCTTTTTTCAAAAGCTTTGTCGCTTTTTTAGTCCTTTCTGAAAATCTCGCAACATTGATCAGCCTTTGTCCTGTTCGGAGTGAATGACAGCTGGATTTAACTTTCTGAAATAACAGATGAATTTATTTGCTTCAAAGACAATTGGAAAATACAGTCTAGGATTACAAAACTGAAATCGTATAAATGTTTTGCCATTTTGCCCAGACTCAGTATGAAGGCAGCTGACCTGATGTAGTCTTGAATGTTTACATTCTTACACCGGAGCCTGGATCTGTTGGACTGGTTGGTCTCTCTCAATCATGTGATGATGATCATAATATAAATGATGATGGTGGTTCATACAGATCTGCTTCACACAGTCCTCTCTCCTCCTCAGCATTAGCAGCACTAGCAGCAGCAGCCCTGGAACAGCTGAAGCAAGTCGCCTTAACACCTGAGGCGAGAGTGCATCCACTCTGCCACTGCAGCCACTTGTCTCTGTAGAAAATCACCACTAAAAGTCTGTCACACTGAGCGTGAGACAAACCATCTTTACAAAATGTCCTTAGGTCTGTGGCTCTAAAAATCACAAAAGATTTGAAGCTCTTGTGTGCAGAAGCTTAAGTGAGTGACTGTTTGCTTAGGTTTTGAGCTAAAGTTTTGTACAGCCTCTTTAAGAAGTCTTATGTTTACTGTCTTTTATATTTATGGCTGCAATAAACGATTATTTGGTAAATAATTAGTATTCAGATTATTCTTTGGATTAATCGATTAGTTGTTCAGAAGACAGAAGTCTCTTGAATAAATTTTTCGACGAAATAACGTCACTTAAGAACATTCTACGTACAAATTTACAGACAAACTAGTGTTTACGTCAAAAACCACTCAAATTACATACTTTTCATTGCTTATTATCGTCATTGCTGTTCAGTCTGAGCGTTTTCTCAACTGTTTTGAAACCTAAATAAAGTAGGATTGTACAACAAACAAACTACATACTAATCAATACTAAAGCTAGTGTCACATATAGATTCAATAGACTCAATTATTTGTATTAAAAAATGTCTTTAAGAGAACACAATTTGTCCTTTGCTGAACTGTTTTAAAATAATCAACTATATCAAGTACATTCCTTGGTATCAAAATAGTGTTTGAAATAGGATTATACTATTCAAATTGTGACAAGACTAAAGAGCAGTTAACGATTATTCAATTACTAAATTAGTTGACAATTATTTAAATAATCGATTAGTTGCTATTAATCCATTAACTTGTTGCAGCCCTAGTTATATTATTCTCAGATATGCTCTGCCCTACTTCCATTATCCATATGTTCTATTTCCAACATCATATTTTGGTTGTGCAGTGTGTGAACTGCTGCCAAAGGTAAAAGTCCCTCTCATTTCTTACACAATCATTAAACATTCACCTGGATACACTCTCCGCTGTTACGCAACTAAACGTAGCACGTAAAAGTCCTACACTGGAGACGTCTGCAGCGCTTTTAGCTCTGAGAATGTGACGGTGGTTATGTTCAGAGCTACAACATATAATCGTCAACTACTTTAGTATTTGAATAATCGTTTAATTACTGTACACCATCTCTAAAGCCTGTCAGGTGCTGAGAGGAAAGGTTTTTGGCAATTACTTTAAAATGACGCATGTAAAATGCCTCGAATTACTTTTACTGTAATGAGCCTATCTGCTTTGCATTTTGACGTCACATGAAGAGGGATGTCACAATATCAAATTTTAGTATTGCGGCGATTATTGTGATGCAAAATTTCACGATTTAGCGATTATTCGCGATAGGGCTGGGCGATATGACAAAAAAATTTTATCACGATTTTCTTGAGGCCAGATCACGATTTTGATTTTATCACGATTAATGTCTATTTTTTTTCCCTCTTTTTTGCTTTTGCGGTGCAAAAAATTATCTGATTTTTCAGAAAGTTCCTACTTCATTGTCAGTGTCTAAATCCAGCCGTCAAAGGATGTCATGTTGCCAGATTTTCAGAGTGAAACGAGTGACCAAGCCTTTGAAAATAAATCCCTAAACAAGCAACCTCAGCCCTTCAATAAAAAGTAAAAAAAAATATTTGATTAATTTGAACGTTGTGTGTTGCCTCTAAACAAGTATAAATGACTTTGGCATATTTTAGTAGTTTTTCTAGCATTTACAACTTTTTTTAAGCATGAAAATATTCTAAAAATCCATGTTTCAGTCATAATTTATATATCTTTTTGTAAATCAAACTTGAAAAATGCTAAAATTCACCTCTTTTATGACTTGAATGTGCAACCCAAAAACCACAACCTTCAAAATTTTGAAGAGACTTTGAAAAAAGTAAAAAAAAATCACGATGTGACGATTTCATAGAAAAGCAGATTGTCACAGAGATGACTTCACGATTCGAATTTTATCACAATATTGCCCAGCCCTAATTCACGATTACTGTCCCCACAACAAACAACAATCATTCTCATTGTCTAACCTGCTACTTTTTATGAAATTAAACTTTCTGAATGAAGCAATCCTAATGTGACAAAACATTCTGCTGCATTTGTTTAAAAAAAAAATAATAATGCCAAATTTGCTTCTAAAATTGTGTTTTTTCTATACATTTTGAAAGTCAGACTTTTGCTTCTAAAATGGCCACATGTAGAAATAGGTTGATATGTATTTAATTTTTAAAGTGTATTTTTTGTGCCAGTATCAATATTTGTTATTTGACTATCAGATATTTGGGTCATTCTCTGAAAGTGGGACTATCAAGCGTGACATTCAGGCTGAAAATTCAAACTGCAGCAATTGTTTTATTTTTAGGTTAATTTCCATGTTTGAGAAGTGTACTGACAGGATCTATAATGGTCAAGAAAGATGCACATATTTTTTCCAATAAAGCCATTTCAATTTAAATTTCAATTGCTCTCAATGCAGCATAATTCCGCATGTAACATGGACACCAACTGGACACCAACTGGACACCAACTGGACCACATGTTTTAGCTGAGAAAGTTTATACTAAATAAAATGTTGATTTTTGAGATATTCTCTCTGAATACACACATTAGTGGCGTTTATCCGCTGAAGGTTCCTGAGCGTTGAAAAGTCTTCACTTGCTGATAAAACTGATCAGGTCCTTGTGTAACTTTTATGGACACCAACAGTTACATACGGGTACCCAGGAATTCGGCTAAAACTCAATACAAAAAGTAGAAAAACCAAATGCAAACATATTTTCCAACATTATTCTTCATTTTATTGTGTTTCAGTGCAGTATTTTATAGAGTTTACATGAGGAAATTACATCATGTTTATTGCTGGATAAAAATGTCACACTTTTGGTCATGATTTAAGCTATTTTTTTGAAAAACCGGTAGTAAAAAAAAAGTTCCATCTTATCTTGGGCTGCAATTTTTTAGAATCTTTTAGAGGCACATTAGTAGTATATATTACATAAAAATTATTATTTACTTAATGAAAATCTGTCAAATAACCAATGGTCAAAACGGTCCCACTTTCAGAGAATGACCCATTTGCAGATTTTATCTAAAACAAGAGTCACAAAATCACAGATTTACTTACTTTAGCAAGAAAATGTGTTTATCTAAAATAAAACACATCTGAAGCAATAATATATCGTCTTTTTCCCTAAGTTCAATATTTCATCCATTACTAGGTTCAGAAGAGTTGTCTAAAATTATTATATTGTGTTTGGAATAATCACGATTATCGATTAATCTAATAATCTTGACATCCCTACACATGAACCTATTCTGTTTCAGCCCCTGGTAACATTAATTCTGTTTTGATATTTTAAGAGTGTGCCGTTTACATAGTCGTGCTTCACATCACTGTTTTTATAAATTGACTGTAAAACCCAAAACAGGAAACCACAGTGACTTCTACATGTGACTTGACCACGTCTGATAAAGTAGTTCTGTTTAATTCTTTAATAAAATAATTAAGGCTCGTGTGATATGGATTTTTGGGAACTGATACTAAAACCGATATAAAAGAGGCTGGAGGTGTCGTTACCTGATGAAACATTTACTGTTCTTCTGCCATTCAGTCATTTTAAAGGACTAAAGTTTGCTTGAAGAGAGACTTGAACTGCTGAAGTGTTTTAATCAGACCCTCGGCGTGTTTTTGAGAATAAGCATTACTCTTATCCTGCAAAGTCTTTTAGTTCTTTTAGCCAGATTTGAATAAAATTGTTAATATCTCGTAGCATATTTCAGTTGTTTGAAGACATTTCTGGTATTTTAGCTTGAATCAAGTTTGCAAGACAGAAACACCTTCAAGCAACTTAAATAATCTAAGTCCATCAACTAAAACCATCTTAAAAATAAAGATTAAAACGCAGATTTCAGGACGTTTTAGCAAATCTAGAATTCCATTTTTGCAGTGTTAATTTCTTTTATTTGATTGATTTGGTCGTGTGTCTGCACCTGTGATTAATAAGTGTAGGTTGCCTATTTTTTATACAAAATGTGCAATAATAACATTCTTTCAATACCGGTAATTGTGGTCTGGCCCTTTGTCGCTTGCCTGGATTTGGATATGGCCCTCGAAGAAAAATAATTACCTGCATCTGATTTATAGTAAACATAAAAACATGTTCAATGTTTAGATTTTTATAACAAAACATTTCTAAATGAAAATGAGCAGAAGGAAGTTGTAAACTTGTATCTACGTTCTTTGTTTTTTTTTACAAGGAATATTCACAGTTCTACCTATTTTAAAGTGACACACATCTACTTACAGCTACATGACTATAAACAACTACTATTACTAGTATTATTAACAGTAAACAACAGCAATTACCAAACCTTCTTAGAGAGTAATTGACCTTAACTTTTAACTTTATTGTCCACCATAATGGAAACTTGTCTTGGGTTCACCATCACAAACACAAACAGCTTCCTGCCAATAAATACAATAAATACATCTTACATGCACATACACATACAACATTTCCATCAGTGTCTAACTGTCTATTTAACAAACCGATTATCTTCCCAGCATTTTTGACTCTGTCACTGTCAGACGCCAAACCAAACCGATATGTTGAAGACAAGAACACACAGCAGTGCATCTACATTTTTATTTAAGATCTGACTTCAGACAACTCAGACTTACTGTTTTTAATCACTAAACCACCGTCTCACTTTATTCTCTGTCCCGGCGGTCAAAGAGGTGCAGAGATTCCAGCGCGCTCTCAGCCTCTGAGCCACCAGAGAAAGGCTTGTGCGGTGGTCGGTGGTAGCACCTTTTTCATAAGCGACACTTGTGTTTGCGTTGTCCTGGGCCGCTTAGTGTCCAGTAAAAAGCCTTGTGGTCTGGTTAGTAAATGCAGTCTGCCTGTATATTGGATTTTTGTTGTATTTAGTGAGTCGGGCACAGAAGCACATGTCTTCTCTGTTTGTGCGAATAAATAAAGTAAATAAAGTGTGAGAAGCGTGAGTGTAAAAGCCCTGCCTCTGCATTAGCCCAGGAGCTCTTTACACAGTTGTCTTCTGCTTCTGCGTGAGCTCAGGGTTAATGGTTACAAACATGTCCTTTTACATGTTTTACAGTGAAACAGTCATAAACCTGAGTCAGCTGTTTGAGAGCCGCACTTCTCTCTGTCATCACCACAAACAAACTCACGTCACTCACACTCATCATCACACAAAGAGGAAGATTAGTTCTTAGAAAGAAATACATAAATAAATAAATACAAGATGTGGGCTCGAGTCAGACTTGAGTCACTGTTTTGACTGTGACTTGTGACGTGATTAAACATGTGATAAGCACGTTTTCATACGTTTTTTGGAGTCTAAAGCTAAAACATTAAATAACCACAGATTTTGGTTGAAGCCATGTGGCGACATTTTCTTTGGGTCTAACTGTAAATCTTAACCTACCCCAGACTAGGGCTGCACGATACTGACAAAAAATCTAATTGCGATGTTTCTGTTTGATATTGCGATTTTACGGAAGCTCAGTATTGCCAATCTCTACTTAATTTTTTTTTTTTTGGGGTGCACGGTAGCAGAGTGGTTAGAGCTCTGGCTTCCCAATAAGGAGGTCGTGGGTTCGACTCCCGGGTCGGACCATATCAACATCTCACGATCTCTCTGGGTGGAGTTTGCATGTTCTCCCCGTGTCACCGTGGGTTTTCTCCGGTTTCCTCCCACCTCCAAAAACATGCATGTTTAGGTTAATTGGGCATCACTGTAAATTTCCCTTAGTGAGTGAATGAGAGAGTGAATGTTTGTCTGTCTAACCCTGCGGCAAGTTGGCCACTGTCCAGGGTGTTCCCGCCTAAGGCCCCAAGTCACTGGGATAGGCTCCAGTCACCCGCGACCCCTAACGGGATTAAGCGGTAGAAAATGAATGAATGAATGAATGAATACTTAATTTTTTTTAGGTAATAACGTGATGCAAAAAAAGAAAAAGGAAAAATGTATCAGGTAAAAATGGGATACTATCAAGTACCTGATAATGTTTTCCTCTAAACTTTTTTCTTTTGTAAATTTGTATCGCGTTTTACCCTGATAATTTTTTATATATTTTTTTATTTCATTTATTTATTTTTTGTTGGTATCACGTTTTTACCTAATAATATATATATATATTTTTATTGACCCTATTTTGTCCCGCCTACTTTTCTAGGACGGGCACTTCCTGTTTAGCTGCATTTAGCCTGTAGATTTCAGTCGATGGGTTTATTTTAACTGTCATTATATTTAATTAAAATTGTCCCACAAGACAGACAAACAAACACGTTAGCTACCTTAACAGAGCTAAACAGGAAGTGCATTTCCAAGCCAAGTGGGCGGGACAAAATAGGGTCAATACCACCTTATTACTTAATAGTTAACATGAAATTTCATGATACAACTGGAAAAAAACAAACAAACTAGAGATTGGCAGTACTGTACGGCGCTCCATTGTACTCACAAAAAATAAATATTTATCTCGTATATTATCCGCTCTGCCACACAGTGGCACTCTGGCCTCACAGCATGAAGGTCACGGGTTCGACTCCCGCTCGGCCCAGGCCTTTCTGTGTGGAGTTTGCATGTTTCTCCCCGTGTCTGGGTGGGTTTCCTCCGGGCACTCCGGTTTCCCCATCAACTAATAACATGCACGATAGGGTAATATCCTCCAGCTACGGTAGTCCTGACCAAGCCTAGCAAGAACAACTGGAGATGTGTCCCCGAGCGCTGCAGCGATCACTGCTCCTGAGGAGATGCCGCAGAGGCTGAAGGATCCAGGGTCAAATGCAGATTACACATTTCCCTACGCGGACAATAAAGTAGACCTTAACCTAAACCTGTTCTAATTAATCGATTATTTGAATAACTTTATTTATGGGCTGAAGTCGCTTGTCTTTGAAGGCTTCGTCACGTTTTTCTGTGAAAATCTGTCCACACTGGTCAGTGTTTGTTCTGCTCTGAGTGAGTGACAGCTGGATTTAACCAATCACAGTCAAGTAGGAACTTTCAAAAAAAGCAGATGATTGTATTTACCTCAAAGGCAAAAGACAAGAGTCTACAAGAATTGTGATTAAGTCGAAATCATGATCTGTCTCCAGGACGTTTTCAATTCTGATGCTTTTTTGGGGCTTCAAAATGTGTGACCTTTCAACAAGTATTTGGAGTAATTCGGTCGTGTTTTTCTTCTCTGTATTTGCATTTCCTCTGTTTGTGTTTCCATTTAAGTCCGTCTGTAAAACGCTGTAGTTTAGCCACGCTTTGCATCAGCTGCAGTCGCACCGGACAAACACCAGGATTATTTTTAGACCTGCGTATAGAGACAGGAAATGCAAAACTTTTCAGCTGAATTCAATTACAACAAGTACACATTAGGCATTGTATCTTTACCTGCATACTACAAAAACTACATGATTATATTTAAGATTTGATCAAACGTTTCTCTTGTTTTCACCCAGTTTTTATCAGGTTTATAATTGTCTTTTGTCCAGTAAATATAACACAGTTAATTCTACAGCTGTTACCTAGCAACCACATTGTAAATCTGAGCCAAAATCTACAGAAACGACACGGACGTTATGATTTGACAAATGAGAACATCTTGTAACACTTTATAGAAGGATTCTGTTTTATAACTAAAATTATTTCCTGTAATTTTCACGTTTTATTTGCAAATTTCTTCATAAATTGCAACTAAAACTGCTGGGCAATAAGGCAAAAATGCTAATACAATGCTGATGTTACTAAGATGGAAATTTAATGTGTCCATAAATCAGTTGTGCTCTGATAAAGGCGTTGTAGAGAAAAAATAAAATGCAATGGTTTTTTTTTATTGATTGAAAAGATCTATTGGGCGAGCCCGATCTCACAGAAAGCGTACATTTACGTCATTACACAACATGTAAATTACGTATGATTAGCACAAGTTTACTGCTGTTTTGCGTAATTATGCTACACGTCACAGTCCCAGTTCATTTCTATGGTGGTTGTTAAGACGTGTTCTTATTTATGTGCATTTACCTGCCCCAAGCCCCAGACCTAATCTTACCCGTTTCACCTGAAGAAAACGTCCCCACGTGGCTTCAACCAAAACTCGTGTTTTTTTAACGCTGTGAAATCTCGTGTAATTTTTACTCTTTTTCATATCGTGCTAAATGCACGGCGTAACATAAGTACTAAAAACAGCTGTGAAATTGTGCTCAAAATACACTGTTTTTGTGTCGTGGTAAATGTACGCCCTCTAGTGAGACTGTGTTGGTTAGGCTCACAAATATGTCTTGGTACGCATCATAATGAGGTAATTGTATTACAAGTATCAGGATACGTATAGTATCGGAACACTCTTGGCATTACCCAGCACTAGTAAACAGGAATATATATATATTTTTTAATTGACCTTTATTTAACCAGGGAAGTCCCACTGAGATTAAGAATCTCTTTTGCAGAGGAGCCCTGGGGGAGGGGTCAGGGGAGGCATTAATGGACATGTTTTTAGTTGTAGGAGGAAACCGGAGTACCCGGAGGAAACCTACGCAGACGCAGGGAGAACATGCAAACTCCACATAGAAAGGCCCCGGGCGGCCCAGGAGTCGAACCCAGGACCTTCTTGCTATGAGGCCAAAGCGCTAACCGCTGCGCCACCGTGTCGCCCATATTATTATTATATTAGTGTCCATATTTAGAGATTTAGCATCAGTTGTTAACACAACATAATAAAGGACATTCAGTCAGGTCTGGCACAAGTTCACACTTTGTTTCTTCAAACATCGTGACTATTATTGTATTATTGTGTGTAATATAGTACAACTACAGTGTGTGTGTGTGAGTCAGTGACTGCAGGAGCAAAACTGATCCATTCTGTCCTTTCGATCCGATCGCTGCAAACTTCAAACGATTTCCCATCCCTAATTTTGACAGTTGTGTTTTTTGGGCTGCACTTATAGCGGGATTTTCGGTCGGCGTGACTTTCCGCTCCACTGCGCATGTGTTATGCAGTAAGAGCCGCTGTCCATCTGCTTAGCTGGGGAAACTTCTTTGAATAAAACAATGAAACGGGACGAGAGCAGCTGTTTGGATCAGGTCTGAATTTTAGCATTTTCTTCAGGTTTGATTTTCAGTCACATAATGCTCTTGTTCTCTTGTTGTGTTTGAGCTAAATAACATGATTTGCTTCTTCAGAAAGTTCATGCTTCACTCTGACTGGTTAAATCTAACTCAAAAGCAACGCAAAGCCTGATCAATCAGAGGAACAAGTGGGAAAAAGCAGCGTGTAAATAGAGACCAACAAAAACAACACAGATTTTGGTTAATGACAGAGCTCTTCACGCTTCTGTCTCTGAGCTCAGGCCTTCACAATACGTCCTGTTTGTGTCGCGTCCAGCCTCGTGTCAGACACAAACTCACCATTATGTCTCTAACTCTGCCCCGGCGCTCTGTGGAACCAGCTCTGCGACGCTTATTTAGTCACAAAAGTATAAAAAAAACCTCTAAACTGGGCTGGGTCAGGACAAGACTGAGGAAAGAGACTGTGGTTATAAAGCGTCATAATGTAGAAATTGTCTGCGTTCACATGACGTCACAACATTCTACTGGTTTATGAAGAAACGAAGGGCATTTTTAAGACTGGGTTAAGCAAATACCACGATTGTTTTGTAATAAACTCTGACGTGGAGGTCTGTAATTTACATTTTGTTCATTGTAAAACTCAAAATAGAGACAAAATGGCTAAAAAATGCAGTAAAAATCCCCTGGCTTCCTGTTCTGAATTGCAAAACTGTCTAATGCTGCCTAGTAAGAGAACACTGTTAAAACAATCTAGTTTTATTTTGCGACTGCTGTTTTGGTAAACTTTGGATCACAATATCAAGGTGTAATAATTAAACTGATTATACTGTATTATTTCAATAAGACACATCTTCTGTCATCTTCCAAGAAAAAAAAGAAAAATAGCATAATATATTGTTGTTGTGTCCTTGGTCACTTTCACTGGGTGAGTGGATCTTACATTGTAAAGTGCTTTGAGTGGCTCGAAAGGTGGAAAAGCTCTATATAAACAGAGACAGTTTACAGTTTATTTTATTAATCAAGGCTTAAATTCAACCACTACAGTTTCTGTTGGCTAACATCAGGATCGGCCAACTACATTTTTGTTTTTGGCCGGTAGCAGAGTGGTTAGTAGGGCTGTACTCAATGTATCGATACGGGGATATATCGTGACAAGCTCATTGGCAATACGCTTATCGTTACAAAGAGGTGTATCGGGATACTTATCGACATACTTAAATTCATATATTTTACACTTTTGAACCTGGACTGCAGCTTTAAGACTCAATCTATTGAGCTGAACAATGACTTATTTGTAAGATACTTGTATCTAACACAAAGAGCAGTTTGAAAATACAATTCCTCTGCATTTGACACTTGATAGGTGACATATTAAGTAAATTATATCTGCATATACGTGTATCAGGATACGTATCGTATCGTGACCTCTGTATCGGGATACGTATTGTATCGGAAGGCTCTTGGCAATACCCAGCCCTAGTGGTTAGAGCTCTGGTTTCCCAACAAGGAGGTCGTGGGTTTGACTCCCGGGTCGGACCATATCAACATCTCACGATCTCTCTGGGTGGAGTTTGCATGTTCTCCCCGTGTCACCGTGGGTTTTCTCCGGTTTCCTCCAAAAACATGAATGTTTAGGTTAATTGCGCATCACTGTAAATTTCCCTTAGTGAGTGAATGAGAGAGTGAATGGTTGTCTGTCAAACTCTGCAACGAGTTGTCCACTGTCCAGGGTGTTTCCCCGCCTAAGGCCCACAGTTACTGGGATAGGCTCCAGTCACTTGCGACCCCTAACGGGATTAAGCGGTAGAAAATGAATGAATGAATGAATGAAAACATAGCTGAGATGTTTAGATGTGAAGCATCATTGAAGCGAATTTGACGCAGAATATTTTCAAAGCTGACGCCCCAAACAGCATCCAAAACGCCCTGACGCGCTTTGCGTTCCCGCTTTTGTTGCAAAAGGTTTTGTTTTGTATGTAGAACGTTGAGAGAGAGAAGGAGGGAGAGAGATAGAGACTTGCTGCATTTATAAAACGTATGTTCGAGAGCACAACTTTCTCCTCCTACAGACAGTTGCGGTCTCTGTCCTCTTCTAGTGTACCGCTGTGGATTAAACATGACAATATGAGCTCAGTCAGTCCAGATCAGTTCCCATTTTGTTTGTTTTGTGTCGCCAGATTTTCAGAGCAACGAATGACCAAGCCTTTAAAAAAAGCCCCAAAACAAGCGACCTTGTGTTAATTAACGTTATTGAAAAACTTCAGTGAACAGTCCTTCTTTCCTCTTGATGTGAGAGGAAAACAGCAGCATGTCACAGGAGAGTCGTGTCTGATTGGTGAACACAGGCCTAAGATGCTTGAATGTTCAGGAGAGTCCAACTCGGGTGTTGACGCCTGATGAGGCCAAAGTGTCCGCCGCAGGTTTGAGCGTCTACTTTGCAAGGCGCGGCGTCATCAGCAGATGTCTGAACAAGCAAATTTCAACGCTCTAGACGCCAATTCGCACCGCAGATTCACTTGACGCCTCAAGACACAGGTTTACTTTGACTTAAAGTGCCTATGACAGGTTGAATTACTAATTTCATCAAGACAAAGTTAAGATTATTATATTTAAGATTTTACTAAACATTTTGCAAAGTTCATCCCAGTTTAGCCATTTTTATAGGATTAAAAATGTACTTACTGTTCATAGATGATGACATCACGTTAGGGAGTTGCCTAGTAACCATATAATGAATAGGGCAAAACTTCTTGAATGTAACAAGATTTTACTACTTGAGACATAAAAGTACCAGGACACAGTCATTTTATTGTTATATTTATGTTTAGGGGTCATACAAATGTGTTTATTGTGAGAAAATTGAAAATTGTGATGTCATCACTGCTCGACTTCCCGTTATTACATATTTTCAAACTTTTTCTTCACAAGAAGAAAAGTTTCATTTAAAACTCTCATTTATATTTGCAACAGGTATTCATCTACCAAATTAAGGTAAACTTGGAAAATTGTAAAAACCTGTCATATGCTCTTTAACATGTAAACTGGACGCTTTGGACACTTCAGCGCTCCGGTCTTAACACAACATCTTTGACTTCCCTTTGGAGTTAATGAAGTCTTATCTTATCCTAACCATCAGTCATCAGATTGAAAATGTGTGAAACGACTTTAAAGATGACAAACTATAAAGTGATTATTAGGAAAAGCCGCCTCTTGCTCTCTATCTAGACTCATGACATTATCACATTCTATCATTTGAACCTATTTCAGACCGATCTCTCAGCCTTCATGTCTCAGCCCTTTGGTCGGTGACAGAATCGATGTAGTCTGTGCTCTAAAGTGCCGTCCTGCTCTGGCGTTTATAAATAATTCACATTTTCCTTTGTGTTTGAGTCCGTGGAGATTTGTAAGTGTTCGTCTGTCCCTCTGACACTGATGGTTCTCTTAATCGCTGCGTTTACTCTGGCTGCAAAGTGCTGCTGCTGCGTCTAAATGGCTCCGGTTTAAAGGGACCAGACGTGGAGCAGACGTGAACTAAAGGCACAGCAATAAAATCTGGATTTTTGTTTTATACTCTTACAATTTAATAGATTTTAATCATAGTCATCAATAACTGCTGCTTTTAATACAAGCTTATATTATTGTAAAGCATCTTAAAGTAGTATAAAGCATGAGCCAATAAGCCTGACTATTTTTAGTTTATATTTTACCACTATAGAGGTTGTGCAGGTGACATGACTCATTCTAAATGTTCACGCTGAGAGAGTTAATGGAAAGAAAGGACATTTTCTCTTGTAAGAGTTCAATAAACAACTAAAACAGGAAAATTAAACTACAGTTTGAGAACAAATTCACCCCACAACAAGTCTACTGAGCACTGGGTTTGTAACTGACATGTAAAAAGAGAAAATCAAGTCAACAGTTGTAGCAAAGCAGATAAACAACAAGACTTTATCTTCTCACATTTATCAGACATTGAAATCACACACAGTTGAACTTACGACCTTTTTCTTCTTAAAAAATATGTTTTTGAGTCTGTTTGTTGCAGCTAAAATGTCCTAAATCATCAACTGTTGTTACAGACAAACTGTTGCAACGACAACAAAGAAATACATTGAAGAAATGCCAGTCATTCTAAATGTTGCTGAGCATTTTGGAATAAAATGATGTCAGTGCATAACCTCTATTGCATCTGGGTTATTAGCATTTTCATATCTTAGGCCCTATTAGGATTATCATAAATAATATTTTTGTTGTTGTTTCATATTTAAAAGTTTTAAGTCTGTCCATCACTCCTGTCACTCAAACTGCGTCGCCATAGTTACTCACACACTGAGAGGAAAGGGGCGGGGCAGCTCTCGTAACACAGTAAAAGCAAATCAAAAAACGTTTACAGATTAAGCTAAATGAACCTCCTCCAAGACGCTACACGCGACGATTATTACGCGATAAAGAGTCACAAAACGTGCATGCTGAAGTTGTCCACTCGGCGCGCGATTTTGCAACAGCGCACTGACCTCGAGTTTACAATCTGGCTTTTATTCACATCATCAATTTTTAAAGACTCGAATTACCGTATTTTTTACCCTATTGAGTGCGCCTGAATATAAGCCGCACCAACTAGATTTAAAAAAGAAAAACGACAAAGTACATATATAGGCCGCACTTGTTAATAGTAAGTCTATGAGAATCTATATTTTGCTGCATTGCCGTATAAGCCCCAGAGTTCAAAGTTTGTGAAAAAAGTAGCGGCTTATAGGCCAGAAATTATGGTAATCTGATTTATTTGATTTATGTGAGCAATGACTCGGTAAATGCCTGCTGCGGTGCTGTATCAGTGTTATCTGTCTTTTCTCTCTGTGTTGTTACAAGTGTGTTTAAACAGTGTCTTTTGTCTCTGTGTTGTTGCAGTGACAGATGTGGAGCTGAAGCGTCTGAAGGATGCCTTCAAAAGGACCAGTGGAGTGTCGTGTTACATGAGTCAGCAGAGCTTCTACAGAGAAGTGCTGGGAGACGCTGTGCCGCCCAAAGTCGCTGAGGTGAGGAGCAAAACCTAAACCTAACCCCTGAACTCTCCAACTCTAACCCTGCTCTAACCCTGTTTTGTTCTATTTATCTGATTCAAAACAAAAAGACTAAAAATCCATTGGGATCCATGCAAAAACATACACAAAATGAATAGGAAACATGGCTTTTATATTATATATAAAAGGGCAGATTAGATCATTGATTCTTTCCCAAATCTTCAACTTCACTACATTTGTCCCTGTTCAATATAAAACCTCACAATCTACCTAAAAGCATTAGTCGACTAATACAAATTTTGGTCAACTAAGATGACTAAACGACTAAAGGACTAAAGCCCTAAAGCCCTAGGGCCTATTGCATCTATAATTTTAGAAGAAGAACAGTCAGGAGAACTCATAAGAACAAAAAATTGAGCTGTTTTGGGATATTCTTACTTCTGTATTTCAATCAAAAATAGTCATTTCTACATCAGAACTATTCGGCGTTGTTTTTGAAGAGCCAAATGTTACTGAAGACCATGGCCTCTGGGCCGGATAGTTGCACCAAACATCACCACTTTTGACTAAATTTAGAGCTACGCCAAATATTCACATTATTATATCTATTTCAGTAATGTACATCACACTGCTATAGTCTATGTTTGAATATGAAAGCTCCACAAAACATGTAATACAGCCCTGAACCACAATTAAACCAGGACCAGATCAGTACCAAGATCTCAGCTTTAAACCAGGACTAAACTAGGACCAAACAAGGTCTAAAGCAGAATTAAACCAGGACTAAACTAGGACCAAACAAGGTCTAAAGCAGAATTAAACCAGGTCTAAACTAGGACCAAACAAGGTCTAAAGCAGAATTAAACCAGGACTAAACTAGGACCAAACAAGGTCTAAAGCAGAATTAAACCAGGTCTAAACTAGGACCAAACAAGGTCTAAAGCAGAATTAAACCAGGACTAAACTAGGACCAAACAAGGTCTAAAGCAGAATTAAACCAGGACTAAACTAGGACCAAACAAGGTCTAAAGCAGAATTAAACCAGGTCTAAACTAGGACCAAACAAGGTCTAAAGCAGAATTAAACCAGGACTAAACTAGGACCAAACAAGGTCTAAAGCAGAATTAAACCAGGACTAAACTAGGACCAAATCAAATCTAATGCATAGTAGCCCCGTTTTAAACTGTCAAGAAAGAGAAAGTATCTTTTTGTAATATTTGAAAAATGGGTTGAGGGCTTAAGTTGAATAGGCCTGTTCTACATGATTGTAAGTTATGTATTTTTCAAATTAATATAGTTCAAAAATATTTTTTGTAACAAAGAAAGTGATCAGTTCTGATAAAAACCACAGTGAACGTCTCCATAAAGAGTCACCCTGAGGAGGCAAACCTTTATCGTCTTTATGAATAGTTGCTCTTAGAGGAAGTTTCCTTCTGAAGGTAGAATTTGATTTTCAAATGAGATTCACGTCTTTCCCGGTTCATTTGAATAAGATGCATTTGTTTATCCCGGAGTCCCCTTTGTTTTTCCATGAGTTTTATGTAACAGGACGAGCAGCAGTGTGCAGGTTTATGACGAGTTTCATTCAGTCACTTCACCGTTCACACGCACCGATCCTTCTGGGTAAAAATGTTTCCTTTAGTTAGAAATGTGAAAGTAGTTTAATAATCAAAGTGAGTGTAATTGAGCGTGTCGACGTGAACAGACCTGTGACGCTTTTATGAAAGAGAAACAGATCAAGTGTTTGAGTCAGTAAAGCTTCATTCAGCTTGTGTAGATTTACTAGTTTGATGCAGGTTTCATTTCATTTGGTGGAAACTGGAAACTGTCTGACGTCGCACCACTGAGGTTTGTTTGCTCCTCAGAGACTGTTTTTGCTTTAACTAATTACTGCTTTGGTCCAAACTATGTGAGGTTAGTCCAGGAAGTGGAGCATAAACGTGTTTGTCAGCACTCGTTGTCATTTCTGTAAAATAAACTTCACAAAATAAAGGTATAAAATCAATTCTAAGTTAAGCTTAAGAAGAGCATGTTCCAAAAACACAAGTCAAATAGAGGGAATGTTTTGTTTCTCAACACGGGCGATGCAGTTAACAGTTACGCTGCGACACGGTGGCGCAGCGGTTAGCGCTCTGGCCTCATAGCCGCCCGGGGCCTTTCTATGTGGAGTTTGCATGTTCTCCCCGTGTCTGCGTAGGTTTCCTCCGGGTACTCCGGTTTCCTCCTACAACTAAAAACATTAATGCCTCACCTGACCCTTCCCCCAGGGCTCCCCTGCAAAAGAGATTCTGAATCTCAGTGGGACTTCCCTGGTTAAATAAAGGTCAATTAAATTACATTCAGGTGAAGAAACGGCGAGAAAAACTTTGAACTGTAAACTGAAACAAATTCAATAAAGTGATTTTCTATCTGTGTCAGTGACATTATAGGTAAGTCTTCTGTGTTCAAATATCAAAGAAACTTTAAAATTATGAACATAGTAACGTTCTTAAAGGGACTGTACTCTACTACTTTTTTGCAACAAGATAACTTAAAAGCAGTTTCCCCCTAGCACTGATGCCTTGTTAATGTTTCTATTCAGGTGGAAATTAGTCCCCAAAGTCCTGTCTATGTCTAATAAAATCCCGTTTGTGTGCAGCTTTTTCTCTTTTTGTTTTTAGCATTGTGGCTAACTGTTGTTAGCATAGTGACTCACCTCGTTGTTCAAAGCTGTGAAAAAACATTAAAACTCATCATGATGAACAATTCTGAAGCTCAGAATGCATTAGCTACGTGAGGAAATCATGTAGCCTGAAGGAAAAAGGTTAAAATTAATTATTTCTGTTTGTTTACATTTTTAGGATGCAAAAATCAGGTACAGCCCCTTTAATCTGATCAAAATAAAGTCGATTTTACTTTGTAAATCCGGACATAGTTCACTTCCTGTTCGTGCGTTCTGATCTGTGGAGCTTGTCCTGCCGTACTTGGATGAAGAAGAAAAACACCTTGAACTCTACTATTTTGGTTGGACAGAGGAGGAGAGACAAAGCCGAGATGTATTCCTGCACAGCGGATGTGCAGGATGTGGAACGGTTCTCATTCACAGCAGCTCTGAGCAGCTCCTCCGACAGTCAGAGTGGAGCTGCATGTAGTGGGTTCAGCGTATCACTTCTGTCAGTCTGCCCAAGAGCAAGTGTGGCTACAATACTGGCTTATATCTCTACTGAGTGTGGAGTGAAGCGTCTTTAGGTGTCATGAAAAGTACTGTATAAATTCAATGCATTATTATCACATACAGTCTGCAATCTTAACACACTGCCTCATCTCTGTTCATGGATTGGCCAATTGCACTTCCTGGTTTTCGAGAGCCTTTTACAGTTCTGTTATACCTGACCTAGAAGCTGAAGTGAAAAGAAATTGAGCAGAGGAAGGAGATTTTTCCCTACAATGACTTACTACTTTACGTTTTTGTTTTTTTTGCAGGTGATCTACACTTCGTTTGGAGGAACGTCCAAAGGGCTCCACTTCAATAATCTAATCGTAGGTTTGGTTCTTCTGACGCGAGGAAAAGATGAAGAGAAAGCAAAGTGTAAGTCGAGCTTCTTTATCACTTTGGACTGTCGCTAATGATTATTTTAGTGCTTCTGTTTGATTCTGTCCAAACCATCTCCTGTCTGCTTCTCTGACTCTGTTAAAATGCTCTTATAATGACATAGTTTTTGTGTTTTTTGTTGCCGCAGACCTGTTCAGCCTGTTTGCCAGTGACCCCAGTGGATTTGCCTCCAGAGACGACATGGAGGCAGTTCTTCAGGCCCTGGATGGAGAAGTTCCTCTGGCTCTCAGGCAGTGCTTCTTAGAGGTAAGCTAACCATCATCTGTGGTATTTAACTGTGATATCTACTGTAGTAAAAAAAAAAAAAAATACTAGCTTTAGTCTGTAGAATTTTTTATGATTTTTTAGGTTTTACTTAACTTGGTGGATTAATCTTGGCTGCAGATATAAATTCTAGTTTTATACCAATCAAGTATCCTTTTGTGAGAAGTTGACAGACCTTTTGAAAATTACAAGAGGTAAAACAAACTAGATTTACACTATTCAAACCAAAGAAATTCTTGGAAACCATTCATCTGTTTTTTCCCCTAAGTTGGTGGTTTTAGGTTGCACAAATTTGTTTTAAGTTAACAAATCAATATGGAGGCTGCCTTTATAATCAGACAGCATAACTTCAGTTAAGTAATGGCTTAACACAGAATATATTGTCACTTTTCAGAGGTAAATAGATTTGACAGACGTGTTTCTTAAAAATCACCTGAGGAGAAATACAGTAAACACAAAGAAAACACAAGGGGGCCGAGAATAGACCCTTGAGGATCTCCACATGTCTAGCTGGGAAGACTAACTAAATACAATTACCGTATTTTTTGGACTATACGTCGCTCTGGAGTATATGTCGCAGAAGCCCCAAAATTCATAATTTAGAAAAAAAAAACGTATCCAAGTCTCACTTTTTTGGGGAAATTACTTTTACATAATCTAGCACCATAAACAGACGTGGGACACGTTTTTCAAACCTGCTCCTGTCTGAGCTTTTTTATGACACGGACTTGCACAGAAGCCAAGAGACAATGAAATGAGACAAAACTACAAGATGCAGTTCAAAACATGACTAAACTCTGCATTAATTGGTTTATATATTATCACTAAATCATCTGTAGTAAGTATTTGACTTTTAACAATCGTGATGTGACTCAAGTGTAGCTGTTTCTTACCGGCAGTAGGTTCCACACATCTCTTTCCACTAAATGCACTGCCTATTTTGCACAAACTCCATTTGTATTTCTTATAGTCCGTGCATAAACAGCAGTTCTTCTCTCATTTTTCTGGAACGTTTTCCTTTGTGTGGCTTCTGCCGTAGATCTGCGAGTGCTCCGCTGATATCACGCGTGAAACAAGGAAATGCAGCTGTGAGTTTTCGTTGTGTTCCAGTCACCACACAAACATCAGTGTTTGTCTTTCGAGAGATCATGAACAAGAGAACGACTCCTTTTGAAATCAAACCGAATCAACGTTCTCTGTCCTGTTATTTTCATTGAATGAAGCTTTTTGCGCTAACGTGAGCGTCAGTGTGGGTCATGAGACTGCAGCCTCCAGGTCTACAGTTTTATAAATGTTATCTCTGCACTTACACAAGTGTCTGCACCTCGGAAGAAACGGCATTTGTCTATCGTTTACCGTAATATATTAATAGGTATTCACAAATTCACATTTAATTTATGTAGATAAGTCGCACCTGAGTTTAAGTCGCCCCCCCGTCAGATGTCGGGCTACAGTCGACCAAACAAATTCTTGGTCGACTAAAGACATGTCCCATCGACCAATTAATCGACTAAAAAGAAAGTGTGGCAAAAGCTGATGAACTAAAAGTATTATATTAATTTGACCCAATCTGTGCTTGAAAGAACAAAATTATGATATGGAGTTCATGGAAAAACAGCCAATTATACAGAAAATGAAGAGAAAACAGTGTTTTTATTTCTAAGAAGCCAGTTTAGACCAAGGATTTAGTCCGAAATCTTCAGTTGATTCACCCCTTATAAATCCTTATAATCAAAATAAAACTATTGCTCGACTAAGACTCCATCGACCGATTAATCGACTAAACGACTAAAGGACAACAGCCTTAGACAGATGATGAAAAAAAGTGTGACTTACAGTCCAAAAAGTACGGTATTCTAATTTAGTATTCTGAATACGCATTTTTGGTATCGCTTGGTAACGCTGAACAGGGAAAACTTTGTGAAAATCTTGAGCAAAATGTATCTTTTATTGATAAGTAGACCTAAATTAGACGTTAGCCAAACCCCATTAGAACTCATGCATTAGTTTGATTTATTGCATTTGTTAAATCCTTCTTCCTTTGTTCAGGGAGATAAGGTGAACTACGAGCGCTTTCGGTTGTGGCTGCTGCAGAACAAAGAGGCCTTTACCTTCTCAAGATGGCTGCTGTCCGGAGGTGTTTGTGTGACGCTCACCGACGACAGCGACACGCCCACTTTCTACCAAACTCTGGCCGGAGTCACGCACTGTAAGTACCACCAGCTCTAAGGACTAATGTTTGAACCAGTCTGTCTGCAGGTTTTGTAAGATATGCCTTGCCATTTTCCAAGTTACTGAAGCTTATTAGAAACTGAGAGCTTGGAATGACTTGATATATGAAATGATGTTTTGGCGCTAACAGGGTTAAAATGTAATTTGGCTCTCCACCATCACATCTAAACCCAGACAGTTTTAGTTGGTGATCAAATGTTTTAAAAGGGAGCGGCAGTGACTTGTCGACTATAAAAAAGCATCAATGCACCTAAAAACATAAGTCATAAAAAGCCTTAAAAAGTTATAATTTAACTGGTTGATTAAAGATGCACTGCGTAAGTTAAAATACTCAAAGTTGCAATAGTATATCAAATTACAGTTTGTTTGCACTGGCCCGGATGTGCACTATGATGTTTTGTACAGCTGCTTTACTTTCTTTTGTTTGAAGAGTCAGGCTCAGACTTGTGATAATGACTAAATTAAATGATAATGACTAAAAGTACAATCAGTGACAGTTTGGAGGTAAAGACGTGACTTTTGTTGTCAGATTATTTACTGCAAGGTTCTCGTCGCGGTCACAAATGAACCTGACGTTTCACTGTGATCATAAAGACTAGAAACATAATTCAAAGACTGACCGAGAGCTCACACTTTGCTGTGTAAGTGTGTAAAAGAGCAGGTCTTCTGTGGACCGGCTGTAAATGTGACTAATGCTGCCTTCATTTGCTCTGGAAAAGATGGTAAATAGCTTTTGTGAAATGGTAGTTACCAGTAGGTTGTGTTCAAAAGCTTTTGTGGTTGTAGCAAAAGGAAGCTTGTTAAAAACACACTTTCAGCCCGATTTTGCCCTTTGTCCTAGCCGGTCTTAGCCTTGGTCTTAAGTATTCCTCTGTTGGCCACTAGTGGCTCTCTCCAAGCTCTATACACTGTCAGTGTAGAAGGTGTGGCTCCAGACAGATGTGAGGGTGCAGTTTTGTTCATTGAACCTGACACATGCTCACGCCTGTGACAAGTGAGCAGCTGCTTTAGGATCACAGGCAAAAGAGAACTGTAGCAGCAGCTTCAGTTTGGAAAAAAACTATAATAATAGAAGTCAACAGGCTTTATTTAAGAGAAAAGACACATTTTTAGACAAAGTTGTTAAAGTCTGTCAAGTAAATAGACTTTCACCAAATAGATTTCTATTATTATGTTTTTTTCACCAAATAGTTTTCTATTATTACCCTTTTTTTCCAAACTGAAGCTGCTGCTACAGTAACTTTTGCCTGTGATCACTGCTCACTTGTCACAGGCGTGAGCATGTGTCTGGTTCACTAAAGGAAACTGTATCCCCACATCTAGCTGAAGCCACACCTTCTAGACAGTGTATAGAGCTTGGAGAGAGCCACTAGTGGCCAACAGAGGAAATATTAAGACCATCCGCTAAGACCGGCTAGGACAAAGGGCAAAATCGGGCTGTTTATCTGGACAAATGTATGTAAATCTAGTACAAAAAAAAGTAAATGAATAATATTCAATGCTTGTAAGATTGGTCTGAGGAAAAAAAAAATAAACATTTAGACTTTTAACTGAATTACAGTAAATGGAAAGAGCGATGTCGTTCATCTTTGTCTGTCATATTATTTTTCATATAATAATTCAACCTGCCAACAACTAAAAAACAGTTAATATTCTTAATTTGTGGTTCTTATGCCATTGTCTGCCATATTGAGAGGTCAAAGGTTATTTTCAACTTGGCAACTCGGGCATCAAAATTATTTCCATGGGATGCACCGATCCAGCTTTTTCAGTTCCGATACTGATTCCGATACTTTGGCTGAAGTATTTGCCGATACCAGATACCAACTGATACTAATGTAAGAACTGAAATACCTTATTTTTCTTATCAAACATAAGACATTTGGTTATGTAGTGTTATGTAACTATTTTTTCGAGTGCAAGTCACAACTTAATCTGAACAAAATGTCAAACATTATGAGATGTTTTGAATCAACACCAGTATTCAGTAGATTTGTCTCATTGTGTCCAATTAAAGGCACAACTATGGTGTCAGCTGAACTGATATCATGGAGTCGATACCCGATCCAGCAAAATTGCCTGGATTGGCAACAATATTCGATTCCAATATCCGATCGGTGCATCACTATTATTATCACTATAGTAATTACGACATGAGGGGACGTTCATTTGCTCGTAAGGTGGTATTTACCATAGTTCCCACATCAAATGAAGGCAGCATAAGACTGATGTACGTTTATCTGATGCAATTTAAATTTTAAGTCAGTGAAGCCAGAGTCCAATGGCAGTGGGAAACGATTCATTTAGCAGGACGAGGACGACCAATCCAAGAGAGAGAGGTGGTGTGAGGTGTCCAGGTTCTCAATATTAGGGAGCATCAAAGGTCCAGACTTTGACTCGAGTGGAACAAGGGACCAGTAATGAAATATTCTTTACAGGAAAGCAAGGCAAGTTCATTTGTAAAGCACATCAGTGATATTTCATTAGAAAAACAGTGTGATTTGAGAAGATTACACTTATATAACTGTGGGTTGTAAACTGTATGAATGAGTTGGAAAACACAGTGAGTGACACAGTTGTTTATGGGAACAGGTCATTTACAGGTAAATTTAGCCTGCTCTTAATTTGTCTAATTAAGGCCATACGGTCCACGGAGCTTCTGTTTCCTTTAATCTCCCCTTCATCCTCTTAAGTGTCGGTTTGTCAGAGAGAGAGTGACCAGCACGCCTGCTCTATGACTCCACGACTTTCTGAGGATCTGTACAGCGTGAACATGGAATACCCGGGTCAGGGGAGCGGGTTTTAGGGTTCTGCTGAAGGTTTTGGAGCGGAACAGAAGTATTATGATGCATGTTAGCGTTAGCGGCGTCGGTGGGAGATGTGGCCTGGAGGATGGTATGGTTCCTCTGCTGCCGCCCGGACAGAGTCGCACCTCTAGGTGGGTAAACGGGACTGAACGTGACCAGTGGCTTTGGGTTTGGAGCGGTCACGTTAAAACAATTGAGTTCAGGATTGTTAGTTCGGTTTTTTAAATATTCTGAATAGTTGCTGTGTGTACTTCTGAGTCTTGCCCGTTAGCTTTAGCATTTAGACACAAACACATCTCTTTATAAACACTCTTTGGTGAAATATTCTCCTGATTTGTAAAGTCTTTAGCATGTTTTCAGAGACATTTATCACTGTCTAATCTTCTAAGGATTTATTCCTTTTAGTCTGGTGTAGTGAAAACCTCATTCAAAATAAACTGAACAAGAAACACTCAAAACGGAAGTGAGCTATTTTGAATATATAAACAAACCACCTGACCTCCAGTGCACAGAACCTATTGAGTCAAAGCTCCAGCTACTGACTGCAAATTAAATGACACAATGGAAATAATCAAAGCAATCTTCCCTGATATGCTGCAGCTGGATGATTTATAGAAGTAAAAACAAAGATTAAACAGATCTACCTATGACATCACAGATCTGGGACATTCAGAACATGTTTTCTGAGGCTCAGAGTCTCACAGACACAATTCCAGGTGAGTTTGTCATGAGGAAGTCATGTTTAAACAGGAATTAAAATCCCCAAATTGATTGATTATTTTGTTGGCGTTAACAAAGGTCACATGATTCAGCCCAAAAGCTTGACTGAAAGCTGCAGCAGCTTTTTTCTCATCCTCTGATTTTTTTAGGAATGAAGCAGTTTTATAAATATATAATTTGGTGCCAAAAATATTATTTAAGCCAAAGTACCACAACAAGGTACAACACTGTACACTGTACAATGTAAAGAAGCTAAAACACACTGTAAAAAAGATCATTTTTGGAGAACAGATAGGTTAAAATAGCTATTTATGTGTGTATAAACTTTGTGTGTATTGAGCGATTAATCGCAGCTCAAACAGGTGATTAATCACAACTTAAAAATGTTATTCGCTGCCCAGCTCTAATAATTTCAGACTTTGTGAACTTTTCAACCAGGTGTCCACTACTGTTAAAGATCATTTTTGTGGATATTCTGGCGCTGCGTTATCTGGAATCGATCCATCAGTCACCGATCGAACCGTTTGATTTTCTGTCGTCTTATAGAAAACAGCTGCCTTATAGTACAGTTTATATTTTGTTTAGGAACAATAATTATGAAGAAATCCACATCTAAACTTTTCTGTACAAATGAAGTTTTTGTGCAGATGCACATGACGTTCATGATGTTCTCGGCATAAAAACTTGATCGTACCAGTGATCGTCCTCATCTCATGATTGGCTGATAAACCTGTCTGTTATTGAGATTGAACAAAGTTTGAATTACAATCTAACGATATTTTGATATTTGGCTACTCGTTGCTTTTACACTGAGACAGAGATTATAAAAAGACAAGCTGCGATTAAAATGAAATATGTCTGAATATTTTGTAATCATGACTGCAGAGTGAGACCTCCTGTTTACAAGTGATCATTGTCAAACATGTCACAACAGGAAAGTAACTCAGAAGCTCCACTGTGAACAGAACCTCGTTACCCTATTTCGTTTCAATTAGTAACCGTTACAAAACACTGCTAGCATATCGCTCTAGCTTCAGCTAACAGGTAAAAACAAAGAGCCAAGCCTGATAGAAGCTCTCTTATGCTGCGTTCACACCGGACAGCTAAATTCGCCTAAACGCGCGTTAAATTTCGCCGGTTATTTCTGCTGTTGACGCCTCAATAAGCTTCTAAGCTGCTCTGACGCGCGTCAAGGCTTTGGTGGACAAAAAGACACTTTCAACGCCCCAAAGTGCTTCCAGCTCCTGCTTGTTTACAGGCTTTGTTTTGCTCGTAGACAGACCACGTTGAGAGAGAGAAGGAGAGAGAGAGAGAGAGAGAGATAGAGGCTTGTTGAATTTATAAAACGGTTTATAAGAGTCAAATCTAAACTTTGAGACCATTTGAGGCGAGAAATGGTGGGTATTATTCCCAAATCCACTGTCATTTTACCTTTTCTTTGCTAAATTTCTGGACCCTCGGTCTTCACCGTGTTCCTCTGTTGGCAGTAGCCGCTAGACGAGAGCTCTCCGCCGGCTACATGTTTTGCTTTGCCCCGCGCCAGAGGCGGTGGCGTCATTACCGGGTTGCATTTATAAAACGGATCTTACCCGATCACACAACTTTCTCCTCCTGCAGGCAGTCCCTTTGCTGTCCCGTCCTCGTCTCCTCCCGTTGTACAGCAGGTTTAAACACGGCACCGGGCATTTTTAATACATCCACGAGAGCGCGTTGTCAGTCCAGATCATGTCCCGTGTTTGCCATGTCTCCAGATTTTCAAAGCAACGGACGGCCAAGTCTTTGAAAAAAGTCCCCAAACAAGCGACCTTTCGTTAAAAAGTTACTAAAATACTTCAGTAAACAGTCGTCCTTTCCTCTTGGTGTGACAGGAAAACAACATGTGACGTGTACGGGGGTGTAGTCTCTGATTGGTGGACGCGAGCGTCTAGACGCTGAAAAGTTCAGCAGAGCCCAACTCTGGCGTCGACGCCTGATGGGGCAGCCAAAGCGTCCGCCGCAGGTTTGAGCTTCTTCTCCGCAAGACGCGGCGGCAGCAGACGTCTGAACAAGCGAATTTCAATGCCCAACGCGACGAAATTTCGCTGGACGCTCAAGACGCGGGTTTACATTGACTTAACATTGAAAATGGACGCAAATATGCCAAGACGCTGTCCGGTCTGAACGCAGCATTATTGTACAAAGTCCATTTCAGGATTGTTTGTTTCTAAACCACGTGTAGCTCTGTTTGTGTCACTGTCATTACCCGATTTGGAACACAATCCAATTTATCACATCTGTCAGTCAAACCAGGAGACGAGTCCAAGCTTCAAAACATGTTTATTCTGTCTTCTGTTTACTGAGGCCTCACTAGTATCTGCTTAAAGGTCCACTGTGTAACATTTGGACCAAAAATAGACTTGAATAAAAGTATGTTTTGTCTTTTAGATTTCCTTGTTGCACAAAAAAAACAAAACAATTCTTTTATATATAAGTCACACCTATGGATGTCACGATAACAAATTTGAATACTCCGATTATTACAAGACAAAATATCATGATTTAGCGATTATTCACGATTACTATAACCACAACCAAACAGTCAAATCTGTTTGTTTTTTTTTCATTCGCATTAGTCATGTCACTTTACCACAAGTTTGTGACATGTTTTTTCAAATCAACCTTTCTGAATGAAAAAATGTTAATGTGACGATTACCATATATTTGTTTAAAAGGGGTCTTATTGTGTAAAATGTATTATTCAAAGATGTTAACCTTGTTATAATGGCCTCCCTTCATCTTTAGTTTACTCAGTTATATTTGAATTGACACATGCATGTTTGAGTAATCTTTATTGTTCTTTAGCTGGAGCTCAAGTGCTCAGAAAATCCCTGTTCTCACCTACCACCTATCCCCTCCCAGTTGCCTGTATTTACTTAATATATTTCAAAAGATTAATACTCAAAGTAACACATATATGGTTCACATTGCCTAGTATGATTCTGATGTGTGTGTGTATGAATGTGTGCCCTGACTAAGCCCTGTCGCTACCCCACCTTGATGGGACACAGCCTCGGTATATCAAAAAAATAGGTTGAGATAAAATATTTGGCTTCTAAAATAAATGGCCATGATTGGAGATAGGTCCATTTATTTATTTTTAACTGATCTTTGTTTTTTGACTTTCAAGTATTTGCTGATACAGATAACTGAGCTATAATCACAACTTTACTTCACACTGGGCGACACGGTGGCGCAGCGGTTAGCACTCTGGCCTCATAGTCCTGGGTTTGACTCCCAGGCCGCTCGAGGCCTTTCTATGTGGAGTTTGCAAGTTCTCCCCGTGTCTGCGTAGGTTTCCTCCTACAACTAAGTGGGACTCAGTGGGACTTCCCTGGTTAAATAAAGGTCAATTAACAAAAAGGTATTTATCTTAGATAAAACACATCTGCGCCAAATGTCAGCTTAATTTCTGTAAACTCAAAATATCACCCAAAATAACCTACAAAAAACTACAACATTTAAAGGGGTCCTATTGTGTTTTATTGTAATATTTAGTAAGAATCTAGAACATATACAGGTCAGTAATTTACCTTTTGTTCATTGTAAAACACAAAGTTAGCAGTAAACGATTTTCTTCTATTCAGACAACTTTTAAGTGAGTTGTATTTACCTTTTTTGACATGTTTCGGCTGCTAGCTGCGAGCCATCTTCAGAAGCGTCACCGGTCTCCGTGGTGACGTGTCGTTTATTAGATGTTACTTCCTGGAGGCGTGGTCAACCCGGTGCGACCTGGGTCGCTCGGACTGACCACGCCTCCTGCCGCCCGGTGGTCTCTGGAGAATGGAGTCCCAGGTAGGTGAAAGGAGGAACGCTCCTTCATCTCGATTGATGGTGTCTGGGCCTCGCTTCCTGATTTCTATGGCCTCCTTGATCCAGCGTTTGAACTTGTTGTTTTCAGCTCCTATGACTCCGTTATCGTAAGGTAAATACAACTCACTTAAAAGTTGTCTGAATAGAAGAAAATCGTTTACTGCTAATACTATGGAAGACAAGATGAACATCGTGAATGAAAAACACAAAGTTGATCTAAAACAACTTAAAAATAGGAACAGCTCTACTGACTTCTTGTTCAAAACTGCAGAACTGATAAGCCCTGCCCTTCACTTTAAAATGTAACTGTAAAAAGCTACAGATTTTTAAAAACTAATTGTTATTGTTGGAAAGTGAATATAGGACAGTTTTGAGCCAAATAAGCGTCACTTTGAGTTTTAATGTTTTGAATTATAACAAGTAAATCCAGACAAGTGGGAGGGGATAGGTGGTAGGTGAGAATGGGGATTTCTGAACACTTGAGCTCCAGCTGAAGAACAAACATGCATGAGTCAATTCAAATATAAGTAAACTAATGATAAAGGAAGGCCATTATAACAAGGTTAAAAACTTAGAAAAGTGAATTTGACATAATAGGTCCCCTTTAATAATCTTGGCATCCTTACTCACAACCCCAGTCAGATTATGATTTATAGTTCAGAAAATATGATAAACGGTTGTTAGTGTCAGTGCTCCACATGTGCTTCACAAGCTGCTCTCATGAACGCTCTGATTTCGGGAAGTCCGATCATTACGTGGATACCTCAGAGCTTCCCGGAGCTCGTGAATGCAGCATTAGGGACTTAATGCTAACTCCTGAACCATAGTTTATTTTGTAAAGACCAAATAAAATCACAAAAAAACAACTTGAAACATTGTCATTGATCAAGAATACCTAAGCAGATTGGACACCTTTGTGTACGACCAACCAAAATCTTGAGATGTATTTATGTATATTTTCACATTTTCATCCCTGAATGTAAATAGCTTTGGTGTAAGCAGCAGTAATAGTAAACCTGTGTGTTTTCCTGAGTGCGCAGACTGCTCTCAGACGCATAGATCTTTACTAACACGTTTAGTTGAGCTGATCTATGTTGGCACAACTGTGGAGCAGGAGATTATTCACTCACTCTAAACATCAGAGACACAGCTGCTCTTTCTGCATCAGGGACGTATAGTACTGACCTCACTGAACTGATCCTGGACAAGTTTTTCTGCCCTGGAGAGACAAACTCAGACAATATGTTTTTATTACATTACAATATCTTTAAGGGGCTTCTCAGTTTTTTTAAAGGCACCTATTATGTTTAAATAATATGTAGATCATAATTTACAAAGTGTTGTAAATCAACTTAGAAATAGAAAGAGGTCCATTTACTTCTTGTGCAAAACGGCTGAACTTATAAGCCCCGCCTCTTTATACTATAGGATCTTAATGTAACGAGCAGCAGATTTTAAACTTGTAATTTTTATTGTTGTAAAGTGTCTGTGTGACTATTTTAAACCACAAATGCTTTATCTGAATTGTTTGGATTCATTACAATTAAACACAGAATTTGTTACATAAAACATAAAAAGAAAATTGGAACCATTATATTTAGAGTCAAATCAGTCATTCTGGAATGAAGCAAATAACAAAATTATACATAAAAAACATGCTTTGTATGGGCTCTGCTTAAAGTTATAAACAGACGTATATTTTTAGATAAATTATGTAAAGGTAGAGTATCTGATTTTCACACTGTAAACACGTTAAGTTTAAATCTGACAACTTTCTCTGATAAATCCTTCGACCCATGGTTAAAGGGACTATACTTGATTTTTACACAACAAAATAACTTAAAAACAATTCCCGTAGCATTGATATCTTGTTAGTGTATCTATCAAGGTGGAAATTAGTCCGCATAGTCTTGTCTATGTCTAATAATGTCCCATTTGTGTTCAACTTTGTCTGTTTTTGTTTTTAGCATTGCGGCTAGCTGTTGTTAGCATAGTGACTCACCTCGTCACTAACAGCTGTGGAAAAACATTAAAACTCATCATGATGAGCAATTCTGAAGCTCAGAATGCATTAGCTACGTGAACAAACCATGTAGACTGAAGTAAGAAGTTTAAAACCAATTTTTTTCTGTTTGTTTACATTTTTAAGAATGCAAAAATCAGGTACAGTCCCTTTAATATCTATGACATTTTGGTTGCAATTAAGGATTGTAAACTTGTGTTTCACAAACAACAAAGTGAAACTGTTGTGGACCACCTAAACTCAGCCAATCAGAGCGCAGCATTCAACTCCTGATGAGAACTAAAATTATTTATTTTTCAATTCAGCTCGTACATATAGGGCTTTTCCATTAGTACCTGCTTGGCCCTACTCTACTCGGCGCGACTTAGCCCTGGTGCGGAGCTTTTCCATTTGGGGCTGATCGCTCCGACCAGGTACTTTTTTAGTTACCCCAGGGCCAAGTCGAGCCGAGCAGATACTAAACCTGACGTCAGACGCACGTTGCCTGTTGCGTCACACAAGTGCCGCTGATTTGTTGTTGTTACTGTACGCTAACGAGTCGCCGCTAAGCTAGCTGCCGATAGCACCGTAATGCTTCTACATTTCGTACTCTCTGTAGCAAAAAACAGCTCAGTGACATAAAAAAAACGAGTCCCTTGTCCGTATCCGCTAAATACATAAGACTGTAGAGTACTGTGTGCGTCTAAATGCACTGGTTACTGATCGGGCTTCAACTGAGCTGTCCTCGGTCAGAAGGAACAGACGTACTCCAGGTAGATGGTTAGGAAGGTTTATTGTAGGAGGTACTTGATGGTGAGAGGTAGAATATTTGTGTGATAAGTGTGTATATGTGTGTGTGTGTGTGTGGTTATCTGAAAGAAAAAACAATAAAATATATGTCAGTAATGGCAATACAATGAGTCATTGACTTTACAGGTGAAAAATACTCGCAGTTACACACATTGGCCGCTAGTGGGAGCCCTAAGCTAAAGAATGAACTTAAACTTAACTTTACTACGTTACAGCAAATATAGAAACGAAAACCCATGCAAATCACTCAATATGAGATATACACATTATATACAAATGGATGCTGGACAGATTAAGGGCCGATGGCATAGGATGAGCGATAATAAGCTCTATTACAGCGTAACAGGCAGCGCCGAGGCACGTTGTAGCTTTAGCAACTTAGCAGCGAGCTCTTACGGCAGAAAAAGTTACATCCAATCATAAACACACAGAAATAATCATTTATACATGCTCACGAACAATACTCACGTCATATAAACGCACACGGGACTCATACACACAAGATTGCGATAGGATGTCTGCATAAAGGCAAGGGCCGCTTATTACGCTGCTACGCACTGCTCGCACTGAACTCTCGGCACAGTCCGCGGGACTTCCTGACTACAAAACACAGGTGCATCATGGGAGGTGTAGTCTGTACACCCAGGACTTTTAACAGCCGCCCCTGTATTTGCAGGCAAATACAAACATGCAAAGTCCACTAGTTTGAAGATGTGCTGTCAGTGTCCTCAGGCACTTCAGGAAGCTCCACTAGCTTTGTCACAGGGCGAACGTAGGTACTGTCCTTCACTTTCACCTCTGCTGCTCGAACCACGCCATCAGATCCAGGAACACCTTGGTGATAATGCCCACTGGCCACAGTCCTCTGGGGAGATTGGCATCCACGATCATAACCACTCGTCCTAAGCAATATTGTCAGTCGTTTTCCGCCACTTCTGTCTCAACTGTAGACCAGGAAGATAGTTTTGAATAAAGCGTTTCCAGAAATGGTCGCTGATCACCTGACTGTGTTTCCATCTCCTGTTGGACAGAGCATCATGAGGGCCGTACATTGCTTGTGGTAGTGCTGAGTCACGCCGCCCCCATCAACAAGAGATTTGGCGTGATAGGGTCTAAGTCAGCCACATCAGATGATGCATACCCGAGAGGCTTAGAGTTTAGGATGCCTTCAACTTCTATCAGGGTGGTGAGCAGGACCTCTTCTGCACAACTTGGTCCTTCAAGACGACCTGCAGAGCTGACTTCACTGACCTGATTTCCCTCTCCCATGCTCCCCCGAAGTGAGGCGCATGTGCGGGTTGAAGTGGAGTTAATGGTCTGTTCGGCTAGTTGCTGCTGCAACTCTGGAGTCATGTTCTCAAAGGCAGTCTGCAGCTCTTTGTCACCACTCTGAAGTTTGTGCCCTGGTCTGACACATCTCATACGGCTTCCCCCTGCGGGCAATGAATCTGCGTAAAGACATCAGAAAAGAGTCAGTGTCAAGGCTAGGTAGGAGATCCAAGTGCACACATCTGGTGGTGAGGCACTTGTAGATGATCCCCAGCGTTTCTCTCTCCTGCGACCAATCTTCACCAGATATGGACAAAACAGTCTACTCCTGTAGACCAGAATGGGGGTTTTGTACAGTCTAAGTCGAGATGAGGGAAGGTCAGCCATTTTGGAGTAGAAGGAGAGNCAGTCTGCACTGCATCAGTCAGTTTAAACTTGCCGTAACATGTGTGCGCTGCATGTTTCAGCAGCATTTTAGCATGTCCACCACTTCCCATTAGCCGTGTCTACCTCCATCCAGACACACAAGACCGCAAAGCTAACACACACACTCGGGCAGACTGCCGTGTCGCGCTGCCGCCGCTCTCACACAGACACACTCGCATGGACTCAACTACAATTTAATTTGCTCTGGAAGAGATGGGATAGAGCTTCAAATTTATACCTAACGAGGAAAATCAATCACCCGGGGTGCAGATAAGCCGAAAGCTAGTCAACTCGGATTGATTCAGGCACAGCGGCGGCGCAGGGTGAATTTGACAGATAACCGTGAGTCAAGTGCGCAGAGAAAAAGGTAGAGGACCGGCTACGCAGAGCAGAGTTTCTCCACAAGAAAATGGGAAAGGATTCGTCTACAGAGCAAAAAGCACCACAGTCTGAGTAATTGGAAGAGAAAGTCCAGAGAAGACAGGAGAGAAAGAGAGAGAGAGCTGGGCAGATAACAGGAGCACTTAGGACAGTGGACGGCTGCTGTGTTCAGTTTTGGAAGTGTGTAAAGAATGCATGTGGGTTCAACTGTGAAGGAAGACACTGGACCTGCTGTGGAATATGGTCAAGCTTTCATCCAACTTAGACCCACTTTCACAATGTTTATTCTGCTGTAATGATCATTTAATGTCTGAATCTATTAGGAGGGAGTTGTGATGCTAAGTGAACTACTGCAGGCTGGCCAATACCATGCTATGTAATGGCCAATAAATACCATATCAGCGGAATCTTTTATCTATCAGAATTGAAATTTATGAAGGACCTTGTTAGTGTGATTTCAGACCATCTTGAGTTACATTTTTGTCCTGATATGTTCCGAGCTTAGTTATGGTGATGTTCACAAAAATAAATGCTATCTTATGTGCAGTGTTGGGTGTAACTTAGTTACTGTATTTGAATTACATTTTTGAGTAACTAGTAGTGTAAAAAAATCTACAAAAGTGACTTATTATGTGAGATAAAACGGCCCAGAGACACAGATCAGCAGCTGGAACAGAATCATTTTTAATGTTGATTTTACTGAATTTGAGCCTATTTAAGCTACTCATTTGTTGTTTGTCTTTGTTTAATTGCCAATAATAAATGTTTAAATTCCATTTTTGATCGATGTTTGCAATAATACACACAAAATAATCCCAAAGTAATCTTACTAAGTTACTTTCTTGGGGCAGTAACTAAGTAGTGTAACTAAATAAGTAATGAGTAACTAATGACTTTTTCAATACACCAACACTGCTTATGTGGTACTTAATGTGAAAAAGTGAGAACCACAATATAAGTCACCTGCACCTGTTTTTCCCTCAATAAAATATTTTAAAGCAGAAGAAAGCATGATAATGTCAAATCTGTTAAGCTAAGTAAGCTAGGGCCTGGTCAGTACTTGGATGGGAGACTGCTGGAAGTGGGACGAGAGTCACTGCCTCAGTGTCTGTTAACTGAATGAATACATCCTAGATTGTAAAAGTGCCTTATAAGTTAGAGAAGTGCTATACAAATTGAGACTATTTAACAATTACTATAAGTTTCAGTAGCTTTTAAATTCCAGACTCAAGTCTGTATCAGTTTGCATTCTCCAGGCTTAAGTATCAAAATTCTATAATTACTACCCAAAAAAGTATAATTTCTGCTAAACTAAATCTGCCCAGACAAAGACTGGACAAAGCACATTTCAGCAGGTGTTTCCCACAAGTTCATTAAAAGGCTCTAGTCTAAATATATTTTCATTTATTTCTCACCTGGATGTTGCACAAGCTTGTTTTAGCAGGTTATATTTGTGTACAATAGGAATCATGTTATCATAGCATCACTTCACCATCACACTCAAAGTACAACACTTCACAATGAGAAGTCTCATTTTTAGCCCCAGCAAATGCCCTTTTATTTCCCCTCCCTCTAATACGACTTTCCGTGTCGCCGGTGGAACGCATTTGTTTGCCGAAATAAAATATGAGCCCTCTTTTGTTTTGGCCCCGTTGTATTGCTTGTTTTGATCCCTTAAACCTGCATGTCAGGGCTGATATACACAATCATTCACACTCTGCTTCACTCGTGCCGTAATCTCGCCTCTCCAAGTGTAAGGGATTATAGGCAGACATTTCATTTTTTACAATATGACACAAGTGGTTGTTACCTCTCTCTCTCTTGTCACTTCTTCTCTCATATTTGCTTCGGCGCCGCGAGCATCCATAAAACTTTTCGCCGGAGGAACTTGTCACTAAACTTTTGTGGCAGCTGCGTCTGACAGGGTGCTTTTATTGGGGCTTCTAAAGGCAGTGGCAAATGGACGGGCAATCACGGTTATGGGCATTTGAGGTGACATCCCTGCATATTGGATGGTCTTTTAAATAGGAGTCATCAGCCGCAATGGTTCTCCCACAGATGAAAACAAAAACAAGGGGCTATTTGGGCCGGCAGCATAATGCCAATCGACCGGCGCGTCCATCTTCCCGCGCTTGTCTCCGACGGTCCGGCCTTAAGCATTACATTTCAATTGAGCGGGTTTTCTTGGTTCAGGAGAGATAATGTTTCTATATGTAAAGCTGTTCTGAATGTCGTCTTAATATGTCAAGCAATGTGCACGGCTATAGCTTCTAGTTCACCGCATTGCCTAGTATGATTCTGATGTGTGTGTGTATGAATGTGTGCCCTGCTAAGCCCTGTCGCTACCCCACCTTGATGGACACAGCCTCGGTATATCAAAAAAAATAGGTTGAGATAAAATATTTGGCTTCTAAAATAAATGGCCATGATTGGAGATAGGTCCATTTATTTATTTTTAACTGATCTTTGTTTTTTGACTTTCAAGTATTTGCTGATACAGATAACTGAGCTATAATCACAACTTTACTTCACACTGGGCGACACGGTGGCGCAGCGGTTAGCACTCTGGCCTCATAGTCCTGGGTTTGACTCCCAGGCCGCTCGAGCCTTTCTATGTGGAGTTTGCAAGTTCTCCCCGTGTCTGCGTAGGTTTCCTCCTACAACTAAGTGGGACTCAGTGGACTTCCCTGGTTAAATAAAGGTCAATTAACAAAAAGGTATTTATCTTAGATAAAACACATCTGCGCCAAATGTCAGCTTATTTCTGTAAACTCAAAATATCACCCAAAAATAACCTACAAAAAACTACAACATTTAAAGGGGTCCTATTGTGTTTTATTGTAATATTTAGTAAGAATCTAGAACATATACAGGTCAGTAATTTACCTTTTGTTCATTGTAAAACACAAAGTTAGCAGTAAACGATTTTCTTCTATTCAGACAACTTTTAAGTGAGTTGTATTTACCTTTTTGACATGTTTCGGCTGCTAGCTGCGAGCCATCTTCAGAAGCGTCACCGGTCTCCGTGGTGACGTGTCGTTTATTAGATGTTACTTCCTGGAGGCGTGGTCAACCCGGTGCGACCTGGGTCGCTCGACTGACCACGCCTCCTGCCGCCCGGTGGTCTCTGGAGAATGGAGTCCCAGGTAGGTGAAAGGAGGAACGCTCCTTCATCTCGATTGATGGTGTCTGGGCCTCGCTTCCTGATTTCTATGGCCTCCTTGATCCAGCGTTTGAACTTGTTGTTTTCAGCTCCTATGACTCCGTTATCGTAAGGTAAATACAACTCACTTAAAAGTTGTCTGAATAGAAGAAATCGTTTACTGCTAATACTATGGAAGACAAGATGAACATCGTGAATGAAAAACACAAAGTTGATCTAAAACAACTTAAAAATAGGAACAGCTCTACTGACTTCTTGTTCAAAACTGCAGAACTGATAAGCCCTGCCCTTCACTTTAAAATGTAACTGTAAAAAGCTACAGATTTTTAAAAACTAATTGTTATTGTTGGAAAGTGAATATAGGACAGTTTTGAGCCAAATAAGCGTCACTTTGAGTTTTAATGTTTTGAATTATAACAAGTAAATCCAGACAAGTGGGAGGGGATAGGTGGTAGGTGAGAATGGGGATTTCTGAACACTTGAGCTCCAGCTGAAGAACAAACATGCATGAGTCAATTCAAATATAAGTAAACTAATGATAAAGGAAGGCCATTATAACAAGGTTAAAAACTTAGAAAAGTGAAATTTGACATAATAGGTCCCCTTTAATAATCTTGGCATCCTTACTCACAACCCCAGTCAGATTATGATTTATAGTTCAGAAATATGATAAACGGTTGTTAGTGTCAGTGCTCCACATGTGCTTCACAAGCTGCTCTCATGAACGCTCTGATTTCGGGAAGTCCGATCATTACGTGGATACCTCAGAGCTTCCCGGAGCTCGTGAATGCAGCATTAGGGACTTAATGCTAACTCCTGAACCATAGTTTATTTTGTAAAGACCAAATAAAATCACAAAAAAACAACTTGAAACATTGTCATTGATCAAGAATACCTAAGCAGATTGGACACCTTTGTGTACGACCAACCAAAATCTTGAGATGTATTATGTATATTTTCACATTTTCATCCCTGAATGTAAATAGCTTTGGTGTAAGCAGCAGTAATAGTAAACCTGTGTGTTTTCCTGATGCGCAGACTGCTCTCAGACGCATAGATCTTTACTAACACGTTTAGTTGAGCTGATCTATGTTGGCACAACTGTGGAGCAGGAGATTATTCACTCACTCTAAACATCAGAGACACAGCTGCTCTTTCTGCATCAGGGACGTATAGTACTGACCTCACTGAACTGATCCTGGACAAGTTTTCTGCCCTGGAGAGACAAACTCAGACAATATGTTTTTTATTACATTACAATATCTTTAAGGGGCTTCTCAGTTTTTTTAAAGGCACCTATTATGTTTAAATATATGTAGATCAATAATTTACAAAGTGTTGTAAATCAACTTAGAAATAGAAAGAGGTCCATTTACTTCTGTGCAAAACGGCTGAACTTATAAGCCCCGCCTCTTTATACTATAGGATCTTAATGTAACGAGCAGCAGATTTTAAACTTGTAATTTTTATTGTTGTAAAGTGTCTGTGTGACTATTTTAAACCACAAATGCTTTATCTGAATTGTTTGGATTCATTACAATTAAACACAGAATTTGTTACATAAAACATAAAAAGAAAATTGGAACCATTATATTAGAGTCAAATCAGTCATTCTGGAATGAAGCAAATAACAAAATTATACATAAAAAACATGCTTTGTATGGGCTCTGCTTAAAGTTATAAACAGACGTATATTTTTAGATAAATTATGTAAAGGTAGAGTATCTGATTTCACACTGTAAACACGTTAAGTTTAAATCTGACAACTTCTCTGATAAATCCTTCGACCCATGGTTAAAGGGACTATACTTGATTTTACACAACAAAATAACTTAAAAACAATTCCCCGTAGCATTGATATCTTGTTAGTGTATCTATCAAGGTGGAAATTAGTCCGCATAGTCTTGTCTATGTCTAATAATGTCCCATTTGTGTTCAACTTTGTCTGTTTTTGTTTTTAGCATTGCGGCTAGCTGTTGTTAGCATAGTGACTCACCTCGTCACTAACAGCTGTGGAAAAACATTAAAACTCATCATGATGAGCAATTCTGAAGCTCAGAATGCATTAGCTACGTGAACAAACCATGTAGACTGAAGTAAGAAGTTTAAAACCAATTTTTTTCTGTTTGTTTACATTTTAAGAATGCAAAAATCAGGTACAGTCCCTTTAATATCTATGACATTTTGGTTGCAATTAAGGATTGTAAACTTGTGTTTCACAAACAACAAAGTGAAACTGTTGTGGACCACCTAAACTCAGCCAATCAGAGCGCAGCATTCAACTCCTGATGAGAACTAAAATTATTTATTTTTCAATTCAGCTCGTACATATAGGGCTTTTCCATTAGTACCTGCTTGGCCCTACTCTACTCGGCGCGACTTAGCCCTGGTGCGGAGCTTTTCCATTTGGGGCTGATCGCTCCGACCAGGTACTTTTTTAGTTACCCCAGGGCCAAGTCGAGCCGAGCAGATACTAAACCTGACGTCAGACGCACGTTGCCTGTTGCGTCACACAAGTGCCGCTGATTTGTTGTTGTTACTGTACGCTAACGAGTCGCCGCTAAGCTAGCTGCCGATAGCACCGTAATGCTTCTACATTTCGTACTCTCTGTAGCAAAAAACAGCTCAGTGACATAAAAAAAACGAGTCCCTTGTCCGTATCCGCTAAATACATAAGACTGTAGAGTACTGTGTGCGTCTAAATGCACTGGTTACTGATCGGGCTTCAACTGAGCTGTCCTCGGTCAGAAGGAACAGACGTACTCCAGGTAGATGGTTAGGAAGGTTTATTGTAGGAGGTACTTGATGGTGAGAGGTAGAATATTTGTGTGATAAGTGTGTATATGTGTGTGTGTGTGTGTGGTTATCTGAAAGAAAAAACAATAAAATATATGTCATAATGGCAATACAATGAGTCATTGACTTTACAGGTGAAAAAATACTCGCAGTTACACACATTGGCCGCTAGTGGGAGCCCTAAGCTAAAGAATGAACTTAAACTTAACTTTACTACGTTACAGCAAATATAGAAACGAAAACCCATGCAAATCACTCAATATGAGATATACACATTATATACAAATGGATGCTGGACAGATTAAGGGCCGATGGCATAGGATGAGCGATAATAAGCTCTATTACAGCGTAACAGGCAGCGCCGAGGCACGTTGTAGCTTTAGCAACTTAGCAGCGAGCTCTTACGGCAGAAAAAGTTACATCCAATCATAAACACACAGAAATAATCATTTATACATGCTCACGAACAATACTCACGTCATATAAACGCACACGGGACTCATACACACAAGATTGCGATAGGATGTCTGCATAAAGGCAAGGGCCGCTTATTACGCTGCTACGCACTGCTCGCACTGAACTCTCGGCACAGTCCGCGGGACTTCCTGACTACAAAACACAGGTGCATCATGGGAGGTGTAGTCTGTACACCCAGGACTTTTAACAGCCGCCCCTGTATTTGCAGGCAAATACAAACATGCAAAAGTCCACTAGTTTGAAGATGTGCTGTCAGTGTCCTCAGGCACTTCAGGAAGCTCCACTAGCTTTGTCACAGGGCGAACGTAGGTACTGTCCTTCACTTTCACCTCTGCTGCTCGAACCACGCCATCAGATCCAGGAAACACCTTGGTGATAATGCCCACTGGCCACAGTCCTCTGGGGAGATTGGCATCCACGATCATAACCACTCGTCCTAAAGCAATATTGTCAGTCGTTTTCCGCCACTTCTGTCTCAACTGTAGACCAGGAAGATAGTTTTGAATAAAGCGTTTCCAGAAATGGTCGCTGATCACCTGACTGTGTTTCCATCTCCTGTTGGACAGAGCATCATGAGGGCCGTACATTGCTTGTGGTAGTGCTGAGTCACGCCGCCCCATCAACAAGAGATTTGGCGTGATAGGGTCTAAGTCAGCCACATCAGATGATGCATACCCGAGAGGCTTAGAGTTTAGGATGCCTTCAACTTCTATCAGGGTGGTGAGCAGGACCTCTTCTGCAACAACTTGGTCCTTCAAGACGACCTGCAGAGCTGACTTCACTGACCTGATTTCCCTCTCCCATGCTCCCCCGAAGTGAGGCGCATGTGGCGGGTTGAAGTGGAAGTTAATGGTCTGTTCGGCTAGTTGCTGCTGCAACTCTGGAGTCATGTTCTCAAAGGCAGTCTGCAGCTCTTTGTCACCACCTCTGAAGTTTGTGCCCTGGTCTGACCACATCTCATACGGCTTCCCCCTGCGGGCAATGAATCTGCGTAAAGACATCAGAAAAGAGTCAGTGTCAAGGCTAGGTAGGAGATCCAAGTGCACACATCTGGTGGTGAGGCACTTGTAGATGATCCCCCAGCGTTTCTCTCTCCTGCGACCAATCTTCACCAGATATGGACCAAAACAGTCTACTCCTGTAGACCAGAATGGGGGTTTGTACAGTCGAAGTCGAGATGAGGGAAGGTCAGCCATTTTTGGAGTAGAAGGAGAGGCACGCCATTTTCTGCATTCCACACACTGGTGCTGATGTTTCTTGATGGCTTGGCGTCCTCTGATGATCCAGTAGGCGCGGCGTATTTCTGCATAGAGCTTCTCTGCGCCAGGGTGCAGGAGCTGGGCATCATAATGCTTGATTATGAGCTTAGTGAGTGGGTGATCTGCTGACAGCACAATAGGGTGAATACTGTCTGGTTCAACCTCTGTGGCCTGGCGGAGACGACCTCCCACTCTGATCAGCCCGCTGAGATTGTCATACTCAGGAGAAAGAGCGCTCAGACGACTGCTGGAGTGCACACTGTGACCTGATTGGAGTGCTTGAACTTCCTCCGGAAAGCTGTCGGTCTGTGCAGAGCGAAGCAGCTGTCTCTCTGCCTCCAGGCGTTCAGCTGCAGCCAAGGGCGCGGCCGCCCATGTAGAGACTGATGAGTGGCCAGAATCAGATCGTCCAGTGTCGCATACTGTGCTGGATCTGGGAGGTTTGGTGAAACCGCTGTGTGACCACAGAATGCTGCCTTTCTGAGCTCTTCATTGCCACAGTCTGTGAACTCTGTTGGAGGCTGTGGCCACATGTCCTGTGTCTGAGTCAGGAAGTGGGGACCCTGTGACCAGCGGCTGGAGACAGTGAGTTCTGCCAGAGGTTTGCCTCTGGTGATGTCATCAGCGGGGTTATTGTCAGAGTTAACATAGCGCCACTGCTCTGGGGAAGTCAGCTCCTGGATCTCACAGATGCGGGTTCCTACAAATACTTTGTAGCGGCAGGAGCTAGACTGGATCCACTGTAGCACTGTAGTGGAATCTGTCCACAGATAGACAGATTGTAGCGGGATTGTGAGCTCTGTTTGGAGCACCTTGGCTAGTTGGGCTCCAGTGAGCGCAGCACACAGCTCCAGTCTGGGCATGGACACCTGTTTGCGTGGCGCCACTCTGGATCGGGCCATGACAAATGATGTGGAAATGTGCGCTTGCTGGTCTTTGACTCTGAGATAGGCCACAGCTCCATAGGCCCTCTCAGAAGCATCGCAGAATATGTGGGCCTCATACGCTGCACTGGTGCTGTTGTGAGGAGGAGCATAACAGCGAGGCAGGGTGATATGCTGAAGATGTGACAGCTCGCTCTCCATTCAAGCCAGGACTGGAGCAGGCTGCCTTCTATGGGCTCGTCCCATCCTCTCTCCGTGCTCCACAGGGCCTGCACAATAAGCTTTGCTCTTGTAGTGTAGGGGCAGATATAACCAAGAGGGTCATACTGACTGGCCAAAACTTTGTACACATTACGCAGTGTAGCAGTGGTGTAGGACACTGGGCGGTGCTTGTATCCCAGGACGTCTGTTGGGCAGTGCCAGCTGAGACCCAACGTTGACTCTTGTGGATCTAGGCTTTTGAAGTTCAGCCACAGTTCACAGCTGTCTGACCTGGCGGTGCTGGGCAGATGAGCGACCACCTCCGGGACGTTGCTCGCCCACTGACGTATCTCAAATCCACCTTGGAGGAGAAGTGCTCTCATGTTGTCAATGAGTGCCTTGGCTTCTTGTGGGTCTGACAGGGACTGCAAGCAGTTGTCCACGTAGAAGGCTGTGTGCACAGAGTTATAAATGTCCTGGTGGGTGTCTTTATGCTCCCTCACATGACTCTGAAGTGCAAAAGTAGCACAGCAGGGGCTACATGTGGTCCCAAATGGCAGGACTCTCCACTCGTACACGTCTGGTGGGCGCTCTGTTTCACCATCTCTCCACAGGAACCGCAGAAGGGGACAGTCTTCTGGGAGCAGTCTAACCTGGTGAAACATAGCTTTTATGTCTCCGCTCACAGCCACAGGAAACTGTCGAAAGCGGAGTAGCACGCCGAGCAGCGTGGGCCCCAGGGGAGGACCTGGCAGGAGGTAATGATTGAGCACAGTCCCCTGGAACTCAAAGGAGCAGTTAAAGACCACTCTAGCCTTGTTGTTGTGATGTACTATGTGGTGTGGCACATACCAGGATTCAGTTGAGCTGTGAATCTCTTCTGGAGTCAGTTTAACCACATAGCCGGTGTCTACTAACCTCTTAATCTCCTGATTGTATGTGAGAGCCAGTTCAGGGTTTCTGGCCAGCTTACGTTCAGTGGATCTCAGGAGGCCTTTGACAACGTCAGGGGAGACGTGGAGCTGTGGGAAGTCTTTTCTCCTGAGCAGGGGAGTGGCATATCTCTCTACAGCATCTACAGGCACTCTGATGGTCTTGGCCTCTAACATGGCTATAGCGTCTCTGTCCTCTTTAGAGCGTGTGACCTCTTTTTCTGGTCTGTAGAGGGGAGCGTCTAGTTGCCACAGGCGCTGGACATTCTGATGGAGTGCTTCAGCAGGGGAAAGGCATGAAATGTTAAGACAATGCACCTCACCCTGTTGTGTGGGTAGACTGCTGCTGGGACCCTGAATTGCCCACCCGAGCTTGGTGCAGATGGCTACAGGCGCATGGGCTGGCCCGCGCAGGACAGGTCGGATGGCGGTGATGAGGTGAGCATTGTCAGAGCCGATTAACACTAAAGGTTGTACATGTGTGAATCCCTCAAGCTGCACACGCTGTAAGTGGTGGTACTTCTCCTTTAAGAGCTCTACTGGACATGACTGTTCAGCTAGACTCAACTGTGTAGCTGTGAAAGCATGTTTTATCTTAAAGCGTGTCTTCGGCTTGGCTTTCGGTGAGATCTGGAATGAAACATGTGCTCCTTTTACCTGGATCACATCATGGCGAATAGTTCTCAGTGAGAGTGTTTCCTCTTCCTGCACAAGCCCCAGAGATTTGACAGCTGCTGGCAGAATAATGGTTTTCTCTGAGCCATCGTCCAAGAGAGCAAATGTGTCAAGAGACTTTCTTTCATGGTGTAGCTGGATGGGGACAACCTTTAGCATAACATGACCTGAGTGACTGACAGGACCCATGAAAACCTTGCTGGTGCTCACAGTGAGAACGTTAGGGTCACGTTTCTTAGCTTCTGCCAGATCGTGTAGCACTAATAAGTGCTGATCTCCGCAACTACTGCACGGTTTCTTCAGAGTGCACTGTTCAGGAGCATGTTTGCGGCCACAGCGCCAGCATTTGGATTTGTCTTTTATCCAGGAGGCAACAGCTTTCAGGTCTAGCTTTTTAAAGTCAGCACAGCCATTAAGATAGTGCTCGGTGCCTTCACAGTAAGGGCAATATGGCTTAAACTTCTGTCTCTGCTTAGAGGGAGCTGAAAGAGACGCTTGTGACTTAGGCTCGGACTTTGGCTCTGCTCGGACAGGATCTGGACCATAATATATGGATGTTGACTTGAACTGTGACTTGGGCCCTGCAGGTGCTCTCTGATTGCTTCTCTGTGGTTTATCCACATGCTGTGGTTGTGAAGCTTGTTTAGACAGCTGCAGGACGTGTGACTTCCGCTCCAGCCATTCTGAGAGGTCATACATGTTGTATGTGCGGCTGCTGCCAGTGCGAATAATGCCACGTGTGATACAGTGCTCAATGAAGCTGTCCCTGTAGCTAGGAGGAAGCTTTGTGAGTAGTCTGTCTACATGTGAACCACACTGAAGCTCACTGGCTGCTACATCGTCCATAGAACTGAGGAGGCCCACCAAGCTGGACACTGCTAGTGATAAATCTTCAAAGGCCTGTGAGTCGCCAGCTTTAATAGGAGGACAGTTAAGTATAGCACTAAGCTCACTCTGGATCAACTGTCTCGGCTGTCCGTATCTCTGCTCCAGCGCTCTCATAGCACTAGTGTAGGGAGTGCGATCATGAATATAACGTCTAGCTACTTGCAGGGCACACGGATGTTCTAAATGATCCAACAGAATATGATATTTGTACTCTTCTGTGAGATGAGCATGTGGCCCGAGCAGACTGTCTAGTCCTTCTTCAGTAAAGCAAAGTCGCTCTCTCTGCCTGACCTGAATGTAACCAGCTTAGGTTTGGGGATGCCATATGAGGACGCTACTATCATCTCCATCAGGTTAGGCTGAGTTACTTCTGCTGGAGAAGTGTGATAGACTTCAGGCTGTGGTGGGCGGTCAGCGGCAGCTGGATATGGAGCATAGAAATGACTGGCTGCACTGCTGTGAGGGGCTGCAAATGGTTGGTTATAAGAGACAGCTTGTTGTGCCTCTGCTCCCTGTGCTGACTGATACAGGGGTTGAGACTGGTGCACATGGAAGGCTGCAGGATCATGATGCGGCACAGAGTAGGGTTGATGAGAGCTATCTGGAGGAGGTGGATGTTGAAACCTCTGGCTATACAGGAGTTCTGCTCTATGTGGCTGTGCTCTCTCAATCTGTGCTGATTGGGCAACATGCATGCCAGGCTGATGCTCAGAATGAACAACATGTCTCACTCTAGGCGTTGAAACTGGTGGCTGCGCAGGTTGTAGAGCTGGTAGCGGCGCTGGTTGTGGTGCCAGTCGCTGCACAGGCTGGAAAACTCTGTGTTGTAGCACTGGTTGTGCTAGGGGGCTTGGAGATAGTGGAGCTGCAGGCGAAATAGCAGGGCTGATGTGCATAGGTGCTGGTTGATTGACAGGAGCTGTCCTTGGTACCACTGCAGGCTGAAATATTGGATTTACTGCAGGCGGTGCTAACTGTGGAGCAGGCTGGACAAAACGACTGGCACTCACTGCTGCAGGTTGTACTGGCCTGAAGGACAGATGCTGCGGATTGCTCGAGTCCTGCCTGGAAGCTGGTGCCTGTGCTGTGATTAGCCCTAGTGAGAGTGCAGTCGGAAGAGAGGAAGCTCTGTCTGAGGTGGGTGCATCACTGCGCTGAGGTAGAGGGCTGCAGGACATACAATCTCTCTCCAGTTTCTCCACACGCTTAGTTAATGCACTACTCGTATCCTTCATAGTGACTTGCATCTCTTTCATTGTTGTCAGCACTTTGTCCCATGCATACTCCATCTTCTCCCATCTGGTCTTCTCCTCATCTGATTCCTCTGAACCACCGATAGATATGCGCTCTGGATCAGGTAGGTCGTGGTCATAGTCAGACAGATGTCCGGAAGCCTCCTGCTCCTGCGTGGACGTTGACTATGGGTTGGACTCTCCTCCTGAGCAACTGGATCTGGATTTACTGGAGACGCCATCTCGATACTTCAGCCAATGCCCGTCCGGCTCGAAGGACCACTTGTAGAGTACTGTGTGCGTCTAAATGCACTGGTTACTGATCGGGCTTCAACTGAGCTGTCCTCGGTCAGAAGGAACAGACGTACTCCAGGTAGATGGTTAGGAAGGTTTATTGTAGGAGGTACTTGATGGTGAGAGGTAGAATATTTGTGTGATAAGTGTGTATATGTGTGTGTGTGTGTGTGGTTATCTGAAAGAAAAAACAATAAAATATATGTCAGTAATGGCAATACAATGAGTCATTGACTTTACAGGTGAAAAAATACTCGCAGTTACACACATTGGCCGCTAGTGGGAGCCCTAAGCTAAAGAATGAACTTAAACTTAACTTTACTACGTTACAGCAAATATAGAAACGAAAACCCATGCAAATCACTCAATATGAGATATACACATTATATACAAATGGATGCTGGACAGATTAAGGGCCGATGGCATAGGATGAGCGATAATAAGCTCTATTACAGCGTAACAGGCAGCGCCGAGGCACGTTGTAGCTTTAGCAACTTAGCAGCGAGCTCTTACGGCAGAAAAAGTTACATCCAATCATAAACACACAGAAATAATCATTTATACATGCTCACGAACAATACTCACGTCATATAAACGCACACGGGACTCATACACACAAGATTGCGATAGGATGTCTGCATAAAGGCAAGGGCCGCTTATTACGCTGCTACGCACTGCTCGCACTGAACTCTCGGCACAGTCCGCGGGACTTCCTGACTACAAAACACAGGTGCATCATGGGAGGTGTAGTCTGTACACCCAGGACTTTTAACAAAGACAGTAGATTGATGAGTGTGTGCGTAGACCACACGAGCTTGTACGTAGGCACATGCAGGTTACCTGTGCTGCTGCGGGGTCCTGCTTCTCACAGTAAACACTGATGGACATCCGATGCACACGTTTTGAAGCAAGAGATTATAATGCAGCTTCGTCAGGACAGAGAGACGGAGATGGAAGATGGGACAGTTGACTTTGTGATTGTACATCGGGACCAGAGCGGGACTTTAGACAGACGTGTCGGACGGACGTGAAGAAGAGGTGAGTCAGTGAACTTGTTGACATGAAAAGCTCACTGACAATGCGGCGGTGGATATTTGTTTTATATTACGCGTATGAAACGCTGGAGAACGAACGGTCTGATTATCTTTAATTAAAGCCGATGCGCATTGAAACGCTCTGTTGTTTTCTATGAGCTTGCATCATGTCCCCATTTGGGGAGTGACAGTGTTGGCAATTGTACCGCCCAGCTTCACAACAGCCCCACTCGGCCTCTCTTGTAATGGAAATGCTCTCCCTCTGAGCGGGGCTAAGCCGGGTAGAGGCGCGTAGAGTCGAGTCAAGTAGAGTAGGGCCAAGCAGGTACTAATGGAAAAGCCCTATTAGTGGTCTCATTTTTCACAAAGTGCTGTATTTATTACATACTTTTTAGTGGAAAACACAAAGTTTACAGATTTACAACTAAAAAGGTTTGTTACCCCAACTTTAAAGTTTTGCAGAGGAATAGTCAAAACCTAAAATATGCCAGAAATTCCAAAATTTTAGGGGAAGGATGCCCAGACCCCCTTGCGCTTTCAGGACAAATATATAAAATATATATTCATAAACTCTTATTGTATGACTACTAAACATCATGGAGAAAAAAAAGAAGAGGACCAATTTTTCTAGGAGACACCTTGTGAATTACAATAAATAAGAAAGGCTCATTTGTGGTCTCCATGTGTTGTTGCCGGGTAAATCCTTGTTTGTTTTGACACCTGCCATAAATATATTACCGTCTCTGCTGCAGACTGAGGCCTGTGTGTGAATCCTATTAAGTCATATTAGCCAAAGCTGCGGATTAGCGTTAGCATGCTACAGGCTAAAGGCTAAAGCTGTAGCATGTACTATCTGTGTCTGTCTGGAACATGTTTATGAATCAGTGACTTTCTCAACGTCCGTCTGGTGTTGCTTTGACTGAACGCAATTTCAGTTTGTCTAGCAACATTTATATAGGTCAGTGGTAGCAACACATGGTGTCACTGTGCTAAAGCTCATTTTCATTCATTTGTGTTTTAGAGTGTGATGATGTCATAAGTTCAGATGGTTTCCTCTTTTAACAACAGTGTACTTTGCCTTGAAATATCTAAAAAGTCATTCATTATTGATATTTTCACTCTGGTGCTTTCTTTTAGTGACTAGACCCATTCACTTTTTGTACTATAACTAAAACCTACATTCAAACTTTATTTATTTTAGCTGCCAGGCAGTGAAAGGCAAGTTACTGTAAAACTGTAATACATTATATAAACTCAATCGGAGACTACGTCATTAAAAGGTGCAGTTTCCTCATAACTTTCTTTACAAAACGAGGAAGTAGAACTAAAGACACTAAACGGTTTGAAAACTCAACAATGTGACTCTGACCTTTCCTAATGTGTTCCATAGGTTTGCACCAGTGACACTCTGTATAACTTGTGATTTCTGTGGGCTAATGCTAACGTTTAACAAAGCAAATACAGCGAATCGCCTCGCAAACTGACCAATCAATCATCACACAGATTAAATAAGATTCTTCAGTCTAGTTACTGTTACATATACGATCTCATCCTCCTCTTTATAAATAGGCTACGTGCGCATCACATCGATATATCTCTCTTATCGGCAACTTATCCTGGACCTGAGCAGGTTATGATGAGTTTGCCGCATGTTGCCATAGAGATCTGCCCCAATAAGATGTTTTCCATTTTCGTAGGACCGCCAGACCAGGTTTAACCCAGAACTTACCTCGTTAAGTTCCAAATCTAGTTTCATAGTACAGGGCTCTGGGGAAACTGCGGATTAAAAGCCTGTTTAACAAAAAATATGCTTAAAACAAATGATAATTATAACCAATGACCATAAGGTAAGGTAAGGTAAGGTAAGGTATACTATATTGTCCCCGTAGGTAAATGTGTCCTCTGCATTTGACCCATCCCTCAATGCCTCTGGGGCATCTCCTCAGGAGCAGTGATCGCCACAGTGCAGCGCTCGGGGACCCATCTCCAGATGTTCTTGCTAGGCTTGTCAGGACTACTGTAGCTTGAGGATATTACCCTAACATGCATGTTATTGGTTGGTGGGGAAACCGGAGTGCACGGAGGAAACCCACCCAGACACGGGGAGAAACATGCAAACTCCACACAGAAAGGCCCGGCCCGTGCGGGAATCGAACCCGCGACCTTCTTGCTGTGAGGCAAGAGCGCTAACCGCTCTACCACCGTGCCGCCGTGATCTGACCCTTCACCACTTGTCTGGTTTTGAATATGGCCTTCAGAGAAAGTTATAGGGATAAAAATGTAATGCTGCCTTTTGTTTTCACCATGTTTTTGAGTGCAGGTACCCTTAAAATTAATGTTAAGAATGTAATGTAGAATGATAAAATGCTGAAAATTTGTATTTAAATTATTATTATTATTTTTTTTTTATAAAAGTGCCATGGATAAGTCACTTTCAGTTCAACACTTTCAGCCTTAAAGCAGCCATCCAGGGTCAGAAGTGTCAATTGCTTATGAGTTTAAGCATCCCAATACGCCTGCCTGTATATCGCCGACAAGTTTGTCAGGATATACAGTATCCCGATACCGATATTACCTACTGTACTCATTGCCCTACTGATTACTGATTAATAATCGAAATGTGATATCACAAAATCTTTTCCTCATAATATTTTATTCATATTCAAGCCAACAGACTCCACATAAACTCTTTTACAGCATTTTTGCAGGTGTTTTGATCTTGAAGTTTGGTTTTCAATATCAATGCTGTTCATTTATATCCATTAACTTTTCTTTCTGTGTTTTCAGTGGAGGAGTCGGACATCGTAGACCTGGAGAAGTGTCACTGACTCTCTCTTTTGTCTGTTTTCAGTGGAGGAGTCGGACATCATAGACCTGGAGAAGCGATACTGGCTTCTCAAAGCTCAGTCCAGAACCGGTCGCTTTGATTTGGAAACATTTGTGCCTCTGGTGTCTCCGCCCATCCACGCCTCGCTCAGTGAAGGTAACTACAACGGCAAATGTATGTTTTTTGTAATGTCAGACGAAGACAGGTATTTGTTTAAGAAGTTTATAGACAGTTTATTGGTCTACGTCACTTTCTGCTCTACTGTGCATGACGCCCGCAGAAAGATACGCTGTGCGTCTAGTTGACTGGGGAAACTTCTTTGACAAAAACAATAAAATAAAGAGCCTATGTCTAGATTTATTACAGGGTATTAAGCTGGTCTTATGTTTCCTAACTACATGACCAGTATTATGAGATTTCTAATAGAAGCCCAAGCAAAATCAACTCGCCATTAGAACTTTTTTGGAGTTTTTTTTTTTGTTTGTTTTGACTTCAACGGCTAGTCAGAGTCGGTGAGTCTAATGTGTCAAACACAAGGCCCTCCACATCATTCTGTGTGGCCCTCAAGGTATATTTTTATCGTATAACACAAACATAAATGTGTATGTCTTGACGATTTGCCTGAAATTTAATAGACTTATGCAGATGTAGATGTAGCATTTGTAACTACAATACATTTGTAATTTGTCAAAAAGTAGCTGGGTTTATTACAGTCGGCATCAACCTTTTTATGACCATGTTTCCGTTAGTAAAAATGAGTTTGACATCCATGGACTAAGCCGGGCTTTTGGCTAACCAACCACTAAAACTCAGTATGCTACCCATTGATGCACTACATTTCGGCAGCTCCGCCACTGTTCACTTTAGGTCACAGGACCCCGATTCAAATGAAAACACTGCTCTATAATAAGCAGATCATTTGACAAGAATTGTATTCTTCTTTTCTGCTCCTTTCCAATCATGATGCTGTTCAATAAGTTGTGTTGTGTTAAATATGTAAACCTAATTTCTTGGACTATGAAACATTTTCATGAAAGGAATAAATGAATAAATGAAAAATACAAAATTCAGGTGCTATTGTCATTGCTAACAACTACCTCTCAACTCCCTGCTATGATGTGATTGGGCCGTTAAACCAGTGCCTCGGACTGCAAACCAATAGGCTGGTTTACAACTATCACGAGGATCCATTTGGCTCCAAAAAATCTGGCATCCTAAAAAATCTAATTGGTGATCCCTACAATTTAGCAATATGGCATGGAAACCTTAAGACAGCAGTGAGCCATCTATACCAGACCTGGGGCACATTTTTGAGAATGAATGTTACTTCTAAAAATTCTTATATTCAATTTGTCTTGGCTATGGAGCATGTGTCAATGGTCAAAATAGTAGATTAAAAAGCCATGGTTTACAAAATTGTGCTTGGAATAATGATAATTTGTTACACCAGAGACCGCATTCTGGCCCTCCACTAAAGGGGTCCAGGTTTAAATATGCCCTGCAGGAAAAAAAATAATTGCCCAGCCCTGCTTTAGACTGATAAATCTTGCTTTATTTGCTTGTTTTGTGCAGGTTTGTTTCACGCCTTTGACGAAAACCGAGACAATCACATCGACTTTAAGGAGATTTCGTGTGGACTGTCGGCCTGCTGCAGAGGACCTGTCGCAGAGAGGCAGAAATGTGAGACATATTCACTTTTAAAATTACAGTTTTAGGTCGATCCAATGAGAAAATATGCCTCCTTTTTTATACAATCAAAGAATAGACTCCATGAAAGAACAAAATAAGCCCTGGTTGTGCTTCCTTCCTTTCTCACCTGTGTATTTGTGTGTGTTCAGTCTGTTTTAAGGTGTTCGACGTGGACCGAGATGGTGTTCTGTGTCGAGATGAGCTCCATGAGATGGTCGTGGCCTTGTTGGAAGTTTGGAAGGACAATCGCACAGACACTCTCCCCGTAAGACGCAAACATCCAGCGCTCAGTACAAAGTAGAATCTGTTGTTTAGTTAGACGCTGTAAATCTAAATCTATTTTGTTCTCTTTCAGGAGTTACAGAGCAGCGTGTCGGACATAGTGGAGAGTATTCTGAAGATGCACGATACAACTAAAGTAAGCTCAATCTACCAAGCAAATACTGATGTTTTTTATCAACAGTTTAAATATATTTTGTTGTGTGTAAGCAAGAGCAGTCTTCCACTTTAATGACAGACTTTACTTGTAACAATACACTAATACTGTTTACTTTCTGGCAGCTGGGTCATCTGACCTTGGAGGATTACCAAATATGGAGTGTCAAAAGTGCCCTGGCCAATGAGTTCTTGAACCTGCTTTTCCAGGTAAATACATAAATGAAACTGTACTGTAACAAACGCATAATCGTTTTCTTACGAGTGATTTTCTGTTTTTAGGTTTGCCACATAGTTTTAGGCCTGAGACCGGCCACTCCTGAAGAAGAAGGTCAAATCATCAGGTAACCATTGCTCGACTGCTGCTGACTAAAGATCCTTGCTTGTACCCACCGGGACCCAGTCGGACTCGTACCCGACGGGTTCAGGAGGGCTTGATAAATTAGCTGTCACACAATGTGTGTAAAACCACAACCCTGTAAGAACAACTACTCAGTCAACTCCATCAGTACATTGTTCTTGCATGATTGTGGTTACACTTATTACGCATATGTAAAATACACATATTACATGATAGTTCTAGCTTATGCCACTCTCCCGTGCAATCCGGTGCTTCGTGCAGAGGTGCTCCAGAGCTCTGGATTGAACTTTCACATGACCACCAGAGACCTTCACAGTCCTCCTTCCTTCAGTAGGAATGAATTCCGTCTCTGCAGGGATCAATACAGCCCTACAAAGGAAAAACGCAGTATCTGCGCTGTCATTTAAACTGAGAAAAATAGTGTTTTTTATGTTATATAGTCTATATTATTTTCCATTTTAAATTTACACGTAAAAACGTTTTTGCTGTATCTGTGAGTTGAGCTAAATTCTTCAGTAAAACAAAGATAAAGTGCACTAACTGGAACTCTGAATGTTCTGACAATTTCAGACACAATAACTGCACTTTTTCTTTGTTTCGTTGAAGAATTAGCAGTTACTGCAATTTTAATATTAAGATTTCTCAAAACAGTGCAGATTTGAGCCATAAAACTTACTAAACAGTAACTAAAACAGGTGATATGAAACTGTTTTTGGTGTTAACTCAATTTTAACAAGATACACAGATACTACGTTTTTCCTTTGAAGGTTACACAGAGTCCTGGAAAACCTGAAAAATAATTTATTACTTTTCCAGTCTCAGAAAATGCTTGGAGAAAGAGAAAAACAGTTATCCTGTGTTATCTTATCCAATGTTATCCTGGAATATGATTTAGTCGATCATAAAATAATTCACATAATGTTAAATGATCCAAACAACCACCAGTCTCTGAACAAATGCAGAGTGAGCTTGTGCGTGACGTAATGCTTGAAAAGATGACGAAACATAAGTTGCGCGTGAGTAGTTGACAAACTCTGACGGACAACAAATGTTTGTAATCTTACCTCACGGAAAAAAAGCTCAATTTATTTGTTCCGCCACAGTCCAGACTAGAGACCTGCACGGGACTAGATTTTCATGACTGCTCCCGCCCGATCCCGAAGCATCCGTGATCGTTCCCGCCCGATCCCGACGCCCCCGTGTGCCTGCCCGCCCGAGAAGCTCCTGCGGGTCCCATTGGGTCCCGACTTTTTTTTTTTTTTGGAAACAGAGGTTGCGTGGCGGCCCCAGGGCATAACAACATGGATACAAATGACTAAACTCTGCATAACTCTCTGCATCTAGACTTAAAATGATTAGGCACCAGCCTAAATAATCTGCAACAAGGCAATTATGTTCGTTTGACACATTCAATCATAAAGCCATGATGTCTGTGTATTTCTTACCTGAAATACAAAGCTCCTCACACCTCGAGTTTCTGCTAAACAAACACTTTACTTGCCCAAACTCCGTGTGTATTATCTCCATCTCTCCGTGCGTAAAAGCCAGTCCTTCATTCACTCCTCTGGGAAAGCTTGCGTCAGTGCTGCGGCTGCTGCTGGCACGAGGACGCACAGATGATACGCACGCTAGACTAGGAAATACAGCAGCGAGTTTACGTGTCTGCACCTTGCAGGTGTCCATGTTGCGTCTCTCTGTTGACCAGCAGCGCGCACAAAGCGGTATTTCTTTCTCGCTACGTAATATTTTGAAGACAGCGGAGAGAGCGCGGGTCCGGTCGGGTCTCGAGGTGTTTGGCCTGACCGCCCGCTCTCGCCCGAGGCAACGTCAAAACCGCCCGATCCCGAGGGTTTGCTCACGGGTCCCGTGGGTCCCGTGGGTCCCGTGGGAATTCCCGCCCGATGCAGGTCTCTAGTCCAGACTTCATACTGCAACTACTCCAACTTTGTTTTCCTCGATCAAATAGTAATCATTCTCCTCTGTACTTACTTCCCCTTTGAATCCGTGTAAATGACAACAATCCATGCCCGCCTAAATAAGCGTCATTTTCGATTTTCCGCAAGATTTTCCAGTGCAGTGATTTGCTAGTAGCCACAGGCCAATCAAACAGCTGCATGTGCACAAACTGACGTTGCAGACACATCAAGCAAGTCTTCAAAAACCCTCCTCAACGACTTGTTACGCGCTCCTCTGACCCTGACATGAGGACACAGAGTTAATACTATTCTAGTTTTCTGAGCGTTGTGTTGTTTTCCAGGGGTTGGCTGGAGAGAGAGAGCAGACATGGGCTGCAGCAGGGACAGAACTGGTTCCTCATCTCGATGCAGTGGTGGCAGCAGTGGAAGGACTACGTCAAATATGTGAGTTAAACTTATACGGTTACATGTTCAGTCTGTCTTTGTCTGGAGCAGTGATGGTCAGAAGACATTATTAGGTGTGTCCTTTCTCATGTCTCTGACTCACGGTGACTCTGTTACCACTAATTGCAGAGTCGCAGTTCAAAAACCTCAAAATGTAAGGCCGAGTCTGTCTGGACTAAGTTGACTTTTGACTATATTTTTATACCTTATGATGAAGATTAACTATCAAGCTTAGGGATCAGGGTTCGTACAGTCACGGAAAACCTAGAAAAGTCCTGGACATTTTTTTTTCTAGTTTCCAGGCTTTAGAAAAGTTTTGGAAAATTAATTTGAAAATACTTTGCATTCAAAGGTAAATTAAGGATCATTTGTTCTGACACAGTCCCGCTAGTACGGCTCACTACTGTCCCCCGGACTAGACTAGCACTTCCTGATTGTTTTTTGTGTCACGTCCTGCCCATGGATCTATCATCGGTCCTGCCTGGTGCATATCAGACGCATCCTCTTACGACCATGGAGCAGACCATACCATATGTCTGTGTTAACATGGCTGTGTCCAGCAGGTTAGACTTCTCTTTACGTCTGAACAAGCGCAGTGACTCAAGATGTCTTCCATGCCTATTTGACAAGCTTGCCATCCGTTGAACTCAAAGATAACAAAATCTCCCAATGCCTTAAGTCCAATGTAAAATAAAAAATAAATGGAATAACTCATTTTCGCTAGGGCAAGTTTGGAGCTGAATGAGCAGATCTCCCCATCACTTTTGTTCTTGACAAAACTTTCCATGTTAAAACAAAAACTTTACTCGTAAAAACAGAAACTTTTTACATTAAAACAGGAACTTTTGTCATTAAAACAGGAACTTTTCACGTTAAAACAGAAACTTTTTTATTTCAAATGAATGCAATAAGCTTCCGTACGCTGGTAGAACTGTGCAATTAAATAAAAAATCGAGAGATCAAATGTAAATTATTTGGATTAAATGACCAGTCCTTTGTTAGTCAAAACTTTGATACAGAATATTGATAAATATTATGTCATTTTTTTCAGTAAAATTTTAAAATGGTAAACGTCTGTTTCTAGGCCTGTGGTCGACTAAAGAAATTCTTGGTCAACTAAAAAACGATTAATCGACTAAAAAGGGGGCGTAGCTAAAGCTCTGAAGCTAAAAAGTTTTATTCTATTCATCTGGCCCAAAAGAAATTACTAAAAATCCACTTAATGCAAAAACAACAATTAATACACAGAATTAATAGAAAACATCAAATTGAACCAATGATTCTGTCACAAATCCTTAACTCAATCACTACGGGCGACACAGTGGCGCAGCGGTTAGCGCTCTGGCCTCATAGCAAGAAGGTTCTGGGTTCGATTCCCAGTCGACCCGGGGCCTTTCTATGTGGAGTTTGCATGTTCTCCCCGTGTCTGCGTAGGTTTCCTCCGGGTTCTCCGATTTCCTCCTACAACTAAAAACATGTCCATTAATGCCTCCCCTGACCTTCCCCCAGGGCTCCCCTGCAAAAGAGATTCTGAATCTCAGTGGGACTTCCCTGGTTAAATAAAGGTCAATTAATTACTTTTTGCTTTTGTTCAATATAAATCCTTATAATCCATCGGAGAAAAATGTGTCAACTAATACAAACTAGGGCTGTGCGATATGACGATACATATCGTCGGGACGATAGAAAAGCGTCTATCGTGCCATTTCTCTTCTATCGTTTCTATCGTCTGTAACCTAATTTTATCAATCATTTCAGCAAATAAGTCGTGTGTGTGGTAGGCCTATTAAACGTGCTTTGTCTCACGTGTTATAGCGTAACTTCAACAAAACCATAGTTAAAGTACTTTTTGTACATCGTCAGAGTCGCCCTTTCTTTCTCTCTCCCACCGCACCAGCGCGTCTTTGAGCGCGTCAGAAGAGAGAGATGGTAAAGACCGCTGTCCGGAGGAAGGAGGAGTGGCCCGGGCTGCAGTCAGCGCCGCAGTCGTGAACAGAGACAGCCGGTGTGGCTCGCTTTTCCTTCGTCACTCGTTGTCACTCTCGCCAGAGTTCCACCGCGCCCTGCCTGCCGTGCGCACGTCCCGCTATATCTGTGTTCACTCTGCCTGTCGGTCCGCGCGCTCTCGGTGCAGGTCTGCAGCCAGAGCCTCGTGGAGCGCTCCGCCTGTCTCCATGCACGCATTGCCGTGGCCAATGACCCAATAGCGCTCCGTTAAACACCAGCGAAGCAGCGCTGATGAACGGGACAAAGTGCTCCTAATCACTTTGCACTGTAGTTTACTTTGACGTGTGCCTGTTGTTGGCGACGGGAAACTAAAGCGCTAACTACAGACCCAACCTGTAGGTGTTAAAGGGCCAGTGCCTAATACAGCACAAATAAGCTATTAAATTCAACAAAAACTATATATATATATTTTGTTTTGTTTAATCTAACTTTACTTGATGAGTAAATTAGCAAATTGTTTTATAAATGGATTTATTTTTATTTTACAGCATTTACACAATTGGAAAATATTGTTTTACTACATAAACATGTTTTAATACAATTATAAGCATAGAAAACATGACTTCTCTCTCTTCCTCTTCACTATAATGAGTCTCATTTGTGACAGTTCAGTTAAATTCACTTCAAAATAAAGTTGAGAAAAGTAAGCAATGAAATAGTGTCAAACTTTACAGTGAATAATTGAAAACGTACTTAATTATGGTATATCGTGATATATATCGTTATCGTGATATAAAAAATCTATATCGGGATATACGTTTTTTTCCATATCGCCCAGCACTAATACAAACTTTGTTCGACTAAGATGCCATCGACCGATTAATCGACTAAACGACTAAAGAACTACAGCCCTATCTGTTTCATTTATGTTCATAACATCATTACTTAAAGAGTTTGTTATTCTGTTGAAAAGGCAGAATAAAATTTAATAAAAAAAAATGCGTTAAGATGGGCAAAAATAGCTTTGTAGTTACTTTATTAAACGGAAAGGCTTGAAACTGGAATGAAAAATGTGTAAAAATCCATGAAATCTTTGTGTTTTGGTCTTAATCAGTTAATGAAAGACGGTTCTTGATTGAAAAGTTTGTTAAATTAAGTACTGTCGTTTCCGGACTATGTGTCGCTCCGGAGTATACGTCGCAGAAGCCCCAAAATGCATATTTTAGAAGAACAAAACGCACATAAGTCGCGCCGAAGTAATCGTGTTGTGACTCGACTGTGACTTACCTCAAGCTCCACACGTCTCTTTCCACTAAATCCACTGCCTGTTTTTGTTGCCCAAACTCCATTTCCACCTCTTCGTGCATAAACAGCAATCCTTCATTATTCATTCCTTTGGAAAGTTATTCCCTGCGCTGCTTCTGCCGTAGGTCTGCAAGTGCTCCGCGTGAAACAAGGAAATGCAGCTGCGGCAAGTTTTCGTTGTTTACCAGCCTCCACCAGACAAAATGTGTTTGTCTTTCAAGCGATTGCGGTCAAAGAAAACGACTCCTCTTGAAATCAGATCGAATCAAAGCTCTCTGTCCCGTTATTTTCATTGAATGGAGCCCTACGTGCTCTCCTGAGCGTCAGTGCGATTCTTGAGACTGCAGCCTCCAGGTCTGCAGTTTTATAAATGTATGCACCGCACTTACATAAGTATTGTGTTTTGTGTTGTGTTGTGGAAGCCTCTTGGCCAGGACTCCCTTGTAAAAGAGATCTTCGAATCTCAATGGAACTTTCCTGGTTAAATAAAGGTTAAATAAATAAAAAAAGTAGCTGGACCTCAGAGGCGACAGTGTCACGCCTCACTGACAGAACAGAATGAAACGGCATTTTTCCCTTGTTTGAGAAGCAGGGAACGCTCGAGTCCGGTCGGGACCCGTAATATATTAATAGTTATTAACAAAATCACATTTATTTAATATATATAAGTCGCACCCGAGTACAAGCTGCCCCCCCCCCTGTCAGACGATGAAAAAATACGCGACTTATAGTCTGGAAATCACGGTAATGGAAAAGTTATAAAATTGTTTTGGAGAAGTCATGGAAAAGTCTTGGAAAACCTGAAGTTAAAACCTGTACGAACCTTGAGGGATGCACTGATCCAGCTTTTTCCCTTTCAAATTTGGCTGAAAGTAGCGTCTTTATTTTTCCTCAAAACATAGTTAACATTTGTGAAAACGAATCATAATGTTATGCAACTTTACAACACCAAACACAACACTTTTTTGTTCAACTTCATGTGAAAAAATTGAGGCGTTCTGGTTCAAAATCTGCCACAGTAAAAGCACAACCACAATATCAACTAAACCGATATCTGATCCAGCAAGATTTAATTGATTAGTGGTGATGCTTAAAAACAAAAAGATATTATGATAAGACTACGATACTTAGTTCAATCTTCTGCCGTTTGAAAATCCAGGACCTCGGCTTTTACAGTTTTTCTTCTTTGTTTCCAGGAGCAGAAGGGAATCGTGGTGGAGCAGCCGTCTGTCCTTTCTTCTTTCCGCCCCACAGCGCCCCCTGTCGCCTCAGACGCAGACGGCAGAGGAGCCTGGAGTCCTCAGAGCTCCGTCAGTCCATCGGAGGAGAGGTCACCGGACACACTGAGCAGCGCCTCGGAGGCAACAGAAACAGGTGCAACACTTTACTTAAGATAGAAGATTTATGAATGAAATAAAGGAATGTTCTGAAAACAAAGAAGGATGTTAAATGGAAATGAAAATCTTCAAAACATGGAGAAGTGAATTCAAAAACATGCTCTAAATCAAAGTGAAGAATGTAGTGTGTGTTCCCCCATGTGCCTGTTTAATCTCCCCACAACGCCTAGACCTGGTCCTGATGAGGCGACTGATGTTCTCCTGAAGGATCTTCTCTTGTAGTCAGCTTCTGGACAGTCTATGGAGTTACATGATTGTGAATGGACTCAGATGTTGTCCCAGAGGTGCTCAGTTTGATTCAGCAGCAGCAGCAGCAGAATGTTCTCCATGGCGTCTCTAGACTCTGTCGAGCCGGTCACATGTTCTCACGATAATCATGCTCTCATCTGTGAGAGCTCAAATCACAAATGGTGAATCTGCCAGTCTCCGTGGTCTCTGGCAACTATATGTTGGGCTGTGGCCACATCAGACCAGCCTCATAAAGTCAGATTCTGACTGTTTGGGCAAACACATGAACAACATTTGTGCATTTTGTAGGACTCAGGCAGTGCTCTTGTGCGTAAAGCACCAGATAGCAGTCCTGCTGCCGGTTGGTTGCCCTCCTCCACCCTTCTCTTGGTCTCCTGGTATGTCTTCCATGCTCTGTATTTGTGCTTGGAGAGACAGCAAACCTTCTTGCCACGTTGACTCCTGGATGAGCTGCACTGCCTGAGCTTGTGTGAGCTGTTGAGCAGCTGTGTTCCTTCTAGTGTCAGACACTGGAAACCTGGAAAAGTGACATAAAACTTCACCAAAAGGATGAAGGCATGAATCTGGTCTGTGTTTTTACGAGGTGTCTGTGTTAATTGTCTCTTGTTTTCACTCGTTTCTGTTTCATTTGCACATCAGGTTAAATTAAATTCATAATGGAGTGTGGCCTCCAAGCTGGACATGCTGAGATCCCACTTTACTGAATGTGCCCCTTATGTTTTGCCTCAGATAAACAGATTCTAAAGACACTCTCTGTCTCTCCCTCCTCAGGTCTCAGCGCTCCCATTCCCTCCTCTGCCTCTGAAAGCTGCTTCGCTCGCCCTCACCACACGTCCGATCCTCAGTGTTTCTCTGCTCCAAACGGACACCTGCCTCAGCTCTGCTCACAGAGACCCGGAGCCATCGACAACCAGAACCTCGTCAACATGGACCCCATCAAGGTATGAAATATACAAGATCTCACCCATCAAGGTACGGTTTATACAAGATCTAGCACATCAAGGTACGGTTTATACAAGATCTCACAGCATCAAGGTACGGTTTATACAAGATCTGACCCATCAAGGTACGCTTTATACAAGATCTCACCCATCAAGGTACGGTTTATACAAGATCTGACCCATCAAGGTACGGTTTATACAAGATCTAGCACATCAAGGTACGGTTTATACAAGATCTCACTCATCAAGGTACGGTTTATCCAAGATCTGACCCATCAAGGTACGGTTTATTCAAGATCTCACCCATCAAGGTACGGTTTATACAAGATCTCACAGCATCAAGGTACGGTTTATACAAGATCTCACACATCAAGGTACGCTTTATACAAGATCTCACACATCAAGGTACGCTTTATACAAGATCTCACAGGGTCAGGTCTGATCTAGGGGTGAAAACCAAAGATAAAATCTGAAGTTATATGGCTGAAATTGATGCTGTTGAAGCTGTTAGTTCCTGCTAACCCTGAAAGCTGAAAGAATAACTTAATAACTGGCTGCTCAATAATTTGAGCAGCTTCAAAATGTGCTTTCCGTTGTGGCTCACTAGCTGTATATTCTTGTCTTATATTAAGACAAGAATATACACGTAAATGAAAAGAAAGTTTTACGCCATATCGATTACAGCAAATATTTGTTATTGGCCACACCAGGAAGCAAAATATCAAAATATCGACCCATCTCTAATTAAAATTGCTTCCTGTTGAGTTGCTTAAAAACACTTTACATATGTTAAAACTAAGCCATAGTTATGCTTTTTTAAGTGCTTGTGTGTGTTGTTTGCAGGCGCCGACGCTGACGATGGAAGGCGGGCGTCTGAAGCGAACGCTGCAGCTGTTTCCAGGCAGAGACTTCGAGATCGTCCCTGAGCCTGTTTGGAGAGCTCTGTATCACTGGTACGGAGCCAACCTCAGCCTCCCCAGACCTGTGAGTAACACTTCATATCAGACTTTCCCAAGAGCCGGGTCAGGACTCTGAAGTGGGTTATGTTAGTGCATCAACTGGATCGTAGAAAAATGTAACTCAAAAATAAAAATACTATACAGTTTCAAAGCAGTGTGCAGCCATATAGCAGTAGAGTAGACGCGGGGCTTTTATTGTGAAGGCCAAGAGTGACGATATTTGATTGGCAGGTGGCTGAACTGCTCTTCTGCAGGTGCTCGCTCTCACACTGACGCATCCTTTTGGGAAAAAGGCCAAAATAAAGTATGACTCGGAGTGTAGTCAGTAGGGCTTTACTTGCACAGATGAAAGGTGAACCCAAACCTCAGTGTGTCATCTACTGTGAAGAACTGGCTCAAGATAGAATGAAGCTCTCTCACAAACGTTTGCGCTCTCTTCTCCCACTTACTGTGCACCGTGTCAATGCAGAGCTTAATAGACAGATTTTATGTAAACGTTGTAGTTCACAGTGATATTCTATGATGCTGGGGCTTATTATCGGTCCTTATTTTGTCCAAATCAGCCTTATAGCCACAGAGAAAAGGTCAGAAACATAAAAAATGTACAAATAAAGACTAATAAAGTGATGTGTAACAGCAGCATGGAAATCTTCAAAGTGGTCTTAACACTCTTTGCTTTTGCATGAATGTGACATGAACAAAAGTTTAGACACTAACAAAAGTTCGTGAAGCAGCAGTGTTTTCTCTGCTCTGATCACAGTCAGGTTGAGTCAGTCTGACTGACGCGAATAATGCCAAGTTTTACAAGGACGAAGCTAAGGGGGGCATTTGCAGCTGGGGCCCCTAAATCAGTCTGACTGACGCTCCTAAAACCGTGTCCCTCTTTCGAGTTTCACTGGGCATGATTGACAGAATAATTAGCTAATCGTACCCCATATTAAGACCAATTTGGCTGCTTACGACGAAGAAATACATAGAAAAATATTGAAAAAAACATCACATGGATGGAACTGAAAAAAATGGCAGATTTCTGCAGAATAAATGAGCTGTGTAAGTTGAGGGAAGTTAGATTTTTGTCTAAAAGACAGCGACCAATCAGCTCCTTTGTTTCATCTGCGTCTAAACTAATCTGATTGACGTTTTTTTGTGGAGTTGATCCGAAACGCAGCTGGAAGGAGTGGTGACCAGACCCATTCTTCATAGTTTGCTGAAGCGTGGGCTCTGGATCCCAGAGTTTTACGGAGATGTGAAAATCAGGGATTTGGGCAGCTGATAATTGAGACATCTTTTTGAATATATTATTTGAAAAACTAAAAATAAATATAAGAATATCTCCTCTAAAATGCATCCAAATACAGGAATTTGCTAAGGATATATTTAAACAAAAATTCTGGGGGTGGACCCTGAGACCCCCTTGTTTTTAATATTAACACCTATTTACATTTAATGCTTTTTTTGGCTTTTGAGTCTCAATAGTTTAAACTTGGATCTGTGCTATGAACTAAATTTTAATATAAATGAACTCTGGTTGTGGCAGTAGATCGACAACTGGTGCGAATCTTCAAAGATGTTGTGTCGTGACTTCATTAGTGGATTGTTTGTGAACCAATGCTTAATCTAAACAACCTGCTTTCACAAATGCACCAAGCAGCTTCTCTATTTTCCACATTATATTCTTCTAAAATCCTGTGTCTTTTCTCGTCTTTTGCAGGTGATCTTGGAGAGCAGGACCAAGACGCCGGAGCTGGAGCTGTTCCCTCGCTTCCTCCTGTTCCTCCGTCAGCAGCCGGCCACTCGAACTCCTCAGTCCAACATCTGGGTCAACATGGGTATGACCAGCCTGAGAATGTTCCCTCAGCACTTAGCGCCCCCTAGAGGTAACGTAAGCCTGCAGCAAGACCGGAAAAAACAGCCTCCCAAAATCAATACTGAAATCAAACCCAAATAAAAACTTTACTCTGACAACCAAGGCTCAAGGCCAGACACTGCAGGTCAAACGAGACACAAATGTTATTGGTTATTCTGAAAAATGCGAGGTGAATAGGTTGTGTTCACGTGTAGTCTCAACATTCTACAGGCCAATAAAAGTCTCATGATTTCTTGGAGATTTGGAGTAACCTGACTCACACAGATTGAAATGAGAGACTGCTGCTGAAAGCCGTCAGGTAAAAATAGAACACCATGGCAATATTTGAGTCCGATTAGTTGAATCATCTGAGCCTGGAAGTAGCCAAGAACTCAAGTTTTTTTTTTTTTCATACAGTCAATAGAAAAGCACAGACGTATATTCTGTCCACAAATGCACAAATCTCGTCTGCAGGGCCGCTGCCAGCCATTTGGGTGCCCTATGCAAGATTTCAAAAGAGACACACACTACATTTAGATGATGTTAGAACCCTAGAAATGTATCTATTATTGAAGACACGGGGTCTGAGAATCTCCCTACAAATTTTCCTTATTTCTTTCTTTTCTTTTCTTTTTTTTTTACATTATAGATGCATTTGCCTTTTATCTGGGATCAGCAAGTCCATTAATTTAAATTTTTGCCAAATTGTTTTCCAGTGGGGCCCCAGCCCTCTTCGCCCCCCCCTAAACTGCCCTCTGCTCCGCCACTGTTCCCTCTCCTGCTCACACTGAACACAGCTCAGCATAAGCTGTATCCTCACGCTACAGTTTGAGGAAAAACTAGAGTCTGTAACTTTTGTCAGGACAAATAGACTAGATTCATGGTTTGTGTTTCCCTCTGAAAGAATCTAAACATTATAGTGGAAAACTCTGTTGTATTTTGCTACGGTATTTTGCGTGTTCAAATCTGCAGGCGTCTTTATTCATCTGCTGTTTCTTCTCGTAATTGTCCCAATATGTGATCTATTGATGCCAATAAAGATTGGCTTAGAGCTTATGGGTTGTAGAACATGTTCCTGTTTTTGAAACGATTCCCTGAGTCTTTGACTTTGAGTATTTGATTAGTTATAATTGTGATTATAATAATATATTTGCAGAGGTTGTTGTTTTAAACTGTGGGGCCTCGACAAGTTTCCAGTTTACGAAAAGGGGCTTTGAGGAAAAAAAGATTGGGAACAACTGTTCTAAATTTTGTGAAGAGCCAGGGTAGATTTGTGCTACTACAATAAAAATTATTTTTATGCGTGTTTTGAATGGACAATGTTCTGTTTGGAAAAACTGCCTCTTGGCCTCAATCTGGACTTATGACATCATCAACGCTTGAACCTATTCATTAAGACTGGATTTTTGTGTACTTTTATACTGGATACAAACAAAAACACAAACCCTGAACAAAAGGATGTTTTGACCAAAAATATGATGATGTGATTATATTTATAATCTTTTAATGATCGAGATTTTACTGGAACTAAAATAATAGTAATTTGAGTTTTGCTCACTTTGATAAAACAAACATAAACAGTGCTTTAATATAGTTTTTCCTGTGGTGTCTGACCTGATTCCAGCCTGTGTGGACTGACTCAAAACTCTGATCAAAGTCTTTAAACAAAAGCAAGAAGTGATGTTTTCACTGGAAATCGACAAAGTTGATCCTGAATAAAATATGTTTTCTCTGTTCACAGCCTGAGAGTGAATCCAAATATATATCTTTCTTTAGTCTAGTAAATTACATATATACACAGAGTGTCATACTTCACTTTTGTCTCCTTTAGAGACAAAAGTGAACATAAGCTTTGTAATGTTTTTGCTTTGGAAATTAGTAAATGGAAATGTACACAATACTAATATAATACAGTGGTCCCTCGCTCTATCGCGGTTCACTTTCCGCGGCTTCGCTGGTTCGTGGATTTTTTTAGTGCAGTTTTGCATTTTTTGTTACAGTGCTTGGTCCTATAGACGTGGCTGTAAGCTGCTTTTCTCTCAAACACACTGTTTGGACCGTATCACATTGCAGCATTCACAGGCAACAGCACAGAAGCTCTTTTATAAAACTTTAAACAGTTTGGATCATGCAGGGGAAGCTGACCTGACGCTCGGACGTTTCTCCAGGTGAGGATTTGACTCTTTGAGCTCGTAGTTACAATGATAAGTTTGTTCACGCTGGAACATCATTTGTGTAGTTCAGAGATGTGTTTGAGGAGCGTGTTGTGACTTCACTAGAGTCCAGATGTGTTTGAGGAGCGTGTTGTGACTTCACTAGAGTCCAGATGTGTTTGAGGAGCGTGTTGTGACTTCACTAGAGTCCAGATGTGTTTGAGGAGCGTGTTGTGATCACTAGAGTCCAGATGTGTTTGAGGAGCGTGTTGTGACTTCACTAGAGTCCAGATGTGTTTGAGGAGCGTGTTGTGACTTCACTAGAGTCCAGATGTGTTTGAGGAGCGTGTTGTGACTTCACTAGAGTCCAGATGTGTTTGAGGAGCGTGTTGTGACTTCGCTAGAGTCCAGATGTGTTTGAGGAGCGTGTTGTGACTTCACTAGAGTCCAGATGTGTTTGAGGAGCGTGTTGTGACTTCACTAGAGTCCAGATGTGTTTGAGGAGCGTGTTGTGACTTCACTAGAGTCCAGATGTGTTTGAGGAGCGTGTTGTGACTTCACTAGAGTCCAGATGTGTTTGAGGAGCGTGTTGTGACTTCGCTAGAGTCCAGATGTGTTTGAGGAGCGTGTTGTGACTTCACTAGAGTCCAGATGTGTTTGAGGAGCGTGTTGTGACTTCGCTAGAGTCCAGATGTGTTTGAGGAGCGTGTTGTGACTTGGCTAGAGTCTAAATGTGTTTCGTGTCGGCTCTGGAGCCCGTGTGATCCGTGTGTAACAGAGCGTAAACGTCCACATGAAGGACCAGTGTAGTGAAGTGTGGTAGTGAAGGATAAACTCACTCCCTCAGGTATAAGGACCGACAAACAAACTGGGCTAGTGCGAGCGTTCCCTTTAGCTCAATGCGTTTGTCGGTTGCCTGCGGTGTGGGCGACCCGGGTTCGACTCCCGCTCAGGACACGTGTGTAAGATCCAACTCGTTACACGTGGCTCTGCGGTCGGCTGTGGAGCTCAGCGGGACGGCCAACGTGCCAAAAGCAGAGCAGGCCAACGCGCACAGCACCGTCCCTCTTTAAGCGTCACAAAAACGACTCGCGCTGTTGTATCTGGCGGTGAATCATGTGTTCAGTGCATTATTATCTGTACAAAAGACACATCAGAACCAGGCAGGTTAGCAACTGAAATTACTGGTAAAAAATGAAGATCACTACTCACTCCTCACTGGATGTTTTTGGAACCTAACCCCGCGATAAACAAGGGACCACTGTAAATAACATACAAAATCAAGTAGAAAAAATATGAACATTTTTATGAATCTTGCTCAGGCGTCGAAGTTTAAAGTTCTCACTAGTTTGACCCGAGCGACAAGGCTGTGCTCAAGAAACCAAACCTCCAATCAAACTGATCGCTCTGTGATTGATCAGACGACACTAATCATGTGTGACGTGTGATTAACAGGATAATCCATTGATCTGTCCGAGTCACTAAAGACATTAATGATTGACAGACTGGCCTCCTCTTGCTGCTTCCTTACCTCTAATAATCTCCCACAATGCACCACACCGGCTGATTCCTGCATGACTCTGGTGAGAGAAGGTTTGTCGAGGAAACGGTAAAGGACACGTGTTACGGATTATTTGTGTTATTAACCTGTAAACTTGTATTTTTCTTTGACATTGGTTACATTGGTTACATTGTCTTTATTTTAGACTTAAAGGAGACATATTGTGGGTAATAGAATACATTTAGCAGACTGTTAAGCCCCACCTTTTTATAAGAGGAAATATATCTTTGAGTAATCACAAGTACACATGTGGGCGGCGATAGGTGGTAGGTGAAAACAAGTCTTTTCTAACCGCCGGAGCATCAGCTGCAGGACAACACAAGAAGGCCCAGGAATCAATCCAAATATAACTGATTTTTGCAATAATCAACACCAAAAATATAATAATCCAGTAATTGTGATTATTAACATGAACTCTCAAGTTCACTCTACGCACATGTAGAGCTGGGCGATCTGGGAAAAAATATAATCACACATTTATTTCTCATATTCATCGATATCAATTTTCGATTCTATTTTGTTTTAAGGGCACCTATTTGTTTTTTTAATATTTAGTAAGAAACTAAAACATATGCAGATCAGTAATTTACCTTTTGTTCATTGTAAAACACAAAGTTGATCTAAAACAGCTTAAAAATAGGAACAGCTCTACTGACTTCCTGTTCAAAACTGCAGATCTGATAAGCCCCGCCTCTTCACTTTAAAATGTAACTGTAAGAAGCAACAGATTTTTAAAAACAATTTTTATTGTTGGAAAGTGTCTATGGGACAGTTTTGAACCATATAAACTTCACTTTTGAGTATTAATCTTTTGAATTATAACAAGTAAATCCAGACAAGTGGGCGGGGCTAGGTGGTAGGTGAGAACACTTGAGCTGCAGCTGAAGAACAATACAAGATTACTCCAACATGCATGAATCAATTCAAATATAACTTTGAGTAAACTAATGATGAAGGAAGGCCGTTATAACAAGGTTAAAAACTTAGAAAAGTGAATTTGACATAATAGGTCTCCTTTAAGTCTTGAATCAGTCATAGTCGATAGACGCGCTGCTGCACTTCTTTTTTTCCTCGTGTGTCTCTTTCACTTTACTCCGGGAGAAGTCCTGTGTTCGGCCCATATTTGCCATATAAGGAAGTAGCTTCCTTAATTCATTTTTGACATTTTTGCTCCAAACTACACATTTTTTAGGGACAAAAGATTGTTTTTTGGTCTTTCGATTCAAAACCTACCACAAAATAATTGACCATTCGAGTTGATTCGATCTCTATATTTTTTTATTAATGGCCCAGCTCTACGCACGTTTGTCTTTCTGTGAGTGGAAAAGTTGCTCACAGATCAAAAAAGTTTGGACACACCTTCTCATTCAAAGACTTTTTTGTATTTTCATGATTATGAACATTGTAGATTCACACTGAAGGCATCCAAACTATGAATAAACACATGTGGAAGTATAGTACAGCCAAAAAGTGTGAAACAACTGAAAATATGTCATATTCTAGGTTCTTTTGCTTTGATTACTGCTTTGCACACTCTTGGCATTCTCTTGATGAGCTTCAGGAGGTTGTCACCTGAAATGCTCTTCCAACAGTCTTGAAGGAGTTCCCAGAGATGCTTAGCCTTTGGTAGATCCTTTTGCCTTCACTCTGCAGTCCAGCTCACCCCAAACCATCTGGATTGGGTTCAGGTCTGGTGACTGTGGAGGCCAGGTCATCACTCTCCTCCTGGTCATTCATAGTTTGGATCCTTCAGTGTGAATCTACAATGTTCATAGTCAAGAAAATAAAGAAGACTCTTTGAATGAAAAAGTGTGTCCAAACTTTTGGTCTGTACTGTATAGTGTTACATAGAACACATTTTCCTACTTTCATATAAGCCGCTCATTTTCCTTTATCTCAGCTGCACTGATGCTCTGTCTTCTCCTGAAGCTAATAATCTGCTGAAAAATCACGATTTCAACTGTGTTCCAAGTAATAGTGATGATTATTTTATCTATAATCAAGCAGCCGTAGCTCCAGCTGTGTTTTTAACGAGAGAAAAAGCCCATTGTGCTTAACATGTGTCCTTTAATCTTGTGATAAACCTGTGCTTCCATCAGACACTAGACCACATCTGTCTGTTGTTTGTTCTTTTATATAAAGTGTGACTCTTGTGTTAGGAAACGTGCCGTCTCCTAACGCTCCCCTGAAGAGGGCGCTAGCGTACAGCGGCTGCTTCAGTCGAATGGGAACCATCAAAGACATCCACCTGTACCTGTCCCAGAGGCTCCGGATCAAAGAAGAAGACATGAGGCTGTGGCTCTACAACAGCGAGGTAAAAGTCTGAAAGAAGAAGTGTAGAAACTCATCTGCACATCTGCCCGAGCTAATGTACACTTTGGTAATCACATGAAAACATAACAAGACAAACAAGTAAGAAGTGGGAGAAGTCAAAAGCCCTGTCTCCATAGGCTCAGGTCGGGGCGGTACAGTACGGTTCTATGCTGTTTCCACTGCTGATTTTGCAGCCGAGGCAAACAGAAATTGTGACTAATTCCCAGTGTTGCCAGATATTCAGAGATTAATAAGCGGCAAGTCTTCAAAAAAATCCAAAACAAACCATCTTATCAATAATACAGACTTTAAATCACGTTTTGTACTTTATATTTCAGTCACTAGTGTGAATATTTTCATGGATCAAACTTGAAAAACAGCTAAAATTCACAAACCTTAACTGTCAAAATTCATAAGCAACTTTCCAAATTAAGAAGCCCAACGTTCTAATAAAGATGCAGACTTCGCAACTCTTGGCAATTTTCATCTGATCGCTCTAAAACCTTGAACAAAAGTAACTTATGCCCAGACAGTGGTGGCTCTGCAGAGGCTAAAACACAGATATTGAAAGAAGTAAAACATGGTGTTTGAAAGAGAAACTCACACTGTCACTAAAACTGCCTGAAACACATAATTATAACAATTCTAAACACTAGGCTTAGGTGTATCGTCAACTATATTGTTACAGCAAATGTTCTCTTTTATACCGTGATAAAAGATTACTCTAACATGCAGGAATCAGTCTAAATACCCAGCAAGCCCGACATAATCCAGCCTAAAAGCTTTTAATAAAAAATTAAAGTAAAGCTGTTTATGTTTTTCTGTAAAGCTGTTTATGTTTTTTTCTAAAGTTGTTTATGTTTTCCTTCTCTGTGTATGGGGGGGTAGAAGGGGGGCATTGTTTTTCTTGATTTTAAAAGTGTTTATATTGCTCTGTGTGACAGCACACACAAGTTACTTTGTACTTGACTTTTTCAAAGTCAAGTTTAGGTCAAATATAGGTCACTTGTCTGCTTCAAAGACACTTCTTGTAAACAAAGGTCAAACGTCAGGCAGTGACATGGATGGATTGACTTTCTGCACATGCTAATACTAGCTAATTGACTTATTTGGGAGTAAAAACAATAAAAATATTAAATGTAGCTAGTTTTGTCATAAAATTAACCTTATTATTAAAACAAATCATATTTTTTGTAGTAAAAAACAAGGAAACATAAAAAGTATGATTTTATAATGGAAGTCAATGGGAGAGGCGTCCTTAAAACACGCTAATCTCAGGCTACAAAAAAAACGAAAAATGCCAGATCTTTGAAATTTTAGACAAAGTTGTACCTTCATAGGACACATCTAAAAATGTCGCCCATTAAACTCTGCCTTCAAGTTTTTGAAAAATATTGCCGTTTTAGAGGTCATTTTTTCACTAAATGTGAAATTCAGGTTTTGATGCTGGCATTTAAAGGGTTAATATTTTATGGATTTTTATAAAACACATATTTTTGGATAGAGCAGGGATAGATCTTTAAATAGAGCTGAAAAAAGTATGAAAAAAATGAAACTATGATGTTTTTATGAAGGTTTCTGTAAGTGGACATTTTTGTCCTTAGGGTCTTAGGTGTGATTTTTTCTTCTAATTGAGCACTACTCAAAAACTACAAAAGCTAAAATCTTCAAATTTTACACAAAGTTGTACCTTCATAGGACACATCTAAAAATGCAGCCCATTTAAGTTGGTCTTCGGGTTTGTAAAAAATATTGCATTTTTAGAGGTCATTTTTTCACTAAATGTGAAATTCAGGTTTTGACACTGGCATTTAAGGGGTTAAATATTTATGGATTTTTATAAAACACATATTTTTGGATAGAGCAGGGATAGATCTTTAAAATGAGCGGAAAAAAGTATGAAAAAAATGAAACTATGATGTTTTTATGAAGGTTTTTGTAAGTGGACATTTTTGTCCTTAGGGTCTTAGGTGTGATTTTTTCTTCTAATCGAGCGCTATTTCAAAACTACAAAAGCTAAAATCTTAAAATTTTCGACAAAGTTGTACTTTCATAGGACACATCTAAAAATTCAGCCCATTAAAGTTTATCTTTGGTTTTCTAAAAAATATTGCATTTTTAGAGGTCATTTTTTGCCCTCAAGTGAAATTCAAGTTTTCAAACTGGCATTTAAGGGGTTAAATATTTATGGATATTTATAAAACACATATTTTTGGATAGAGCAGGGATAGATCTTTAAAATGAGCGGAAAAAAGTATGAAAAAATATGAAACTATGATGTTTTTATGAAGGTTTTTGTAAGTGGACATTTTTGTCCTTAGGGTCTTAGGTGTGATTTTTTTAAAGGGAAGCCCAAGGGTTAAACTGTATGTGCACATATGTGCAGTTGTGATTGAAACAAGAATGTAAAAAATAAACATTTAACAATCATTCAAGACATTTTTTAAATTTTATTGTGTAAAAGATAGAGATAGGCAGCCAACACTGTGGTACTGTAGTTATTTAAAGTCTGTAGGACAGGTTAGACTATATTTTTAGGTAAACATGAGTCAGATTTCACTAAACATTTCGCTTGTTGTTGGTTGTTTGGTTGTTTTGGTGAAGTTCATTCTCGCCTTTTGCCAGTAAATATGACACATGTGGAGGGGAATCTACAACTGTTACCTAGCAACCACATTTTAAGTCTGGGCCAAAATCAACATAAATAACACAGAGTAACAATGTGACAAATTATTCATTTATAGCACTTTAATTGTGTTAAATTATTATTGTCCAGGAAACTGTCAGTTGGGATTCTGTTTTACTTAAATTACTTCCTGTAAGTTGAGTTGTGCATCAAGTTAATTGTGCATGTTGCTTAAAACATGACCAGACCTGATTGGCTTTGAAATCTACACAGAGACACTCAGTTCTTGATCCATGCCTTAGAAAACCATATTTTCTTTTTCTTCATGAAGTTTTGATTTTTGATAAACTTACAATTGTATTACATATGGCTCAAGTGGGATTAAAAGTCGTCCAGTCTTACCTTTCAACCTTGAACCCTGTTAAACCCTGTTAATATTAAGCACTGATTACATATTGTCTTGTTTAGAACTATCTGACTCTCCTGGACGACGAGGACCACACTTTAGAAAGTCTGAAGATCCAGGACGAGCAGCAGCTGGTTATAGAAGGTTTGTGCAGATAATTATAGAGATTTTACACATTATTATTCTCCAAACCAACCTTTTGTTTTGTGTTTTTAGTCCGAAACAAGGACATGAGTTGGCCTGAGGAGATGTCGTTCATCGCAAACAGCAGCAAAATGGACAGACACAAAGGTGAGTCTAAATACTTTTATTGGTTGTAACTTTGTGTGTGACTTTCCCTGTTGTCGTTCTCTTCAGTCCCGACGGAAAAAGGAGCGACTGGCCTCAGTAACCTGGGGAACACCTGCTTCATGAACTCCAGTATTCAGTGTGTGAGCAACACCAAGCCACTGACCGACTATTTCATCTCAGGGACTCACCTCTACGAACTCAACAGGTGACACTCTGACCTCTGACCCCCTCTTCTGATCTTCTAGTCTCTCTCAGCACTCCAAAATATGTGTTCTTTTGAGCTGACACTTATATCTAATATTTGTCCTCCTGCTTTGCTCGATAATCAATCTATTGTATGTATTCTCTTAACATTTGAAGCAGTGTCTGCTCTTGTTTCAACTGTCCTCCTGAGAAACTCTGGCTCTTTTATTTTTATATTTGACAGTGTAAAGTCTTTTAATGTACTTTTACTGCCTAGCATTTACAGAAGTGTCTATTAGTGCCAGTATTTTTATTAGAGGTATTCTAGTCTCTGTATGACATCTATCACCTCAAAGCATCGAATTTGTTATTTTGAACAAGCTAAGGAGGAAAAATGGGAGCAATGAAGCTAAAATATGGAATATTTTTATCAGGGATGGGCGATATATCGGTATCAGTATTGATATCGGACACTATTACAAATTTTTACAATATCGATATCGGATTGTTATCAAAAAACGACCGATATTTGGCACGCTGATATTTTTAGAGGAGGTTCTCTAGTCTCTCCGTGCACAAAGTCCTAGTTTTCCTAGTTTTTTTTTTTTTTTTTTGAACAGACCAATAAATAAAAACGATTAAAGATGCATCGATCTAGCTTTTTCTGTTCCGATACCGATTCCGATACTTTGGTTTTAAGTATCTGCTGATACTCAAGTCGAAATGAACCGATACTAGTGTAAGGACTGAAATACCTTATTTTTATCATCAAAACATAAGACATTTGGTCATATGATGTTAAGTACCTATTATTTATACGGTAGTACAAGTCACAACTTAATCTGAATAAAATTCTGAAACATTATGAGACGTTGTGGATCAACATCAGCTAGTAAATTAGTCTCATTATGTCCAATTTAAGGCACAACTATGTAATCGGCTGAATTCATATCATGGAACCAATACACAATCTAGCAAAATTTTCTGGATTCGCACCGATATTTGATCCCATTATCGAATCGGTATCACTAAAAATTATATATTGTATAAGCAAACATTTAAACTAAAACTAATCTTTATAATTACATAATAACACCACAAAATATGTTTTATCCCAGATAAATACATGTGTTTGTACGTTTGTGATCTTGTGAGTTGTTGATTTTTAAGCAGAATTAAGAAACTTCAGCAGTAGTGCGCCCCCTACAGTTCTCTTGTGGAAATACCCAAGATCAAGCCTACAACATCACTTCATCACAAATGCAGACAAGTGGCTGGACTTTCTAACTTTTTAACTTTTGCAAGCACATTTCTGAAATGTAGCCTTTTTAGTCTATTCTGTCATGTTTTTGTTCTTTTTTTGTAATATTCATAAAGAACGCAAGTGATAACACATGCCCCATAGCTGTAGCTCATTCATAGAAGAAATTTAACTAGTAACTCTCAAAAAAGTGCTGCAGTTTTACCCAGGTCTTTTCTAGCCTGTCTCTCTGTCTTTCCTGCAGGACAAACCCCATCGGGATGCGAGGTCACATGGCCAAGTGTTACGGAGATTTGGTGTTGGAGCTGTGGAGCGGGACGCAGAAGAACGTGGCTCCTCTCAAACTCAGGGTCAGACACTTTAACCAGCTTTTACCCGAGATTAAAATGCATAAATACAGCTAGATGTAACTTGTCGTGTGTTTCTTGTGTTTTCTCTGTGTTGTGCAGTGGACGATAGCGAAGTACGCGCCGCGCTTCAACGGCTTCCAGCAGCAGGACTCGCAGGAGCTCCTGGCTTTTCTGCTGGACGGACTTCACGAGGATTTGAATCGCGTCCACGAGAAACCTTACGTAGAACTGAAGGACAGCGACGGACGGCCCGACTGGGAGGTGGCTTCTGAGGTACTGCAAATACATATATACTTCTATATGTTATTAATGGCACTACGTTACTGGTTTAAAAGTACGAAAAAACGTGTTCAGCTGCTTCTGGAGGTTGTCTTTCTTTTCAAACAGATTACAGACAAAACATGTTGGACTAAAAACCGAGTTGAGTAAGTTTATAGCAGATATTTAATCTTTAAACTGAAGAAAAGACGATCCTACCGGACTAGGACTCTGAGGAGAACGACACATGCAGCGAGTCTAGAAACGTCCTCTTCAAAGTGTCAGAGGAAGTCAAACTACTGGATTTATTCAATATTAATTATGCTCCATAGAAAAGGCTGAATCTATAGAATCTGCATCAGAAACACAGCGTCTGTTGGTTTAAAGACGAAAAAGACACTCGTCCTCATTGTTTTAATCATGTAAACCTCCTGTTTTATTATCCTAAAGACATTATTTCATTGTAGTGGCTCATTTTCTTTCACCAAAAAAGTAGAACAGAGGAAAACAACACTGACATGAAGTTTGATTTAGAAGAAAGACAAATCTAAATCTAATGAAAACAAGGACATTCAAATGCCTATAAAAAGAGAACGGGTTAATGTAGAAAAACAGTTATATTTTTAATTGAAAGTAGACACTTGTAGGTTCTGATTTGATGTACAACATGTCAAGATTCCAGTTGCACAAAGTTTTTTTGTGGAGCTGTGAAGGTTGTTTAAAATGAGCACAAACGCCTGGCAGGGAAGAGAACAGGGCTGGAGCTGAAAGAGTTAAGATCTGACTTAAAACGTTCCTCTTCGAAATAGCTTATGGTCAGACCAGTTAGGAACAGAAACTAAAGCCACAGTTCTTGTCAGGCTGCCTTAAAAGCAACTATACTAGGGAAAGTATGAACACTTGGGCACTATCTTCTCATTTCTCCTGCTTTCCCTGTAAAGATTATTCAACTACTAGTTCATCTGTACTCTGTCTTTTAGCTCTTCATCATTCTAGATAATCCTTTCAATCATACAGTGACGATAAACACAAAGAAGCTGTGAAAATGCTTCTCCAGCTGAACATCTGGATCAGTAAACTTTCTTAACAAGCTCTGATTCGTCTGTGTTTTCGTCCCTCAGGCCTGGGAGAACCATCTTCGCAGGAATCGTTCCATCGTAGTCGACCTGTTCCACGGGCAGCTCAAGTCTCAAGTGAAATGTAAAACCTGTGGCCACATCAGCGCTCGCTTTGACCCGTTTAACTTCCTGTCTCTGCCTCTGCCCATGGACAGCTCCATGCACCTGGAGATCACAGGTGAGAAGCTAACACGTGTAACGAGTTTTCACGACTCTGAGATGTTTTTATGTCAGATTGGCTTCTCTTTTACATGATAACGAGCTTTTTTTGTTCATTGAATCGGCGTTCCTCTGGATACGATTCAACAGGTTGTTTCGGGGGCTTGTTCAGTGGATGCAACGTGGTGTAAACAGGAAAAAACAGTTGTCAGTGAAGACGGTTACATCACTGATATGTGCGCGCAGTGGCTGCTACTTTAAGACCGTAGAAGAAGACTGCCCAGTCACCAAAAATCAGCAGAAGCATAGTTGTCAACTCCCGGATATTTCACTGTGAAAATGTGGCAAGAACAAACAGTTTAGTCTGTTCTGGTGTTTGTCTCTTTCAGCCAAAACACCTTTCATTCTCTCAAAGTCTCACCAACAGTGTCCAGTGTTTCTTACCTGCGTTTTGCAGAGAAGGAAACACAAAACAAATCTTTCAAAGCCTCTCGGGTGCTGAAGATTCAATTGGTTCATTGAAATAAGGTTTGAAGCGCACCACAACAAGTATTATTCGAGCGTGAACGCGCAGGACAGCTGTCCAAGTGTCTGCGCCCGATAAAAGTGAGCTGTCCTCCTCGTGTTTGTGTCCAACTGTAGGAGATCTTCTTTTACCCACGGACTGGTCCTTGTTGCTTCCTTCGCCATTTTATTGATATGAATAACTTGTAAACCTGTCAATGCTCGTGTTATTATAGGCTGCGTGAGATCATGGTAAGGTCATCTGGTGTCCTAGCACAATTATGCAATAACTACTTTATTTTCGGTCTATCTGTATTTCTTTGTAAAGGAAGATTAGCTCACCACGACACCATATAAACTGTGAGCACGTTATGACTGACGGTTTTCTGGAGAATGTTGTCGTGTAAACTAGGTCTTCGTTTTCGTTCATTCACTTTGTCTTAGATGTTCACAAACGTCTGAATCCTGACCTTGGTTCACTCAATAATTTGATGACAGTGTTTGTTTGGGATATAAATGCTTACTCTTTCCTTGTTCAGAAGCTGATGTTGTTGTGTTTGCAGTGATAAAGTTGGACGGCTCGACTCCAGTGCGGTTTGGTCTGAGGCTGAACATGGATGAGAAATACACAGGACTGAAGAAACAGCTGAGTGAGCTGTGCAGCCTGAAGCCGGAGCAGATCCTCCTCGCCGAGGTGCACTCGTCCAACATCAAGGTGACAGCTTCATCTGTGAAACAAAGAATATGAATGTAACTACATGTCTATGAATGAATATGTGTCTCTCTGAATTAAGTTCTGCACATTTTCAATCTTGAGAGAATGTTACTGAAAAGCATAGGAAAGAAAAACAAAAAGTCATGGCAACTACTTAGGCTGATTGATCGAAGCATCATAACTCAGAGGTTTTGGTGCTTCGATCAATCGTCTGTAGGGATGGGATGATATTAGAATTTGCACTCACGATTATTGTGACCAAAATAATCGCGATTAACAATATTATCACGATAATTTACTAAACGTATAGGTGTACAGTTTAAAAGTCTCTAAAACATTTATTGCTGCACATATGTGTTTGTACAACTACTTATTGTATTTTGGTCTAAGTGGAATCAACAATGATTCAAACAGTGAACAAATGTGAACACAATGTTAAGCAAGCATCATATAACTTTGTCTCAGAGTCTGTAATTAACTCTTAATAGACTCATAATCACAATATCGTACTAGGTGCTAATTTACCTGACAGTCTCAGCGGCAGGACTTAAGGTAAATGAGCACCTAGCTTATTACAACTGTCTTATTACAAGAAAAATAAAGATAAACTAAGAAGAAGACAGAATGAATTTTCCAAAAATATGATAATAATGTACATCGTCCCATCTCTAATTGTCTGTAAATAAATGAACTCTTTGTGTTCGTAGTCAAAGAGCAGGATTCTTTGTTACGAGCTTTACACACGTCATCTCCAACACACCTGCTCCTTAAATGATGTGAGAAGCACCTTTACTAGACTATACAACATGGACAACACTGTTTGTTTAAACTTTTGCAATGCTGTGTGAGTGTAACAGCTCCTCCACTCTCTTGTGACCTTTATAAACATTGTTGTTGTTGTTTCACTTTTATAAAAGAAAACACTCTGGGCTCGATCACGTGACACACACACTGTTCTCCACTAACTGCTGCTGCTCCACAAGTCTGTGTCGTCTCTGTTCTTCTGACACATGGTGCCACTGTCAGAATCATTGTAAATGTCCTTATGTCTGTGGAACATTCTGATTTTGACGAAGTCTAAAAAGCGCAAAAGATCTTTAGCTCTTAGAGTGTGCAGTCAGCTTAACTCTACTAATATAGGCAGAAGTACAGCCATCAGTGTTGCTGCATTAGTTTTGGATTAAAAGTGCGCTTTTGCCCAAACCACAATACTGTTCAGTGATTGGGTCGCTGCTGCGCTGTGATTGGTCTGGACTTACAGTAGCTGTCTTTAACTGTATGGCGCAGGCAAAAGAGCAAAGAAATACGTCCATTGCTTTTTACTGATCTGATATTGTCATTCTTGTTCCCTCACATAACCTTGTCATTGTTATATTTGTAGAACTTCCCTCTGGATAATCAGAAAGTCCGGATGTCTGTGAATGGGTTTCTGTGTGCGTTTGAAATCCCCGTGCCTGGATCGCCGACGTCTCTGAGCTCGCCCACGCTCACCGGTGAGAGTCTGACCTTTGTCTTAAGTTTTAACTCAACATTATATTGTGTGTTTCCTCCTCGTCTGATCGTCCGTCTCCTCTCACAGACATCACACCGGTGGCGAACGGCTCTGCTCTGAACGGTCACCTGATCCCAAACGGCGTCAGCTCCGTGTCTCTGTCCAGCCCTGAAACTCCTCTGGTGAACGGAGTCTCCAACGGACACATGAGCCCGCTGCAGGACAGTCCCTTTATCGGTTACATCATCGCCATGCACCGGAAGATGGTGAGTCTTAGGAGAAGCAAAAGTGAGGAGCCTGAAGGTCATAACAGCAGCAGTAAAAGTGGCAATACCTGTGTAAATGTAAAGATTAGTTGATGAACTGTGGTCTAGATTTGAACCCAAGAAGAAGCCATTATGATGAGAATCTCTAAACACAAAGGAAGACTTTAGGTACAACTTATCTGGAGTTTACAGTATCATTGTTGAAAGGCACTTCCACAATGACTAGAGCAGTGGCCTTTGAGATTTGATTGAGAAAGTCCAACACCATTCTTTGCAATTCTATTCTATTCACAGTATTTGCTTAGTTTAAATTAGCAGTTGAAAGGATTGAAAACAAACTGATTAGTCTGTATTAACCTTCCGAAAGCAGGGGTCCCCGAAACCTGTCCGCGGGCCATCTCCTACTGGGCCCCAGAGGATCGTTTCAAAATGTATAATTTTTTTTTTTTTTCAGAGTTTGTCACTACTTCCTTGTGCTTTACTATGAAAATATTGTGCCACTTAACTAAATAAACTGCAAATGCAAGTAATGAGCTCAAAAATATGCACAATTGTTGGCGCTACCTAACCTCAGCTGGTTCCTGGAAAAGAAAATTGTGACTGTACCGGTTCGTACAAGAAAAAAGGTTAGGGACCACTGGCATAAAAGGATTTTTTGGCTTTTTCTGACTTTGATTTGGTTTTGAATTGGGCTCTTTTACTGTGAAAGTTTGCAGACCCCTGGATTAGAGAGTCTCGGAACAAACCAAACCAGTTTATGAACTGGTCTACACTAGGGTTGTAGTCCTTTAGTCCTTTAGTCGATTAATCGGTCAATGGCATCTTAGTCGACCAAAATTTGTATTATTCGACTAATTCTTTTAGGTAAATTGTGAGGTTTTATATTGAACTGGGACAAAAAGTAGTGAATTAGTTGAAGATCATGGACTCCAATGGATTTTTTGTCTTTTTGTTTTGAATCAGATAAATGGAACCAAACAGCCTTTTTAATTCAGACCTATAGCCACGCCCCCTTTTAGTCGATTAATCGGTCGATGGGACATACCTTTAGTCGACCAAGAATTTCTTTGGTCGACTACAGCCCTAGTCTACACTGGTCCAGGATTTAGGTCCACCTCAGGGGCAGGACTACAGTTTAGGAATCCAGTTTCTCAGGTCACTTCCATCAGACTGAAAATGACTTTTGGATGAAAGTCAAAACGTCTCGCTTAGGGATGCACCGATCCAGCTTTTTCAGCTCCGATACCGATCCCGATACTTTGGCTTTAGGTATCTACCGATACCCGATATCAGCCGATACTAATGTAAGAACTGAAATTGCTTCTCTTTCTTTTTAAAACAAAAGACATTTTGTCTTATAGTGCAAGTCACAACTTAACAGCTTAATCTGAATAAAATGTCCAATAAAATGAGACGTTCTTGATCAACACCAACCAATAAACTAGTCTAATTTTGCGGTGTCGGTTCAGCCATGATATCGGCTGAACCGATATCATGGAGCCGATACCCGATCCAGAAAATTTTGCTGGATCGGCACCGATATTCGATCCAAGTATCGGATCGGTGCATCCCTAGTCTCGCTCAACTTTGTATCTTTTTTCGGTCATTAGAATGAAGGAATACATTGTTCTGGATGGGAATCGAGGACTGGTTCTATTTTTACCAATCCATCAGAATCTCCTTCTCCTCTAATATAGTCCACACCTTTGCCTAAATGTATTAACATTTGTTAAATACAAGTTTTGATCTAGATATAAAAGACACATTATTCTATGAATCGATGAGAGAATCGATAAAGAACCGTATCGATAAGAGGAACTGACAATACCAATGATTGTGATAAAATCTTATCTTTACCCATCCCTAGTCCTGACTCTAAAAAAACACTGTGCTACTCGTAACATGGAAGTTTTCAGTATTGAGTGACAAAGAAAGTGCATGTATGACACTTGTGTTGTGCGTGTATGCATGTTTTTGTAACAGTGTGTGTAACTGTAAAAATGCAGAAAAGACTTTCATATCAAAATGCATTCTAGTGAACTACAGTCTACAGTTGTCCTAAACCCAAATGCTTATCCTGTTTTGTGTTGCTGCAGATGCGCTCGGAGCTGTACTTCCTGTCGTCTCAGAAGAATCGTCCGTCTCTGTTCGGGATGCCTCTGATCGTGCCCTGTACGGTTCACACCAGTAAAAAGGATTTGTACGACGCCGTGTGGGTCCAAGTGTCTCGCCTGGCCTCTCCGCTGCCGCCACAGGAAGCTTCCAACCACGCACAAGACTGGTAAAACTGCTTATGTTGATGCTGTAGTGCTTGTTTTTATCCATCTGAAAACACCAACACGACTGATATGAATGCTGCAACACTTACATACACGTTAATATTTCAAATAAAACACTATCAGCATGCACACGATGGTACAACAGCAAAGTCAGTCTGAAATTGCTGTATATCGCCCTTTTTTTAGCAATAGGCAGTGTTGGTTAGAATATCTTGAAAATATATTCCATTACAGAGTATTGAATGTGTTGTCTTAACCTGAAATTAGAAAGTTTCTGTGTTTCTTTTTAGTAACTAATGCTAGTAATCTCATTACGGCGTAAACAAGTGTTATAATAACTTCTGAAAACAGCGCTGTTTCAGTCTCTCTCACAATTCTTCGTGTTCTCTGTGAGCTTCAGAACATGTTCCAGTGTCACAAACCCTTAGCTAATCGTCCGCTGCACTTGTTGTTAATGTTTTATTAAAAGAATCAGGCCAAAACATACTGTTGCTCTTTGAAAATGAATCCCATCAATAGTTAAAAATGAAAGATCCAAACACAGGCGTCTTCTCTTTGTCTATTGTAAATAAAGTCACAAAAAACTCCAACAGATAAGCTTTAGCCATCAACAAACTTCTCATGAAGCTGTTAATAAAGGGACAATATGATTGGTAAGTCTGTCTGCAGCAGTAAATGCCCCTAAACAACGTCAAATCTGATTGGACACTGTTTTTTCTGTTCTCTGAACAACTGAAGCGCTGTTAGGTAGTGCGGCACTTAACATTTACGCATTCTTTTTCTGTGGTGCAACAACAGATCTATATATGTTAAAAATTCATTGTATTCCATTGATTTTGTAAAAGTAAGTGTATTCTAAATATCTCTATTAAAAGCAGTAACTGTAACAGAATGCAAATATAGTCTTCTGAATACGTAACAACGATACATGTATTACTTTACTCCCCAACACTGGCAGTGGGACACAATAATTAACTTTGGCCTGGGCGTTATGTGAAATATATTCACTTTGATTTAATCTAGATTGGGTAAGGTTCACTTCATCACTGCCATAGAAGCAGCAGCATGTTCATAAATGAAATAACATATTCATAACATGTCTTGTGTCTTCAGTGACGACAGTTTGGGTTACCAGTATCCTTTCACTCTGAGAGTCGTGGGGAAAGATGGAAACTGCTGCGCCTGGTGCCCCTGGTACAGGTGAGACTCAGCTTAAACACTGACTATTTACCCTGGAGACTAAAAACACTGATACAAATGTGAATCACTTGTTAGGTTTTGTCGAGGCTGTACGATCGACTGCACAGAGGACCGAGCGTCAGTGGGAAACGCTTACATCGCTGTGGACTGGGACCCGACGGCTCTGCACCTGCGATATCAGACCTCACAGGAGAGGGTCAGACTTCTGTTACTTATATAAACCTAGATCAAACTAGATTAAAATCTTTACTGATGAGTAGAGTGAGTAGATTCAAAATACTGTATATGCTCTGGTCTCGCCACTCGTCACATGACATGTCCTTATTTAAGGACACCTGTTGTTATGTCTTTAACTATTGCCCTTACGAAGACCGACCTCAGGTCGAAATGCTTTGGCGTCCCTCTGAATTTAAGGGACTTTTATCTTACTCTGGGTGTCTTGGTTTTTAAATTACCCACTCTACTCATCAATAACGGGTTTTGTTTTATCTATGCCTCTTTTCCGATGAGCACCTTAGAATACAATCTGCAGTTTTTTACTTATATAAGCCTGTCCTGCTGAGATACACGACCAATAGCTGTGCATCAGATTAGAGCAGGGTAATAATATACCGTTGGTGATAATATCGCCAAAGAATTATTAAATTAATTTTGGAATTTTGCGACCTAATTGTGCGCACACAGAAAGTTTGGCCAAATACTTCTAAAGCCTAGAACTGAGTGACTTTGCACTGATGCAGAGACTAAACAACAGAAGATGTGACGAGTGAAAACAAAGCTGAAATACCACCAAGTACAAATATATAAAAGAAATGTTAGAAGTGCCAGGCTTAGAAAATCTTGGATTTATTTAGTCAATTATATCATTATCGCAAACATTGTCTTTTATATCGTGATAAATATGATATGCCATATTGCCCTGCCCTACATCAGATCTGCTGTTTTAAACAGGAAGTTAAAAACAATAGACCTATTTTTATAATTATTTGGTTGTTTTAGGGCTGTCAGCGTTAGCAGCAGTGGTTAGCACTCTTACCTAAAAGGTCCTGCTGGGTCCCAGGCACTGTTGTATCTGCATAGGTTTCTGCAAGACTAAAAAACATGTACAATAGGCTCCTTCTCTTCTACTGGAGGACCACATTGAAAAGGATTAGGGTTAGGTATGTTACAAATGCAGCGCGTCAAACAGCTTCGTGCGGCACAAAACAACAAAACTATAGAATCTTGAAATAAAATTAAATATGGCTAAATATTCCACCAAGCTCAGAACACTGCCAGTGTTCAGCTCAAAACTTCAGTCATTTACACCTGTAAGCGACAGTGAAGGGCCTTTTATTCTCACTGAATCTGTTTTGTTATGAGCATTATTTGGTCTGAAAACACGTCACACTTAACATAAAGCTCATTATCTATTGATAATTCACTAGCAAGGACCACACCACCATAAAGAATGCAATTAAGAAATTTATTGATGATTGATTGATTGATGGCTGGATCGAGAGACTGTGGATGGGGGCTCCGTCTCGGCGATCCGTGCAGCCGATTCAGGACCCCCCCACCTGTAGAAAGAGATGTCTCCAGCAGGAGGACAGATGAGATGTGGGGTGGGAGGGTGGGGTCGAGAGATCTGAGACAAGACGTGTTGTTGGGAAAGGGCGGATTAAGTAGACTTCTGGGTAATTGGAGGTGTGTCCGAGAAGACGAGCGAGGCGTGGTTTCCTGGTGCAAAGGGGCTGTGGTCCTGCTCCTGAAACTTAGTTAATATACATACATACATTAACTCCCAGTTTGTTGACTTTTAAAGATTGTAAACTAGTTTTATACCAGCCTTACATTTGTTTATGAGAAGTAGCAAATGTTTAAAATTAGAACAGAACATATTATTGACCAATTATATTTCTATATTGACATTAAGAACCCAGTGGAATTTATGATTTTTCAAATGTGTGAGTAATTAGATAAGTTGTGTAATGAATAAGACTGTGTAAGATTGTGTTTTCCAAAGCTGACTGAAGCTCCTGTGTCTTCTGGCAGATCGTGGAGGAGCACAGCAGCGTGGAACAGTCCCGTCGAGCTCAGGCCGAACCCATCTCTCTGGACAGCTGCCTTAAAGCGTTCACCTCGGAGGAAGAGCTGGGAGAAGACGAGCTTTACTACTGCTCCAAGTGTAAAACGCACAGACTGGCCACGAAGAAGCTGGACCTGTGGAGGCTTCCCCCCATCCTGGTGTGTAACGAGAAAGCTGCTGTTGCTGATGCAAAAACTCTGTGTAAATAGTAGACATGCTGGACTTTTATTAAATACTAGTATTAGCCCACAAAAAAAATGCTAGTTTTAAATGATCCAGAGTGTGTCAGCTGGTACAAAACTTGCTCTCCCTTCACACAATCAGGAGCACATCACATAAAATGTACTTTCCTCTGTATCTAATATTTCTCTTACTTTATTGCTCTCCTTAGATCGTCCACTTGAAGCGTTTCCAGTTTGTGAACGGACGGTGGATAAAGTCTCAGAAGATCGTGAAGTTTCCGAGAGAGAAGTTTGACCCGAGTGCGTTTCTGGCTCCGAGAGACAGGGGGCAGCACTGTCCTTACTCCCGCAGCGAGAGCGACGATTTGCTCAGAGTCGGAGGAGAAGACAACCTGTCGTCCATCTCTGCTCCGGCCGGGTTCAACAACCTGCACAAAGGTGGGGCTAAGGGGATAAGCTACATTTGTAAATCGAGAGCTTTGACACCAGAGCCAGATCTAACTTTTGGGGGCCCTAAGTAAAAATCAGCTTCGGGGCCCTCCAATCTTTCTACAAACCTTAGTCAGTCAAGTCAAAGTTAAATTGACTTTTGTCATTATAATTTATAACTATTCACAAAGCGACAGACAAAAATAAGTGTTGGCTAAATCATATTTCTCACAATAAAGAGATAATGTAAGATCCTCCCCAGAAACTTTTGAATAAAACATGCATTTTCCCTAAACTTGGGGTGAGCTATTTTAGACCAACAAAACTTTAATTCTATGAATAATTTTATGATTAATATTTGATTGCGCCTCTCCTCAAGTTTCACTTGGTGTCAGTGTTTCCAGTGGGGCCCCAGCACTGTCCCTCTTCCCTGTGAGCTCCGCCTCTGTTCACTCTTCACACTGACGCTGGAACAGCTGATAAGCTGCATCATTGTGCTGGACTTTTTGGACAGAAATACTAAAATCTGACATAAACTCGAAAAAGTATCAGCGCTTAGAAGGCGGGGGCCTACGCAACTTGCGTAGTCTGCAACTCGACTCAGCTCTTTCTCACAAGGACACTCCACCATCTGGAGAGGGCAAAGTGCCTTTTTCCTGTGGAGAACCAGGCTTAACTAGAGTTGGAACAAGCCAGAAAAAGATCCAGGTACTCTCGGGAATCATTCCAGTAACCAAGGTTGTCAGATCTGGTAACACATAAATGGAGTCACAGACTGTGAATGGTTAAAAGAGAAACTGGCAGTATATTTGACCAATCAGAAACAGTGCAGGTGGTTTAAGACTTTTCATGGACCGGTGTCTCCTGTGTAAAGGCAGTTTAATTGCACTGCGTTGTTGTGGTGACTTAATTTGAGTTAATTTCTTTCTTCTATTAACCTGTGTCACATAAGAAAGTAAGATGTGAATGACATTAGCGAGAACCCTTTCTTGACCAAATCCATCTGGAATTAAGATCGCTTCAACCTTATACACTGAGGTAATACAGCCTGTTCTGTCTCTGTGTTTGTCCCCAGTTTCTCCCTGCTCCAGTCGAAAGTCCGCTCCGTCTCTGAGTCGGAACAGCAGCCCGTCGGGAAGTCCCAAGTCCGGAGGTCGGCGCCCAGGTCGACTAAGGCTGCCCCAGCTGGGATCCAAGCACCGCATCTGCTCCTCCAGCAAAGAGAACATCCACACGGAGACCTGCAGCGAGGAGAACCTGCAGCCTCAGACCTGCAGCGAGAGGACGCAACAACAGCCTCAAACCTGCAGCGAGAGGACGCAACAGCAGCCTCAAACATGCAGCGAGAGGACGCAACAGCAGCCTCAGACCTGCAGCGAGAGGACGCAGCAGCAGCCTCAGACCTGCAGCGAGAGGACCAGCAGCGAGAGGACCCAGCAGCAGCAGCAGTCTCAGGACTCAGAGGAGATCCAGACAGACGGACTGGACCAGACCGACGCCGGACTCTGTGGATCGGCCGAGGTCCTGCTGTCTGAGTCCTCGTTAGTGACTGAAGCCTCTCACTGTGACGTGGTTTTAATGAACGGAAACGGACTGAACTCGGACTGCAGCACGGAGAGCAGCCTGGACCAGGAGCTAAACCGGGATCTGAACCAAGATCTGGGGCTGGAGGCCATCTACAACCTCTATGCAATATCTGTGAGTCCGCTGTGTTCTGGAAAGTGATGGAGGGAGATTAGTAAAGATCCTTCTCCTCACACATTCTATTATATTTGCTGTAAACTCGCTGCTCACAGAGGTGGTAGAGTAGCAAAAACTGTAACTGTAGTGTTTCTGTTTTGTCTGCATTTAGCTGCAGAACGTTTTCAGAAAAAACATTGTTTCATATTCACCAAGCTATTCATTATAAATCTCAGAAAACGTATAAGAGCAGTACAGCTGGATATCATCAGCAAAAAGGTACAGTACAGACCAAAGGTTTGGACACACTTTCTCGTTCAAAGACTTTTTATTTTATTTTCATGACTATGAACATTGTAGATTCACACTGAAGCATCCAAACTATGAATGAACACATGTGGAAGTATAGTACAGCCAAAAAGTGTGAAACAACTGAAAATATGTCATATTCTAGGTTCTTCAAAGAAGCCACTTTTTGTTTTTGCTTTGCACATTCTTGGCATTCTCTTGATGAGCTTCAAGAGGTCGTCACTTCAAATGCTCTTCCAACAGTCTTGAAGGAGTTCCCAGAGATGCTTAGCACTTGTTGGACCCTTTTGCCTTCACTCTGCGATCCAGCTCAGCCCAAACCATCTGGATTGAAAATAAAGAAAATGAAAATCATGAAAATAAAGAAGTCTCTTTGAATGAGAAAGTGTGTCCAAACTTTTGCTCTGTACTGTATATATGAGATATATGACTAAACTCTATCATGATCTTTCCAAAGGGATGAAGTACAACAAAAACAGAACAGGACCCAAAACAAAACCTTGAGGAACCCCTCAAAGTAAATCTGCTTCTTAAAACTTAGATCATATAGATATGAGCAATAACTGACCCTGACAGTGTTATCAGTTCCTTCAATCTTTTTAATAAGATCTAATGGTTTACTGTCTGTGTCATAAGCTGAGGAATTAAAACTAGATCATTGCCTTTACCAGAATCGGCAGACATTATTATATCCAGGACATAAAAATGTCTGCTGCTCACCCTCTTTAAGATCTTTGAAAGAAATGACTGTTGGGTCAAAACTTGTGTTAATGTTAAAAGAAACTAGGAAACAGGAAAATGTGCTAAGCGGCTATTGTAGCCACAGCTGCCGTGTGGCAGACAGACTCATGCACACACTATATTTACTTGCCAGCTCCTCCTACATTCTGTTCACATGCAGAAGGGTCTGGAACCAAAGACGGAGCCAATCACTTCGTCGTCCAAAATTAGGACAATCCAAATCAAACGGCCGCTCCTCTCGCACCCGTCGCCAATCTAACCGTTACAAAACCTTCAAGATGGCACATCTGGGGAAGTAGCAGATTTTCTTCGGCTCTTGATGTGGTTCTGACCAATTAGTTTCAAAATGCAAAAAATTAAACAAAATACATTTTACAAAGTAGTACAAGAAACACATTTTGCACAAAAGACAATTTACATACTTTAATTTCAAGGAACAACATTTCTAGAGAAACAAGCATTAGGAGCAGCGCACGGCGCGTTCTGCTTCGCGCCTCGATCGTGCTTTGTAGGTTTGGGACGCAGCGCCTCGTCTGAAAATGTTGTTTCTTCTTTGCATTTTCAAAAGGCACATTAGTTAGCAGTTTGTACCAAATAAAACCATTAGCTTTCATGTTGATAAAATCACATTTTAGACCATTTTATAACTTTTCTCAATCACAAATGAGGCTGGTTGAAAATTTACAGAGTGTCACAAATTCAGAGCTTGATAAGCGGAAAGATGCACCACATGCAGCCGGACTCTCCTCTCTTCTTTTTCTCTCTGTCTTCCTATCTCCCCGTTATTCTCTCTCTCTTACTCTCTGTCTCTACCTTTTCTCCCTCTCTGTTTGCCTTTAGAGAGAGGAACTCAACTTTTAGATTGAGTAAAAAGTGATGCAGTGTAAGGTCAAACCAAATTACAAATGATGTGTTTTTTATTTGTGTGTGTTTTTGTTCTCTCAGTGTCATTCAGGAATCATGGGAGGAGGCCACTATGTGACGTACGCCAAAAACCCCAACAACAAGTGGTACTGCTACAACGACAGCAGCTGCAAGGTAACGACCCTCTATCATCTGTGACTGGACTGAACACTGTGGATCTGTGTGAGGATCTGTGTGAGGATCTGTGTGAGGCCAACTGTACTAACCCACATCATGCCTCTAACTGATAATAATTTAAGTTAAATTAACTTTAGATCTGCCAAAATTGATTAGTATCACGTGTTTTGTTAATTTGCTTGCATCTGTCTGATAACTGTACTGACTTGTTCCAAACGTAAGCAAATCTGATTCTGATTCTCCCTTCCTCTTCTTTCTTCTGACTGTCTCTCTCTTTCTCTTTGTTTGTACTTGCTCTCCGTTTCTGTCCTCTCCCCTTCCCTGTTCTCTTTGTCTCCCTTTTGTCATCTCTCCCTTGTTTTCTTTTTCTCTCTCAATCTTCTCCATCCCTCGCTTTCTCTCCCTCCCTTTCTGTCTCTCTCTTTGCCGCTCTCTCCTCTTCTTTCCCCCTCCTCTTTCTCTCTCTCATTCTCTGTTTCTCTCCTACCCCCCACCTCCCTCTCTCATTCTCTTTTTCTCACTATCTACCTTTCTCTCCCCTCTTTTTTCATCTCTATCTTTACTTTCTCTCCCTCTCTGTCCTTTCCCTCTCTTTCCCTTTCTCCCTCCTTCCCTCCCTCTTCTTCTCTTTTGCTCAATCTCTTTTCTTACTACCTTTCTGCTTGTGTCTCTTTGCCCTCTCTTTCTCCTTCTCTCTTACCTCACCTATTTTCCCCCTTTCTGCCTGTTTTCCTCTCTCTCCCTCCATCCCTCACTCTCTCAATCTCTTTCTCCCACTGTCTTTTTCTCCCTCCATTTCTGTCTCTCATCTTTTCTCTTTCTCTCTCTCCTCTCTCTTCTCTCTTCTACCTCTATCTCTCTCTTCTCTTTCCCTCTTTTCTCTCTCTTCTCTCCTCCCTCATTCTCTCTCTTCTCTCTCTCTCTCTCTCTCTCTCCTCTCTCTCTCTTCTCTCTCTTCTCTCTTTCTACCTCTCTCTTCTCTCTTTCTACCTCTCTTTCTCTCTTCTCTTTCCCTCTTTTCTCTTTTCTCTCCCTCCCTCATTCTCTCTCTCTCTCCTCTCTCTCTCTCCCTCTCTCCCTCCCTCGCTCTCTCTCTCTTTCCTCTCTCTTTCCTCTCTCTCTCCCTCCTCTCTCTCTCTCTCTCTCTCTCTCTCTTTTCTCTCTCTCTCGCTTCTCTCTCTCTTTCTCTCTCTTCTCTCCCTCCCTCCCCTCTCTCTCTCTCCTCTCTCTCTCTCCCTCTCTCCCTCCCTCGCTCTCTCTCTCTTTCCTCTCTCTTTCCTCTCTCTCTCCCTCCTCTCTCTCTCTCTCTCTCTCTCTCTCTTTTCTCTCTCTCTCGCTTCTCTCTCTCTTTCCTCTCCCTCTCTCTTTCCTCTCTCTCTCTTCTCTTCTCTCTCTCTCCCTCCTCTCTCTCTCTTTCCTCTCTCTCTTCTCTCTTTCTATCTCTCTCTCTTCTCTTTCTATCTCTCTCTCTCTCTTCTCTCCCTCCCTCATTCTCTCTCTCCCTCTCTCCCTCTCCTCCCCTCACAAACAGGAAGTGCACTCGGGCGAGATGGACACAGACTCCGCCTACATCCTTTTTTACGAGCAGCAGGGCGTCGACTACTCCCAGTTCCTGCCCCAGATCGACGGGAAGAAAATGGCCGACACCAGCAGCATGGACGAGGACTTCGAATCCGACTACAAGAAATACTGTGTGCTCCAGTGACTCCGGTCTTCCAGGAAAAAAACGACGGGAAAACTACGGAAAACCCACACGTTTGTCCCGGTCTGAGCAGCTCTGATGAGAATTATAGTATTTAATAAACTTTTACGACAGTTTGAAGCTAAAACGCTGCAGGTGAATCGCGAAAAATGTAAGAAAATTAAAGTACAAGTTTAAAATCAATTAGAAAAAAAATATTAAGTGTAAAAAAAAATTATTATTGGCAAAAAATTTTGAAAAAAGTCCAGTTTTAGATACAAAAATCACAGAGGATTTTGGATTTCTTTTGTGTGTTTAAAAAATCGACATTGTTTTTGATTATTTAATGGATTACGCTGAGATAGAAAGTCATGTATAGAGAGAAATAAAAAGATAAAATGTCCTTTATTTGTCCCACAACAGCAAGGAAGTAGAAGCACGCAATCAAACAAGATAATACTTTTAAAATAGACTTAAATACAACATAAATATATACCGGGCGATTTTGCCCCTGCCGGCCTTATACTTAAGCGCAAAGCGCAAAGAGTTCTCTGTGTTGGCCGCTATGAGCTCCAGAGAGCAGCTCCAGCTCGTGGCACGGCTGCTCTGCCTAGTCTGATGCCAGTTCAATCAGTGAACCTGCACAACATAACCGTGGAGCAGTGCAAGAAGTTCACTGGAAATAAGAAATAATAATAATAATCATATTTTGCCATCAATTCTAATTTTGTCAGTTATGTAGTTAGAACAAGCCACGTTAAATGCAGTTATTGAATTAGGCAATATATTTGTAAAATAAAATGGATTCACTTTTTAGTCAGACTTGGCTTCAATAAGTTTGTTCTATATGTTTTTCCCTTAACAATACAATGTTGTGTCGACCTAAACTTATAATAAAAATGATCCAATGCTCGTGGTAAGACTTACCTGAGAATCTTGATCCGTGCGTGAAAAGTTTATGAAAAAGCAGCGGCGTGTCCTCGTTATAATCCTTTTGAATGAGACAACTGCCGGTAAGCAGGCTCCCGGTCCCGGTGTGATGCGAGCGGAGGGTCTTTCGTGCGTGACCGCGTCTGCAGCCCCTGTACAGACGAGCGCAGGGTTGTGTCCACCTCGGGTCGGTTCTCTGGATGCGCGCCGTGGTCCAGGTAAAGCACAGCGCGGGGCTCTGGTCCAGACTGTGCCAAACGGTTCCGCGCTCTTCCTCGTGCTCACTCACAGTGGTCACCGCCGTAAAATTGACAGCCTCTGGTCAGAAACGTCCAGCGGCCTGGTGTGCGTGGCCGCGACCCGCGCTGACCCAAAAAGCGCTGAAGGGGCCGGACCTCACGCAGCACCGTGCTCTCCTGGCTTTATCTTTCTGCTCTGTCGTGGGCAGAGCTGCATTCACACTTAACACTGTCTTATGTTCATTCTATAATCTAAGTCTTTTTAGATTAAGTCAACAGGCTTTATGTAAAAGAAAATACATTTTTTTAGACAAAGTTGTTAAAGTTTGTCATTTGAATAGACTTTTACCAAATACATTTCTATTATTACACTTTTTCCCAAACTGAAGCTGTTGTAGTAACTTTTGCTGTGATATTAATGCACAGCTCACGTGTCACAGACATGACACGTCTAGGCCGTTCACTGAATGAAATTGTACCCCACACATCTGGCGGGCACCACACCTGCTTCACTCACGGCGTAGCTCTTGGAGAGAGCGCACTAGAGGCCAACAGAGGAATAACTGTCTTAACCGGTCTAAGCGGGAAGTCTTAAAGGGGCAAGATCGGGCGGATAGAGTTACAATAGACTAAACTGGACAGAACTGTTGATTCTGGATTCTGGAACAACATAACAGGAAAACTTAAAGGTGCACTGTGAACCTTTTTGACCAAATACAGACTTGAATAGAAGCGTGTTTTTGTCAGTAAGATGTATTTGTTGCGCTAAATAAATAATACAAGTCTGTGTCCTTACATTGATCGAGCTTTTGTGTTCGTGTCAGCTCGCTCAAAGTAAAAACACAGATTTGTATTATTGTTTTAACACGATAAAGAAATCCAAATGACAAAAACATGTTTTTATTTAGTGTGTGAAGAGTGGTTAGTGGTTTCCCAGTAAGGAGGTCGCGGGTTTGATTCCTGGGTCGTACTATAGAGAGATTTTCTGCTCTACTGTACATACGTTATGCAGAAAGAGCCGCTCTCCAACTGTTTACATGGGGAAACTTCTTTGAATAAAACAACAAAACAGGACGAGAGCAGCTGTTTGGATCAGGTCTGAACCGGTCTGTCTCCTGAAGCTTGAGACTGAGTTTTTCAAGCCGTTTTTTTCACCTGAATGCAGGGGTCTCAAACTGGCAGCCCTCCAGGATGATTTCTGATTGTTATTGACAGTGTCCCATCAATCAAATGCATCATTGAGATGTGACAAATGCACTAGACTATAGCAAATTACTTACAGTTTGTCCAAAATCTTTCAGGCAGAACAACTGGACTCTGGTTGCCCACATTTATTAACTAATTTCTGGATTATAAGCCGCTACTTTTTTCATGAGTTTTGAACAATGCGGCTTATAAGGCAATGCAGCAAAATGATAGATTCTCATAGACTTACTATTAACAAGTGCGACCTGTACATGTACTTTATCATTTTTCTTACTTAAATCTAGTGGGTGAGGCTTATATTCAGGTGCGCTCAATAGGCCAGAAATCACAGTAATCACTTGTGTGTGTAAAATGTAAAACAATGGATGTGGACATATTAGAATATATGCTACATTAGCCTTTACATTGTCTAATATGCTTATTTTTATAGAATACAACACTGCGAGTGCTGCATTTTAAAATGTAACCCTTGACTCTGACCTATTATTATGGCCCCAGCTCCATGTGAGTTTGAGATCCCTGACTTAATGTAACTTTTAAGGGTCGTAGGGTCAAATTTCATTCACAAGCAGAACTATTGTTTTCTCACAGTTGATAAACAAAAAATCCCTCTATATTTTCAGCTCACGATCTCTCTGGGTGGAGTTTGCATGTTCTCCCCGTGTCACCGTGGGTTTTCTCCGGTTTCCTCCAAAAACATGTATGTTTAGGTTCATTGGGCATCACTGTAAATTTCCCTTAGTGAGTGAATGAGAGAGTGAATGTTTGTCTGTCTAACCCTGCGACGAGTTGGCCACTGTCCAGGGTGTTTCCCCACCTAAGGCCCAAAGTCACTGGGATAGGCTCCAGTCACCCGCGACCCCTAACGAGAACAAGCGATAGAAAATGAATGAAAGAGTGAACAAAAAATTTGAATTTTCTGTTGGTTTTTGATAAAGCCAACTAAGATAAGCTGTCCTCTTTATAAATGTCTTTGTATTTAATTTGTCGACAAAATTACTCAAGAATTTTCAAAACTGCTTATTTTTTCTTTATATTTTGCTCAAATTTGTCTCAAAAAATTCAAATTGTTTTTACACATTTCTACATGAAAACTTGTCTTACATTTAGAGAAATAAACCTGCACAAAAAAAACCTAAATTTATTGACAAATAATTTTTTTTTTCCTTTTCACCTGCAGTGTTTCAGTCAGAAATGCCTTGTAGCAAATAAATAATAAAAATATATTTAATAATCCAAATCAGGCATGTCCAAACTGAGGTCCAGGAGCCAAATCAGGCCCTTGGACGATATTTTGTTGACCCTCTGACTCTCTAAATCGACCCAAATTACAAATCAGTTTTCAAATCTAAACTACAACTAGTTTGATAAAAAATAAACTTTAAATAAATGTTCAGTGTTTTATTTAAAGGGGCACTGTGTAAGAAAAACAAACAAACAAAGTGATCCAAGTGATTTCCACTTTTGAACACCAGAGGGAGCCTTTCACATGCAGTTTGCCTATTAAGCATGCTGACATCTAGCGTCAATAATCCACATTCCGGCCCATAATAAAACATTTCAAATACGTATAAATGTATCGGATTGGTTAACAGTGCTCTCTTAAAGGACACTGTGTAAGATTGAGAGGAATTTTAATGATCACTTATAGTCCACAAACATTTAAATCATATTTATTCTTTACAACATGAATACTTAAGAGAGCACTGTTAACCAATCCACATCAACTGTGATACATTTATACGTATTTGAAATGTTTTATTACGGGCCGGAATATGGATCATTGACGCTAGATGGCAGCATGCTTAATAGGCAAAATGCATGTGAATGGCTCCCTCTGGTGTTCAAAAGTGGAAATCACTTTGTTTGTTTTTCTTACATAGTGCCCCTTTAAGTATTCATGTTGTAAAGAATAAATATGATTTAAATGTTTGTGGACTATAAGTGATCATTAAAATTCCTCTCAATCTTACACAGTGCCCCTTTAAGGTGTTATTGTTCCTTAAATCAAAGTTAAGTGCATTTTTTCTTTCTTTGACCCTCTGCTCCAAATATATTTTAAAAAGAGACCCTCAGTGAGAAAAGTTTGGACTCTCCTGATCTAAATCTTCTTTTCAGAGCTGCTCAAACCGAGATTTAATAAACCATATCGTCATCTTTTGTTTTGTTGCGACGAAAAACAGGAACTTTCAGACTTTTCCCTGGAACTGTACAAAGACTGTGACGAAACGGAGGGGGGAATAAATACTCTGCACTTTTTTGTTTTTTTTAGTTTTTGTGCAAAATCGTCCGTCGAAAGCACTTTTCTGGAGCGCCGCAAACAAAATATCTTGTTCTCTTTCGCGTAAACCCGGTGTGAGTGAAAGTAGGAACGTCCAGTCGCGAACGAACGAGGGTTAAAATGTAGAAAAGTGTCGGTAACTTGCCTCGATTAGGGTTAAAAACAACAGAATTTAAACAGTCGATCGTTTGTGGAGAGTTAATTCGTCGTAATTAGTAAAATATCAAACTGTTTCCAATGAGTGTTTACTTTCAGTTTTGTTTTTTGTTTCGCTGCGTTTTTTGGTTTGAGAGCAAAATGATAAAGTGAAACTGAAAGTAAACACCCCAGCTCAGCCAATCAGAACGCTGCTTTTGACTGAGAAATAAGACTTTACCCGGTAACACACTTTTTGCCGGAAATAAAAACTAAATTAACTCATTTACAGCAGTGAAAAGTCAGGTACGCCAGCTTTAATTGTGTCTTTTTTCAAGTGTGGGACTTTCCAGGCGAGGTGATCAATAACATCTCCATGGAAACGCCGTCGTTAAATCAAAATTATGCACAACAAACGATCTGCTGTTTTCCACAAAAGCTCAGTGCTTGGTATTCTTCAGCCGTATCACGTTTTAACCTAAAACTATTACAAAATGACTCAATATTATCATGACATTTTGCTACAACGATCAGTTATTACTGTGATTAAATTAGGTAATATCAAAGTCTGACTTTGTTTTGCAAGTCTTAAGTAAGTCTCCAGTCTTTCGCCTCAAGTCCAAGTTAAGTCCCAAGAGAGACAAGTCTAAGTCATGACCTGCAAGTCCACACCTCGGCCTCATGCTGCGTTCTGACCGGACAGGGTCGAAGTGTCTAATTTCGCGCGTTGAAGCAAATTTTGACGCAGAATATTTTCAAAGCTGACGCTCCAAAAAACGTCCAAAACGCCCAAGCGCGCGTCGAGGTGTCGGGGGACAAAGACACTTTTAACGTCCAGACGTGCTTCTTTGCGTTACCTTTTGTTTGCAAAAGGCTTTGTTTTGCTCGTAGACAGATCACTGAGAGAGAGAGAGGCTTGTTGCATTTATAAAACATAGTTTACCTGATCACACAACTTTCTCTTTCTCCTCCAGACAGTTGTTTTGCTGTCTCTGTCCTCCTCCAGTGTCACGTCCTACACCAGGTTTAAATATTTTGAATAGCTCCATGTGAGGCTTTGTCAGTTCAGATCAGGTCCATGTTGTTTGTTTTGTGTCACCAGATTTTCAAGGCAACGAACGACCAAGTCTTTGAAAAAAGCCTTTAACCAAGTGATCTTTTGTTAAAAAAAGTTATTAAAAGACTTTATTAAACAGTCATCCTTTCCTCTTGATGTGAGAGGAGAACAGCAGCAGGTCACATGTCACAGGAGTGACAGATGGATTTTCCCAACTCCTGCATTCGCTGCAGCTTCAAGCTTCCACTTCGCAAGACGCCGCGTTTTCAGAGGCATAGACACATGTCAACAGACGCCCCAGACGTCAATACGCACCGCAAATCCGCTTGAACGCTCAAGACACGGGTTTACATTGACTTAACATTGAAAATGGATGCAAAAACGTAGCTGTCCAGTCTGAACGCACCATTAGTGTAAATTTCTTCATAAGCTGCAACTTAACTGCTGTAAAATTATGATTAATATTTTCCAAAAAGATAATCAGACCAAACTAAGTCAAAATTAGAAAAATATTATAATCTGTCTTACTTATTTTTATAATTTTACAGATTATTTTGAAATCTGTCTTAGTTTTTTTTTTTTTACTGGTCTGTCGATTAAATGTGTTTTTTTATTCCAATGTTGTCAGTCCGGCCCTCCACCGATGTTCAGATCCAGACGAGACAATGTGGTGAAGTGTCTTGCTTAAAGACACAGTGACAGTTTCTCTTTCAGTCGTCTCACTGTCTCCCATCCAAGTCCTGCTCAGACCCAACCCGCTTAGCTTCTGATATCAGACACGATCAGACGAGCCGGTGTCACGCTATAATCTGACAGTTTCCACAAAATGTCATGATAATTTCACTTAATTTTGTTTAGTTTTTCGATTAGCTGTAAAAACTATTCGCAGCACTGAGCTTCTGCAGTTTTCCAAATCTACATCTCGTCATATTAACGTTCAATTTCTGTTCAGTTTTAACCCAAAATGTTTTATCTGCGTCGCTACCTCGCTTCGTCTCTTTTTGGCCAAAATTCAGTATTAAATAAAAAATGTAAAATATAAATCCTCCTGTAACATTTCAAGCCAAAACATTTTCAATTCCAGCTGCCAAAAGTCGAATTATTATTAAGAATATTTTTATTTTAGTGCAATTTTCCCCTGAACATGTGTTTTACCGGTGCCATTATTTCAAAAGAGTTTTAACTTTTGTTTTATTGAATTATTTTTATTGATTGTTTTCACTTCCAGAGCCAAGATATTTTCATTTATTTTCTGTTTATATTTCAGCAGATTGAAATTTAAAATGTGATTTGCATTTATAGTTTGATATTTTGTGAATTGTTTTGGCTCATATTGGAAAAAAACGTGTTAGAGTTTTGACTGTGAAAAGAAAATTTTGGAGCCACTTTTGCAAATTTTGTTTGTTCGGTTTAAAAGGAAAACATTTTGTTGAATTAGCAGCACAAAACTGTCAAATCTTGAACCAGGAAGTGACTAAATTTTAAGTAAGAAAGAGAAGAATGTTTGAAATTTGAGCTGAAAAGTAAAAGAGTAAAAAAAAAAAAATTAAAAAGATTGAAATTTGAATTTAAAGAAGCAAAAATCTAACAAAAACAAATCTGAATTTTGTCCCTGAAAAAAAAATGGAAGAAAAAAAATGTGTTCAAAAGAAACAAATCAAAATTTTGAAATAAAACAAAAAAATTGGAGACACTTTTGCAAATTTTGCTCGACAAAAAAATTCTGACTAAAAATTCAAACTAAAAAATATGAACAAAAAAATCTGAATTTTGTCCGTGAAAAAGTTAAAAAAAATGGAAGACAAAAAAATTGTGTTCAAATAAAACAAATCAAAATTTTGAAATAAAACTCAAAAATTTGAGCCACTTTTGCAAATTTAGTTCGAAATTTTGTTTGAATTTCCAGCAACAAAAATTTTGTTCAAAAAAAAAAAAAAAGTTTTTTTTTTTGTTTGTTTTTTTAAACACATTTTGTTGAATTTCCAGCACAAAACTGTCAAATCTTGAATTAGGAAGTGACAAAATTTTAAGCAAGAAAGATAAGAATGTTTGAAATTTGAGCTAAAAGTAAAAGACATAAAAAGTAGAGAAAAAGACTGAGTTTTGAAATAATAAAAAAAAAAATAAAGATAGAAAAAAATTCCAACTAAAAAGTAAAAAAAAATCAGAATTTTGTCCCTAAAAGTAAAAAAAAAAAAAGAATGACAAAAATATATGTATTTAAAAAAAAACAAATCAAAATCTTGAAAATTAAACAAAAAAATTGGAACAAAAATATCTAAAATATTCAAAAATGGCTTATAAAATTCCCACAAATAATTCTACAATTTTGTCTATTTTATAACCATAAAAATATAAATAAAAACACAAGTTGTAGCTAAATAATTAATTGATTTAAAATGACTTGTTCACTCCAAATTCAGTTTTTTGTGACTTTAAAACCAAAACTATAACAAGTCACAAAAATATAAAAAACATAATAATAAAATTTGAATAACTGATTGTTTTCCAAGCTTAAAACTTCACAATCTTTTCTTTTGTTTTGTTGCATTTCTTTCATAAATCTGTTTAAATGTTTTCTGTCCAATCACTGTGAAGCTGTTTTTCAAAATAAGATTCCTCCGTTTGAGCTGCTGCTGCTTTTATTGTGAAAAGTTTATGTTTTTTTGTCTTTTCTTTCGTTTTCTCTGCTGTCGAAACGTTTAAAATTTAAAATGGACACGAAATTTCAGATTCACCGCCGACGACATCACAGCCTCCTAAACGTCAGCAGTGAGTGGCAAAAATGAACGAGAGTCAAAGGAAAGTCAAAGTACATGTTTTCTCTTGTAAGAGTTAAAACAAAACAAAAGCTGCTGCAGTTATATGATAATAATACATTTAAACAACCTCAAGTTCTGCTGAAGTTTGTGCGCGACGTGTAAAAGCAGAAAAATTTGGTAAACAGTGGCAGACAAACAGACGAACAACACGAACGCGGACTCTAGGATCGCACACGGAGAAACACGCTGCTTAAATAATACGTTTGTAGTCCGTTTGACGAGTTAATTATGTAATGTGCAACAGCAAAAACAAAACATTTTAAACCTCCAACTGACAAACAAGCTAGCTAAAGTCTGCGCCGTTGCCGTGACAACAGGCAAGCTACTTTGCAACACTTCTAAACGCAGCTTGTTTAAATTACAGGCGATTATATTTCAGATTTGGCCAAACGTTTCTCTTGTTTTCACCAGTTTCGATGCACTTTTAGAATAGTCTTTTCTCCAGTAAATAAACAGAGCTAATTCCACGACTGTTACCTAGCAACCGCACTGTAAACCCGAGCCAGAATCCACACAAACGACGCAGACAGACGTTAGGATTCGACAAATGATAATATCTTTGCGTTTTGTTGCTTTTTGACGACACAAGTGGACGTATTCTCTTTTACTTCTTGTAATTTTCAAATTTTATCCGTCGTATTCTTCATAATTAACGTCTTAACTGCCGTAAAACTGTGACAAACATTTAGACTATCGCGGCAAACTACGACACGAACGCAGACTTTAGAAACTCGCTGCCTCTTTCTGCTTAAATAAGACGTTTGTAGTCCGTATTGACGAGTTAATAATTTAACGTGCGACAGTAAAAATAAAAAAAATCTAAACCTTCAATAGCAAACAGGCTAGCTAAAGTCTGCGCAGTTGCCGTGACAACAGGCAAGCTACTTTGCAACACTTCTAAACGCAGCTTGTTTAAATTACAGGCGATTATATTTTAGATTTGGCCAAATGTTTCTCTTGTTTTCACCAGTTTTGACGAGGTTTTAGAATTCTCTTTTGTCCAGTAAATGTACAAAACTAATTCCACGACTGTTACCTAGCAACCGCACTGTAAACCCGAGCCAGAAATCCACACAAACGACACAGACAGACGCTACAATTCGACAAACGATAATATCTTTTTAAACGCTTGAAAACTAAATCGTCTTTGTCGCTTTTTGACGACACTCGGAAGGATTCTCTTTTGTAATTTTCAACTTTTATCCGTCAAATTCTTCCTAATTAACGTCTTAATTGCCGTAAAACTGTGATAAACATTTAGGGTATCGCACCAAACTAAATCAAAATGAGAAAAAAGTGTTTATGTGTCATACGTGGCGGCTTAAATTTATCATCAGCTGCTTTTTCCTGTTTTAACCACGACTCTCATGCCTTTTTGCCACTCGCTGTTGACATTTAAAACGCCGCGAGGTCGTCTGCAGAGCCTCTATGTCGGTGCCACAAATGTATTTTAATTTTTTTCTTCCAAACTTTTGTCTAAACTTGTAAAAATTTCAACTGAATATTTCAAAATTCCTGTGAACAAATTAGATTTTTTTGTAGCTTTTCCTCCTCAGATTTCAGAAGGACTGTGCACTGTACTACTGAGCGTGTATTTAAATGTGTGTTAATTTAATTCTTTTTGTACAGTAATGTTTAAAGGAACCGTTGCAATGACGATGAAGAAGAAATGAACTTGTACATTTGTTTTGTAAATACTTCGGTGGGACGTGTGAACGCGGAGGCCGTAGCTGTATATGAGTGAAAATGTCCACATGTCGACCAAACAAGATTAAATTCTACACAAAAACTCTGTTCAGCGTGTTTTCATGTGTGTGTGTTAGACTCATTGTTATTTTAATTTATTTGATTACCAGAACAACGTATATGTGCATTATGCCAGCATTTAAAGACCAGATTATAGCTTGGAAGCTAATTTCCATCTGCAGCTCGTAAAGAGGGCCGTATAAACAGTGTACAAACATACATACAACCTCCAGCTCGTATTCATTCATCCTTTTGTTGCAGCAGAAACTGTTTATATTATAATAACTACATTTCTACATTATAGTTAACTTTACAAAATGTACACTACTAGGTTTAATTTATAGCAATAAAACTACAATATTTGTGTGTTTACTTTATATCTAGATACAGTAAACACATTTATTCTATCTGGACAATTCATTTTTTAAGCTTCATAGCCAAAATGTCAGATTGTAATAAACATAGAAGAATGTCAGTAATACAGGTGCTGCAGATGCTTCAGAATCTGTTCTAAAACAGATTCTCCTCCAAGAGTGGCACAAATCACTTTTAGGACTCACCGCCCTGATGAAAAGTCCACGAGAATCCAAAATAACTTGTCCTTGTGAAAAAATATCACATAGTACGTGTATTTCTTTGTTTGTTTACACAAACAAAACTGGTGTTCACGAGGCCACCAATTACCCACAATGCACCATTATCCATAATGTTGGTGAAGTGCCTCGTATGATGACAATCATTACATTTTCCCACTAAGTTTGAACACATTCCGCTATACTGTGTAATAACTGTAGAGACAGTTAGTGTAGCTCTAAAGACTGAAACAGTTCAGTGTACTCTCACACCAGCATGTGGGGACATGACCATGTTTGCACACAGACATGTGGGGACATGACCCTGTTTGCACACAGACATGTGGGGACCTAAAACCTTGTTGTGATAGGCACGATGCTTCGAATAGGCTGGAAACAGCCTGGAGATGGTCACATGGCTTTTTTCAAAAGTCCCCAGTGTTTCAGATGACATCATCACATTCTACAGGTCAATGTTATTTCAATCAGACTGGGGGAGCAGCTAAAATTAAGTTTGTTTAAATTGAGTTTATTTTTGTAATATAAAAGTTAAATAGGGTCAGTCACCCCAGAAATCACCACTTTGGTGATCAAATCACCAAATTGGTGAAATAATTTTTGAAATATTTCATGTCAAATCCAATGTTACTAATAGAGAAAACTGCCTCTTGCCCCCAACCTGCCCTTTAACTGCCAAGAATTCTAGAATGTGAAACCCAGAAATGCATGAGTTAGTGTGAGTGCATGTGAACCTAGTGGGCACACTGAGGTACTGCAGTCTTCACAAGACACCCTGTTCTTGAAGTGTGTAAAACCAGGTCCCCACATGGTCACACATGTTTTAAATACTAATAATGATAATTTTTATCAAGCATTCATTAACGTTAACCCAAACACTCATTAAGTAGATAAGACTTCATTTTCTGTGATTTAAAGAAAAAAAAACAAAAAACATCTTTCCATTATCTAGTGGGTGTGTGTGATTTGTATGTCCTCATAAATCTCCAAAAGCATGGGCTTCTATGTTGAAGAAAAACATTTTGAGAAAAGTACGGTCCCCATATGGGACTGTTGTGCTCGAGGTCCTCATTAAACCTGTCTTACAGTGTGGGCGTGTGTGAGTGTGTGCAGAGGAAAACCACACGAGGCCGATTCTTTGAAGTGAATTTTGCCTCCGCAGCAGAAACTGAAACAGAAGCAGCAGAAGCAGGTCTAAACCCTCAGGTCACTGTCACATTTACACCTTTCACTCCACACTCACTAAAGAACAGCGACGGGAAAGAGAGAGAGAGAGAGGGAAGAGAGAGAGGGAAGGGAGAGAGAGAAGCGGGAGAGAAAAAGAGAGAGAGAGGGGAGAGAGAGAAGAAAGAGAAGAAGAGAGGAGAGAGAGGGAAGGAAGAGCAAAGCGGGAGAGGGAGAGAAAAAGAAGGAGAGAGAGAAGACAGGGGGAGAGAGAGAAAGAAGAGAGAGGGGAGAGAGAAAGAAGAGAGAGGGAGAGAAGATAGAAGAGAGAGGAAAGAGAGAGGGAAGGAGAGAGAAAGAAGAGGGGGAGAGGAGAGAGAGAGAGGGGGTTAGGGGTAGAGAGAGAGAGAGAAAGAGAGAGAGAAAAAAAGAGAGAAAATGAGACAGAGAGAGAAGAGAGAGAGGGTTAAGGGTAAAGAGAGAGAGGAGGAGAGAGAGAATGAGAAAGAAAGGGAGAGAGGGAAGAGAGAGAAAAAAGAGAAAGAAGAAGAGAGAGAAAAGATAGAGAAAGGAGAAAAAAAGAGAGGAGGAGGAGGGAGAGAGAAAGAAAGAGAGAAAGAGCGAGAGAGGGTTAAGGGTAAAGAGAGAAAGAGAGAGGGAAGAGAGAAAGAAGAAGAAGAGAGAGAGAAAAGACAGAGAAAGAGAGGAGAGAGAGAAAGAGGAGAGAGAAGGAGAAAGAGAGAGGAGAGGAGGAGACAGAGAAAGAGAGATAGAAGGAGAGAGACAGGGGGACAGGAAAGAGAGAGAAAACCTTCTGAAAGTAGCTCACACTTCCTGTTGCTGTGGTCTCTCTCTCTCTCTCTCTCTCTCTCTCTCTCTCTCTCTCTCTCTCTCTCTCGTCTGAAGAAAACTCACCTGTCGAAGACTCAACACCACATTTTACACTTTCATCTGTTTAAACTCCATCATTTCTTCATTATCAAGCCTCTGACTCACAAAACAAGGTAAGACATGGTTCATTTACATTTCATATGAATTATATTTTGCCTTTATGTTTTCTTAAAGTATTTATCTTGTATTTATTCCTGTCAGTCTGTATTTATAAGGTTAAAACTGTCTGTATTTTAAATTAAATTCATTAAACTTGTGCCGTGTTTTGTCCATTTGGAAATTCCGATTCGAAAAGTCACTTAAATTCAATATTATATTTTTGTACTTGAAGTTGATGAACTAACTGTATTTTTCCAGATTTCCGTCTGCAGAATGAGGCGGTGAAAGATTAAGTCGCTTTTCTACATCATTTGATCAGAAACAAGATGGAGACAAACTGCAGTGGGTCGACGGATCGGCCTGAGGGTGAGTTTAATACGAATATGGATTTAAAACTAAAATATAAACTAAACACTTAAGGTTTGTAAATGTAAGCTATTTTATTTCAGACACATGTTTTTCTCTCTTAACATAATGTATTCTGAGCTTTGGAATTGATCTATTTCACTGCCGTTTTAATTTAAATATTAACAAAAACCTAATCTGAACGAACACCAAGCCCCAGACTTAAACTTTAGTAACAATTTTTGTAACTTCAGATCTAAACTTAGCCGTAAAACCAAAAGAAAATGTCCCAAAACACAGGTCTATGAAACAAAATAATGTCTCTATTTGACGCTTTTCACAAATAGAGACGTCGTATGATAGACACACAACAAAGGTTTAGAAATGTGTATATTAACATAACGTAGAATAGATACATTTACGTGAGACTGCGTTTGTTGGTGAATGAAATTAAATGTGTCTTGTCCGCCTGACCTGATCGAAACAGCTGCTCTTGTCCTGTTTTGTTGTTTTTATCAAAGACATTCCCTCCAACAAAGAGACAGACAGCGACTTTTTCTTTCCAGCCCAGTTTCAGAAAAAAAACGTAGATTTACAACGAAATGTCAAAGTGCCTTCAACCAAAATTTGTGGTTATTTTACGTTTTGGCAGTTTGTAGCATATTGACGTAAAAACACTGACGGCGTGAAAACATCCTCATCATACGTTTTTGACATTTCGTTGTGGGCTATATCTACTTTTTCTCCAGAGACTGAGCTGTTCTATGACTCATTTTCTAACTAGCTGACAAGAGTTTTGGAAATGCATTTTTTAATGTTTGTAATGTTTATAAAAAGGGTGCACGGTAGCAGAGTGGTTAGAGCTCTGGCTTCCCAATAAGGAGGTCGTGGGTTCGACTCCCGGGTCGGACCATATCAACATCTCACGATCTCTCTGGGTGGAGTTTGCATGTTCTCCCCGTGTCACCGTGGGTTTCCTCCAAAGACATGCATGTTTAGGTTCATTGGACATCACTGTAAAATTTCCCTTAGTGAGTGAATGAGAGAGTGAATGTTTGTCTGTCTAACCCTGCGACGAGTTGGCCACTGTCCAGGGTGTTCTCCGCCTAAGGCCCAAAGTCACTGGGATAGGCTCCAGTCACCCGCGACCCCTAACGGAATTAAGCGGTAGAAAATTAATGAATGAATGTTTATAAAAGCAGACTTTAAGCAAAAATATCGGAATCAGTATTGGGAACCGACAATGCTGAATTGGTGCATCCCGAATATTGTTAAATTAACTTACAAAAACAACAGACAGGTAATGTACATTTATCACATTGTCTAGTTCAGTGATTCCCAAAGTGGGGGCTGAGGGGTCGCAAACCAAATCTGGGCATCGCCACATGACTTCAAGATATAATTTTACAAGTATTAGTTTATATTTAAAGGATTTTTTACATTGAAAACAATATGTTATATGTAAGACAACAAACTACTAATTAAACCCAGTTTTAAATGGTTTTACATCTGTTTTTTGCATCTGAAAAGCTTGAGAACCCCTCGTCATGTTTATATTCAGCCTAATCTATACTTGCATAAGCACACAGTTTTTCCCTCGTATGTGAAGCTCTGAACTCGCTGCAGTGATGGTCCAGTTGAAATCCGCTCTCTGCTTTGTGATTTTTAAATACTGATTCATTTTACGGCGGCTTAGCTCGTTCCCCATAGAGAATGAATGAAACATAAGAGTCGATGTTTTGAAGTTTGTTTAGTTCCTTTGATTTAATACAACTGCATTTCTCTCCTTAACCCAGTGACTCCAAAGGACAAAACACACACAAACGTTCAGACAGAATCATCTCTTAGTTTGTCTGTTCTTGTTGTTTCAGGCGGGCGACAGTCTTTGGCCGTGTGTGTACTTTCTGCTGCTCTGGCCATGTCTGTGCTGCTCTTCATCGTCGTCTGCATCGTCTTCACCGTCAGGTCTGTGAACACGTCCCACAAAACTCCCTCACACACAGAATAGTAATAAAATTCCTGAAGTTAAAGGTTAAAGGAAAAAGCTCCAGGTTTAGACTTACAACCTCCGGCCTGTTAGTGCAGCGTGTTCCACAAGATACAGACATTTTACTATTGAAATCAATAAAAGTAACTTATGAACAGGCAGGTTTAGGCAAAGTTTCCACAGTTGTAATGCACAGACAGAGCTTTTGCCTCCATCATGCAGTAGGCGTTCCCTCCAAGTCGCATCGTACTTGACTGATTGATTGATTGATTGATTGATTGAACTGAATAGTATTTTGTGACTATGAATGTTTCAGTTTGGGAAACATAACATAACATTGCCAATGTTGTTTAAAAAAGCTTTATAAGCCACAAATCAGTTTATTTTGCTTGTGGTTTTGCTGAAATCACTCGTTTTATAGGCTATATAAAAGTGAAAGGTCTGTCATTGTGTTCAGTGGATTTGCGTCGTCACCTCTAGCGGAGGAATGTTTCTTGCCTCTCAGACCTCACATTTTGAACGCTGTGATGTCATTCGCAGAACCTCTACATTCTTCTCCTTAACTACAAAATCATTAATTATTTCATACTTTTTAATTAGCAAGTTTACTGAACAGAAACAGCAACAACCACTGCACAGGTAGGTAGGTAGTTAGTTTATTGCCATTTGTAGTTAAAAACCACATTGGAAAAACATCGCAAAAGGTTCAGTGCTCATGGACATCGACAACAGACAAGAAACACAGACACAAACTGACACAATAACACAAAGACACTGTGAAATCACTCAATAAATAAATAAATATAAAAGTACAATTTAAAAAGTTAAAAGGTCTAAAATTTAAGGTGCCTGATTTAAAATGCATTGTTCACGCTGGTAACAGCTTGTGGATAAAAGCTCCTGGCGTGGCGTGCAGACCTGCATCTAACAGAGCGATACCTCTGACCTGATGGAAGCAGCTCAAACATGTCCCTTCCAGGGTGAGTGGGATCATTTATGATTTGAAGAGCACGATTTAAAAGTCTGCTTTTATAAAGAGTTTCCAGCACAGGCAGGTCACTGTGCACAGTTCTTCTGATGCTTTACAAGGCTGATATGTTTGGGTGGAGCAAAAAAAGTCCCTGTCTACTGTGGAGCCAACAAACTTCAATGATGCAATGTCAGACATTTTTTACAAAGTGCAATAAAACTGACTCATGCATCATATTCTAACACTATAATGTTTTAATGGGTGATGTCAGACTTAGCAGCACACTTATCTACAATGAGCTAGTTAGCCCTCTTTACACTCACAAGAATTTAGACGCTCAGAACAAAACATGCTTTAACCACGCTCAGTCTGTGGTCAGGGCTGTAAACATGAGGTCTTGTTTCTCTGCTGCAGTTTTCTGTCGGTGCAAAGAATCGAAACTGAAGCAGAGCCAGGAAATGTCGGCCCACCTGCTGCTTCTGTGACCGACAAGTTCATAATGTTCTGTCAGGAATATTCACAAAATAGAGACGACGCAATATTATTTTATTTTTAGTTTAAGTTGGCTGTAAAGTGTTCTCTCCTGCACAGTTGTCATTAGGAATTCCCCAAGGCTCAGGCCTGGGTCCTAAACTGTTTTCAGAAATTGTATTTTCTTTACACTAGAATCAAGACTAAACATGGACCAGAGTCAGGACTAAACATGGACCAGAGTCAGGACTAAACATGGATCAGAGTCAGGACTAAACACAGACCAGAGTCAGGACTAAACATGGACCAGAGTCAGGACTAAACGTGGACCAGAGTCAGGACTAAACATAGACCAGAGTCAGGACTAAACATGGACCAGAGTCAGGACTAAACGTGGACCTGAGTCGGGACTAAACATAGACCAGAGTCAGGACTAAACGCGGACCAGAGTCAGGACTAAACGTGGACCAGAGTCGGGACTAAACGTGGACCAGAGTCAGGACTAAACGTGGACCAGAGTCAGGACTAAACGTGGACCAGAGTCAGGACTAAACGCGGACCAGAGTCAGGACTAAACGCGGACCAGAGTCAGGACTAAACATGGACCAGAGTCAGGACTAAACGTGGACCAGAGTCAGGACTAAACGTGGACCAGAGTCAGGACTAAACGTGGACCAGAGTCAGGACTAAACGTAGACCAGAGTCAGGACTAAACGCGGACAAGAGTCAGGACTAAACGTGGACCAGAGTCAGGACTAAACGCGGACCAGAGTCAGAACTAAACGCGGACCAGAGTCAGGACTAAACGCGGACCAGAGTCAGGACTAAACGCGGACCAGAGTCAGAACTAAACGCGGACCAGAGTCAGGACTAAACGCGGACCAGAGTCAGGACTAAACGCGGACCAGAGTCAGGACTAAACGCGGACCAGAGTCAGGGCTACACGCGGACCAGAGTCAGGACTAAACGTGGACCAGAATCAGGACTAAACGTGGACCAGAGTCAGGACTAAACGCGGACCAGAGTCAGGACTAAACGTGGACCAGAGTCAGGGCTACACGTGGACCAGAGTCAGGACTAAACATGGACCAGAGTCAGGACTAAACGTGGACAAGAGCCAGGACTAAACGTGGACCAGAGTCAGGACTACACGTGGACCAGAGTCAGGACTAAACGTGGACCAGAGTCAGGACTAAACGTGGATCAGAGTCAGGACTAAACGTGGACCAGAGTCACCAGAGTTGTGGCTAACATATTTTTTCAGTTTATGTCTATGTTGTTATTAGGAGGAGTTCCCCAAGGCTCAGTGTTTGGACCATTACTATTTCCTCTTTCCGCGTCAATCCAAACTTTTCTCACGTGAATTTAAAACCAGATCGTTTTGTTTTACTCCAGATACCGTCGTCTGCTGCGAAAGCTTCGATACCAGTGCAAGACTTTCCCCCGTTTGGACCACCAGTGTCTGCAGCCTCTGAGACCGGAGCTTCTGCTGGAGAGACGAGAAGAAGAGGAGAGGCTGAGGGAGGAGAGGGAGGAGACCGTGAGGGAGGAGAGAGAAGAGAGAGAGGAAATAGAAGTGAGAGAGGTGAGAGAAGAGACAGAGGCAATCCCAGCTCTGACGCCGCTAAAACGAAGCAGCGCCGTGCGGAGTTCAACCAGGAAAATGTGGAAGACGCTTCAGGAGGTAAGGAAGCATTTACGAGCACTGAAAATATAACTTTAAGTGTTTTACTGTCACTTTAACTTATGTTGTGAGGTGTTTTTTTCTCCTCTCTTTCCCCTCTCTCTCTACCTTTTCTCGCTTTCCTCTCTTCTGCTCACACTTTCTCTGACCCTCTCCTTTTTCCTTACTCTCTTTCTTCTGTCTCTCACTCTTTCTCTCTCCCCTCTCTTCCTCTTTCTAGATTTATCTCTTTCTCATTCCTCTTTCTTTTGTTCTTCTCTCTTTTTCCTCTCTCTATCTCTCTCTCTCTCTCTCCCTCCTCTTACAGCACACACAGTAATAAATATCAGGGCACATTCTTTCTCTCTTTTTTCCCTCCTCTCATTCCCCTTTCCCTTCTCTCTGTCTCTCTTTCTCTCGCTTTCCTCTCTCTTGCTCTCACTTTCTCTGACCCCACCCTCTCGTTTTGCCTTACTCTCTCTTCTCTTTCTTTTTTCTCTCACCCCCTCTCTCTTCTCTCTCGCACTCTCCTCTCTTTCTCTCCTTTCTTTCCTTCTCTCTCTCTTACTCTCTTGCCTTTTTTCCCTTTTCTCTCTTTCTTTTCTCTCTTTTCATATCTCCCTCTCTTCCTCTCTCTCTATTTCTCTTTCTTTCTCATTCGCTCTCTTTTCCTGTTTCTTTCTCTCTTTCTGTCTTCTCATTTCTCCCTCTCTCTTTCTTTCTTTCTTTCTTTGTCTCTCTCTCTCTCTCTCTGTCTCTCCCTCTCTTTTTCTCTCTCATCTCTCTTTTCATTTCTCTCGCTTTCCATTCACATAATCATTTATGCTCATGTTTTGTTGTTTTGTGTTGAACCTGTTGATCCTGTGCAGCTCTTTGATCAAAGTGTCGATCAAAACCCAGACTTGATCTGGAGCCGATCGTAGCAGCAGATAAAGGACTGAAGCTGCAGGTCTATGTGGGTTTATGTGGGTTTATGTGGGTCTATGTGGGTCACTTCCTCTGTGAAACAAACTTTAAACAAGACAAGAGAACACAATATGAACCAGGACCATGACATTACAACATTAGATTCAACTCATTTCAAAACCACTGACTCATACACTGCAAAAAGTGAATCTCAAGACAAGTTAAAGAAGCTTGATTCTAGGATTTGAAGCCTAATATCAGGTATTTTGACCAGAACTACGACACTGAACTACGAACACAACAGCTGATGAATTCAGACGTCTGCACATTTTATCGTGAAATTTACTGCAGCAAAATAAGGTGGATTTCTGCACATTTATGTTGAATTATTTCAAAAGCCACATAAAACATGAGGCAATTTTCTCTCAAACAAGTTTCAGATTTCAGTATTTCTGTCCAAAATGTCCAGCGCGATGATGCAGCTGTTCCAGCGTCAGCGTGAAGAGGGAACAGAGGCGGAAAAGTCAAACTTGAGAACAACAATTGTATATTAAATCATAACATTACATATAAAATTAGACATAAATTGACTGTTGTAAAAAATGTGTTGGTCTAAAACGGGATGCACAGATCCAGCTTTTTCAGTTCCGATACCGATCCCGATATTTTGGCTTTAACTAACAGCCGATACCCGATATCAACCGATACAAGTGTAAGGACTGAAATAGCTTTTATTCCCCTATAAAACATAATAAATTTGGTCATAATGTGTTGTGTAACTGTTATTTATAGTGCAAGTCACAACTTAACAACTTAATCTGAATAAAAAACCCAATAATATGGTATGTTCTGGATCAACACCAGCCTGTTAAATAGTCTCATTATGTCCAATTATTTGCACAACCATGATATCGGCTGAACCGATATCATGGAGCCGATACCCGGTCCAGCAAAATTTCCTGGATCGGCACCGATATCCGATCCCAGTATCGGATCGGTGCATTCCTAGTCTAAAATAACCCACTCCAGATTTAGAGTTTTGTTCAAAACTTTCTTACATTATCTCTTTATTGTGAGAAATATTATTTAGCCTACATGTATTTTTTTTCTGTCACTGTATATATTGTATAAATTAAAATGAAAAACGTCAATTTAAATGCTGCTTTGACTTGACTCATTAAGTTTTATTGGGCCCCCGAAGCAGATTTTTACTTAAGACCCAATTAAGACTAATTAGTCAGAGCGTAGACTATTGTAGAGACCTAGATCGTTTTTCTTGTTTCAAACAGTTTTGAACAAATTCCAAGACATTACTTTTATTTTGAGTCAAATTATTTGCCACCGGTTTAGGAAAATTGCTCTTATTCTGTTGGCAAAGTTTGTTCTTTTAAGCAAAATTCTCCTATAACCAGTCATTTAATATTTATCAATCAAACTCGACGTCACAAAATGTTGAACTAAAGACATAATTCAGGACCATATTGTCAAAGTTGAAGATAAAACACAACATGTTCATTTCTTCCCCCAGAATCCTCGTTTCACAAAGTCGGACCTGAACCTGCTGCAGCTCATCAAAGCCGGAAAAGAAGGAGTTTTCTACAAAGCTCGAATGACCAGAGGAACCTGCAAAGGCCACAACATGGTCACCTGCAAGATCAGCAAAGAAGGTACGTCTGACCTGAAACTCGTCTACATAAGAATTACAACCAGGGGCGTAGCACCAAAGTCTGGGCCCCAGGTACAAACTTAATAATGGGCCCCTAAAACATAATCAAATAGTCTCTCGTCATTTTTCTATTCATTTGGGTTTTATTTCTTTCTAGAATATTCATATACAGACAATTGATTTAATTTCTACAATCCACACATAAATATAATATAAATTAAAGGCTTTTAGGTAGCATTAACCTTTCATGATTTTATTGCCATAAACGCCTAAAAAACAAGACATTTATGTGTTTTTGTGTCAAACCATTGAGTTGGAAGCACTGCCTTCACTCAAATGAGACGAGAAAAAATTAAATGTGTTTTAATCTTACTCTTTTACATTTTAGCTCACTTGTGCTAACTAAATTATGCCAAAATCACACTTAGAAAATCCTTGTGACATTTTGGATGTTTTATAATGTTGAAGTTGTGACATTTATTGACAATATTCAAGTTAATATGCATATTTATAAGTGATCATTTGTGCCAAACCCTGGCTATTTGTTCACTGAAAACTGCAAACTCTTGCTCTTAATATTATATTTGTAGCTACTGTATTTGTTAAAATTTTAGCCAAATAATATTCCTCTTTTTTCAGCCAAAGTCTGTTTCCATGTTTTATAGGAGAGATGGAGCTCTCTGATAACACAAATAATTACATTTAGAGGAAGAATGTGTCTCACAAACAAAATGCTTTTGGGGGCCCTTTCCTGTCCTGGGACCTAACACCATTTACCCCCCCAGTCCAACACCCCTGATTACAACAGTGTAACATGAAGGATAAACATTTGTATTATATTTGCATTTGTCTTGACTTTGAACTATGATCTTGAGAAGTTTTACTTTCGCATTTTGTGTATTAGAACTTAAATAATGTATAATAAAGAACGCACTCATGTGTTTCATCTACAGCTGCAAATGGACTGACACGAGAAACAGTCACATCAATCAGTTTAATATGTTACTAATGCCTAAAAAACAGAGCAGAAGATCTATAGGGCTCCTGCAGCTGACGTCACAGCGTATTCTCGGGCCGGCAGGGATGATATAAAATTCGACGGTGGCAGCCGAATTATCAAACGTTATCGAAGTTTTACAGAATATGGTTTATTTTTGCACACTGGGGCTTAAAAATGATCAAAAACTGAAGAAAGCCATTTCCACGACTGACAGACGCCATTTTGACGAAAAAAGTGTAGTGCATCACCGCCGTCAGAGAGGCAACGCACCGAGCATGTGCAGTGTTAACAAAATTATTTTTAAGAAAAATAATTAGTTAGATGATAAAGGAATAAAATAATTTATCTTTAAAAGCGAAATAAACCAACCACTTACTTCAGAATTCAGTTTAATTAGAAAAAAACATTTTCATTAGGATTTAAGTAATAATAATACATTTTATTTATATAGCGCTTTTCTAGACACTTCAAGACGCTTTACAGTCAAAGGCACTTAAACAAAGGTACAATACATAAAAACAGTTAGTAATTACAACATTAATCAAACATTAAAGTAGAGTTAAGAGATGGATCTTCAGATTTTTCCTAAAAGTGGTGAGGTGGTGCAGTCTCTGTCCCAGAGGGTGGACCAGTGATGGAGAAGCCTCTGTCGTCCCAGGTTTGGAGCATTCATAGCTTCATATCCCATCTCTATGGTTACAAGACAAACAAACAACTCAATTGTTTACATTTTTTAAAGCGGAATGCATTTTTATTCAGAACTAAATTATTTTTAATCTGAATTAAAGCTCTCATGTAAACACAGGGTTTTCTTTACAAAACAGCCTTACACTGGGATGAATTCTCCTTTCAAATATTCATATGGGTCAATAGACCCATTTACTGTTAGTAAACAAAGATGGCTGCGCGCGCTGAGTGGTCCCAGTCTCAGGCTTTTCAAGCTACGCAGGTGCATTTTCATTAAAAAATCGCAAAACTCTCTTTAAAAACTCAATTTAACGAACGACAAGCGACTCCAGGTCCATGTACAGTTATCTACTGAATGTTAGCATGACGTTAGTAAGTGTCCCGACATTCAGCCACCTGATGTTTACGTATATTTGATGGGAAAACTCATGTGCACAAGAGAAAAGCTTTGAGAATACAAATCCCTTGATGAGTTTGACGACGTAATTTGCAGAAAAGCACATTAGGTGAGTTACCATGACATTGCTTAAGATTTTTGTGCAAGTTGTGTTCATTATTTATCAATTATCAGTGGAGAATTAGACTCACAGTAAACTGCACCTGTGGCTTTATTTTGTGCTGATTTCTACAGAAGATTATTGTATAAAAGACTCAGAGGATATACTTACATGACTCTGAGGCGATGTGTTTGTTTTGATAGTGATCCCTCATTTTTTCTATAGATTTTAGCGGCTAGCTAGTTAGCCCGAAAAAAATTACGAGATATAAAATGTGTCACTGGTGCAAACCCAAGGAACACATTAGGAATGGTCAGAGCTTCGTTTGAAGTCATTGTTAAGTTTTCTAACCGTTTAATATCGTTAGTACAGCTTACTCGTTTTGTATAGAAACTTATGGGGAAACTCTGTGGAGGCACCAGTGAGGCTCCGCCCCCAAAATGACGTAGGCTCTGAACGGGTCTATAATATACTGTACCACAGCTAGTGAGAATTCCTATGCAAATTGACGTGTGTTAAAAATGTTTAGCACAAAAGTAGCTCTGGCAATAGTTAAATCACATTCTAAATCACTGCTCTGTGTTCATCATCACAGCAACGGATAAACAGCTTCACATTCAACTGAGTCAGTCCAGCATTTCATCACATAAATGGAGTTAGAATGTACATTGGTCTTATGCAGTGCTGAGAGTCTGTGTGTTTCAGGAGTGAGAGTGAAGCACGTGGAGACAGAAGTGTCCATCATGAGGAAACTGGTTCATCACAAGAACATTCTGCAGCTGCTGGACTGGAACACAGCGGAAGGTAAAAGACTCAAGTTTACTCTAGGATCCAGAAACCAGACTATTTATTCAGAAAGTTGCTGTCACTTCAGATCAAACTCAAAACAAACCGTGTAATCAGACTGGTTTGATGAGAACATAACGTGTAGTTCAGTTACACCTTTTGTTTTGCAGATCCGTTCGTGCTGATCCTGGAGTATGTGAGCTACGGTACTTTAAGGACCTTTCTGCAGATGAACAAAGCCACGCTGACCTCTGACCCCGACCAGCAGAGCCTGCTCACTATCGCCTCCTACCACATCGCCCTGGCACTGCAGCACCTGCGCTCCAAAAACGTAACTACAGCTAAACACACTTATGCATTTAGAACAAGTTAATCTGAGCCGCTCCACAATTATTCAACAGTTAATGGTGTTGAAAAGGTAGATTTTTAAAAGTCAAAATGCATTTCTTATTACTGTTTGCCTGTGCATAGAAGATGTTTATTTTCAAATAGTCACACTTTAGCTTTAGCATTGACAAACAAACACATCTTTTTATAAACACACTTTGGCGTTTTGGTGAAATATTCTCCTCATTTGTAAAGTATTTAACACGTTTTTAAAGAAAACCACCAAGAACTCACTGTTCACTGCCTGATCTTAAAGTATTTTTTAATTTTAGACTGAGTAGTAGGGCTTTTCCATTAGTACCTGCTTGGCCCTGCTCTACTCTACTCGGCGCGACTTAGCCCTGGTGCGGAGCTTTTCCATTTGGGGCTGATCCTTCTGACCAGATACTTTTTTAGTACCTGCTCTACACCAGGGCCAAGTCGAGCCGAGCAGATACTAAACCTGACGTCAGACGCACGTCGCCTGTTGCGTCACACAAGTGCCGCTGATTTGTTGTTGTTACAGTACGCTAACGTGAGTCGCCGCTAAGCTAGCTGCCGATAGCACCGAAATGCTTCTACATTTCGTACTCTCTGTAGCAAAAAACAGCTCAGTGACATAAAAAAACGAGTCCCTTGTCCCTATTCGCTAAATACATAAGACAGTAGATTGATGAGTCTGTGCGTAGACCACACGGGCTTGTACGTAGGCACATGCAGGTTACCTGTGCTGCTGCGGGGTCCTGCTTCTCACAGTAAACACTGATGGACATCCGATGCACAAGTTTTGGAGCAGGAGATTATAATGCAGCTTCGTCAGGACAGAGAGACGGAGGAGGAAGATGGGACAGCTGACTTTGTGATTGTACATCGGGATCAGAGCAGGACTTTAGACAGACGTGTGAAGGACGTGAAGAAGAGGTGAGTCCGTGTTTACATGAAAAGCTTCTCTCTACTGGCCAATGCGGTGGTGGATATTTGTTTTATATTACACTTATATTACGGTCTGATTATAAAAGTGACATCTTTGTAATTAAAGCCGATGCGCATTGAAACGCTCGTTGTTTTCTATGAGCTTGCATCATGTCCCCATTTGGGGAGTGACAGTGTTGGCAACCGTACCGCCCAGCTTCACAACAGCCCCACTCGGCCTCTCTTGTAATGGAAATGCTCTCCCTCTGAGCGGGGCTAAGCCGGGTAGAGGCGCGTAGAGTCGAGTCGAGTAGAGTAGGGCCAAGCAGGTACTAATGGAAAAGCCCTTTTAGTGAACCCTCATAGAAATGAACTAAACAGGAAACAAACATGCCAGCAGGAAGTTAGCATCTTTGAAAATAAATAAGCCAACTGACTTCTGTGAACAGAGTCAATTCCTCAGGAGGTCTGTGGACAACAAAAACTGGTCCGAGGGCCATATTTTGACCCCGGCCCGCAGTTTGGACATAATACCTAAACTACAACCTCTCTTAATTTTCTGGGAGACGACCCTCAGACCCCCCAAAAAATGTCGGTAATTTTTGTTTAAACGTCTGACTAAAATCATCTAAAATTCAAATGAAATCTGTTTCTGAACCTTTTGGAGCACAAACAAATGTCTGGACTCTTTGTGAAGCTGAGACTCTTTAGTTTTAGCCTCTGATGTCTGATTGACTCTAGTTTTAAGTGAGAACAAGCTCTGCACAAAAGAACATCAGGTTTTAAAATCTGCCTAAAATTTCTTTGGTAATTATAAGAAGCAGTACAGTTGGAGTTTCAGCCTTGGACAGAATGACTCTAGATTTGGGATATTTGGGGTTTTGACAATTCCTCTTCAAAAGCTGGAGTTTTTTCATTTAACAAAATAGTTTTAGGACATGTATTAACTTAAAATATTTAGGTGGACCTCATTAAAAAGTTTTCTTCAATTATGGAGAATTTTTAAGGTATTTCTTTATTTGTCAGCTTAGAGTAAAAACTGATTTTGATACATCTCAGACTGTTTGATTTGACTGTAAATAAGAGGGTTTACATTTGACTTTTTATCTATAAATTGTCAGAGAGCCTGGGAGATGACTTTTATTAGATGGTAAACAAAAATGAATTAATTAAAGTGAGGCTAAACACGCTTACAGAGACTAACTCCGCCCACAACTGAACCTCAAACAGACTCGCAAACATGGGAGGTGCCCGGAGGCCTTTTAAGAGACGCCCAGTGGGTGTGAACAAACATTGATTGACAGCACCAAATATGAACAGTCAGGACGTTTACATGGAGCCAGGAAAACTGGATAACTAGCCTAGTCCGATTTAAACCAGTTTTCCAAAGCTCATGTAAACCCAGTCAGACCTATTGAGGAGCTGTAAACTGGTTTTCAGAAAACCAGTTGGCGCACGTGGTCCCGACCGATTGTAGTCTGATTTCAGACTCATGTAAACAATCGGTCTGCAGCTGGACAAATGTAACTGAGCAGCTCACAACACCTGTCCACAGCACATTCCAACAATAAATTAAGAATTTTAGAACTATAAAGTGCCTGCACAAAGTGGCACACACAATCTCACATTTAACTCCATGTTTAACACTGATCTACATGTTTAAAACAGTCCTACATGGTCCTGAAAAAACTGTGTGTCATTTTACAAACAGTATTACAAACAGTTAATAAAAATAAACAACATTAACAATAAGGTAAGGTACACTTTACACTTTATTGTCCCCGTAGGGAAATTTGTCTTCTGCATTTGACCCATCCTTCAATGCCTCTGGGGCATCTCCTCAGGAGCAGTGATCGCCGCAGTGCAGCGCTCGGGGACCCATCTCCAGATGTTGTTGCTAGGCTTGGTCAGGACTACCGTAGCTGGAGGATATTACCCTAACATGCATGTTATTGGTTGGTGGGGGGAAACCGGAGTGCCCGGAGAAAACCCACCCAGACACGGGGAGAAACATGCAAACTCCACACAGAAAGGCCCGGCCCGTGCGGGAATCGAACCCGCGACCTTCTTGCTGTGAGGCAAGAGCGCTAACCGCTCAGCCACCGTGCCGCCTTGTGTTAAATGTTAAAGTGATTCAACAAATTAAAGCCTCAGTCCTGCAGTAGTGAATCTGACACAGCAGGACCAGTCTCTCCAGCGTAATCTGTTTACTCTTGTGCATGTAAACAGTAGTAAAACTGGTCTGACAGGTTTGAGGGGAAAACCAAGTAGAGTCCGGTTTTCTAGCCTAGTCTGATTTCCCTGATCATGTAACCGCAGTCACTGAGCTTGGTGAATGATGTGAGTTTTGTGTCGGAGCGGTCCTGGTCCAGACGTGAGATTTGCAGCGGAGGGAGCTGTACAGCAACAGCACCAAGTCTTTGCTACTTGCACGTAAAGATTTTTTTATATTTGCTTTGCAAATCATACGTATGAAACCTTTGCTTTAGGCCGCTACATAAGCGCATGAGCCTATTATGTGAGTATCTTTGAACTAGAGGTGGCTCAACGCGCCACTCGCTCAACAAGCTGAGCCAAATGTTGGCTAATGACAAAATGCAGCGAGTGATGCCTTTCCAACTCTCCACAGCAGCGGTGTCAGAGGGAGGAGTTTAGATAAACCATCTGGGCGGCTCGTCTGCCTCGTCAATACACTGTGACGTCAGAGGGAACTGAAAATGCAGTGACAGCGTTTGCCCATCGGCAGTACAGCCGCGGTTTTTGCACACATAACTCCAAAATGAACGAGTTTGCACAAAAATGTCCAAAAAAGGCCTGGAAACAGTAGATAATTCAATTTTGACCCCAAATACACAGTCTGACAGTGAAAAAAAGTTGATTCTGAGTTTAGTTTCTCTTTAAGGCAATTGGAGGCTAAACAACGGCAACTGCAACATTCCTCAATTCCCAACACTTTCCTGACCCGAAATTCTATCCTGATTTTTTTTATCTAGCGGTGTAAAATGTGTTTAGACGTGTTTTTGCTGCCTTATTTCAGTCCTAAAGCAAAATTAAGAAAATAAAACGTCTTTTTGATTCATTTGGTTAATTTAACTACACAAGAGAGTTGTAGGGGGAACATTACGCGCTGAAGTTGCTTAGTTCTGCTTTAAGTTTCATTTAAAATTGCGATGTCTTACTGGTGAGACTGATCAGACGTCACTGGAGCAAAAGTAAAACTCCTCTGCGTCTTTCCTCTCGTGGTTAAACTCATTTGAATCTTTGACTTTTCTGCTCCTTTGAGCCTTTGATTCAAACCTGCAGTATATATATTTTATTGTAAAGACATGTTACATCTGTGTGTTTTGTTCAGATCGTTCACTGTGACCTGGCTCTCAGAAACATCATGGTGGATAAGTTTCCCTGGGAAGTGAAGCTGGCTGAGTTTGGTTTGGCTCGAGACCTGACGAAGATGACGAGTCGCAGGAGCAGCCGCTGGAGAAACCCCAGGGTAAAACTCAGCATTCATCTGTGTTCTAACTGTCTGTGGTCAGGGGCGTAGCACCAAAGTCTGGGCCCCAGGTACAAACTTAGTGATGGGCCCTAAAACATGATCTTGTGTTTGAATTATTTAGTTGTCTCTCGTAATTTTTCTATTCATTTGGGTTTTCTTTCTTTCTAGAATATTCATACACAGCCAATTGATTTAATTTCTACAATCCACACATAAATATAATATAAATTAAATGCTTTTTAATGCTACCTTTCAAGATTTTTATTGCCATAAAAACAAGACATTTATGTAGAAAAAAGAAGAGGTAGAGGCACTCTCTTTTGCTGTGGTTTTATTAGTGAATCACGCCAACGCGTTTCGACCAGAGTCTTCTTCAGGGCTAGTTAATCACAGGTGGTATGAGTCCTGCTTAAATAGCAGGTAGTCACGTGATCACACACGAAAAATATTTACATATTTACACATATATACATCCACAGAAGATCAAGTGTAACAACAATAGACCCTCCTAAACATAAACAGGTGGAGCCTAACACTGTTATGCTGAATAGGACAAGGCTTACCGTCAAAAATACACATTTTATATAGTGCAGTTCTTCGAAAACCATCAATCATCATCATCAATAGATCATCAAATTATGATATTATGATATTTTGATGTTTGCATATTTATAAGATCATTTGTGCCAAACCCTGGCTATTTGTTCACTGAAAACTGAAAACTCTTGCTCTTAATATTATATTTGTAGCTAATGTATTTGTTAAAATTTTAGCCAATTAAAATTCCTCTTTTTTTTAGCCATTTTCTTTAGCCAAAGTTTTATAGGAGAGATGGAGCTCTCTGATAACACAAATAATTACTCTTAGAGGTACCATGTATCTCACAAACAAAATGCTTTTGGGGGCCCTTTCCTGCCCTGGGCCCTGGGGAAACTAGCACCATTTACCCCCCCAGTCCGACGCCCCTGTCTATGGTCCTAAACCTCCACACCCAAGTGCACACCAACTTCATGTGCACAGACTTTGCATGTTTTTTGTAATTTACTAATAGTTTGCTGATGAAATACATGACTGCTCAACTGAATTTCCTCTTCTGGGATGAATAAAGTATTTATCTATGTCTGTCCAGTAGTGTAGTAGTACTTGTGTAGTAGTACTTGAGACCGGTCAGTCAGAGGTAGTAAGTCGTAAGTGTTTTTACTCAAGTACTGTACTTAAGTAGTTTTTTTTTTGAGTATTTGTACTTTACTTAAGTATTCAAAAATCTGGTGACTTTTTACTTCTTCTTACATTTTTCACGAAATGTCTGTACTTTCTGCTCCCTGCATTTTAAAATCAGGCTAGTTACTGTTTAGGTCCACAAACAGTTTTTTCTCTGTATTTATGTCAGTTGGTTATAACCCTCATTTCTGACATTTATGAATTCATCACATGTTAAAAGTCAGAATAATTATGATTTCCTTTACTCGAGTCATTGAGCTTCAGACACTTTTTACTTTTACTTGTTTTTTACTCAAGTAACATTATTTTTTAGAAAAAAGAGATTAGAGTGCTCGCTGGATCACAAAGTGACAGATGACATTATCAAGTGCTCTTCAAAAGATCCCATCGGCACAGAGAAACTTACTAGAATATTAAAAGGAGATCTGAGGCACTCTGATGTATTTGCTGATGAATTTATTTTTTCAACGCCAACGCATTTCGACAAATGTCTTCTTCAGGACATGTAACATTCACAGGTGTTGCAATTATAATTTATAGTAACAAATCACATGACGAGGTCTCGAGTAAATGATCATGTGACTAGTCACCCATAAACATAAGCAAATAAAACAAGAGGAATAAAAGTGATGCATCACATATATACCGTATTTTTCACCCTATTGAGCGCCTGAATATAAGCCGCACCAACTAGATTTAAAAAAGAAAAATGACAAAGCGCATACATAGGCCGCACTTGTTAATAGTAAGTCTATGAGAATCTATATTTTGCTGTGTTGTTGTATAAGCCGCAGAGTTCAAAGTTTGTGAAAAAAGTAGCGGCTTATAGGCCAGAATTACGGTAGGCCTGATGCCAAACCAAACACTGACCACGATTGGCGTCATGCTTACATATGTGATCACTTTTATTCCTTCTAGTAAGCTTTCTGTGACTGACTATACTTCTACTTGAGAAGGGATCTTACTTTTGCCATCTCTGGAGTCTTGTCTTGTCTTGGCCTTGTTTTGGACACTGAAACCACATTTCATTACCACCAGGCTCTGTTAAACTTGCTCCAGAAGCACAGTGTCCTGTCTCAGACACAGTTTGTAATAAACACTGCACAATAAGATCATAGACACAGATAAATGTAAAAAAAAATTACATAAAAGTCTTGTTTTAGTCTCGGCTCTCACTGGTCTTGGTCTTGTCTTGGTCTTGTCCTGAACTCAGGACTCGGTGGTCTCAGAAAGGTCTTGGCCTGGATTAGTGCAGTCTTGACTACTACAGACTAATGTGGTTTAATGTAATTAAAGTGATGTTTGTGTGTGTTTGTCCTGCAGCAGAGAGTCCCTTTGCGCTGGTATCCTCCAGAATACTTCAAAAACAACTACTACAGCTTCAAAGGAGACGTGTGGGCTTTCGGCATCGTGCTGTGGGAGATGCAGACTTTTGGTGAGTGTGTCAGATGCCCTACCGCCAGTGTCAGACTGTGTTAAGTTTTAGGTCATTTTCACACTGTCATAATGACGTCAAAGTGCTTTCACTCGATGAGACCGCTGCTTGGACCAATGTGGACGCAGTTGTCAGGGCCGTGCTCAGGATTCTGAACATACCGAGGTCAACTACACTTGTTAGGTTTAGCAGACAGACCTACTCTTGAAGGCATGGGGGGGTCTGAGGGTCGTCCCCCAGAAAATTTTGAAACTAAATTATGTAATTGAATGTATTTCATAAACTATATTATGATTAGTTCTTTATTAATTTGGCCAACACTTTTTATATGTATGTTTTTACTTTATTTACCTTTATTTAACCAGGAAGTCCTGTTAACGTAGTTTTTTAGATCAAAGTCTGTTGCTATTATGTTAGCTCAGTGCCCAAACATAAAGGCTCTGCTGCACAGTTCTTGTGTCTCTGTATTCTGTTTGTCTTTGTCCCTAAAATGTTGTAGAGCTGATGAAAAGTCTTTCTGCCACCAAAATCTCGTCCTGCGTGATTTGTCATTCAAGCTGTTTTAGGCTGAAGAAAACCAAAGCCTTCTCCACCATTTTGTAGACTTTTAGATGTATAAAAGTCATGGTAGCCTGGTTACCTTTTGCCTGGAACATCCTGACGCACCGGCGCCGTTATATGTTTTTTTGGGTGGGTGCCCAAAATAAATAAAACATTAAAATAACATTATGCATAATGTGCAAGCACGCCAATTGCATGTGTCTCTACTTTCGCGCATTCATTTAGTTTCTTTTCTATCTGCAACTAAAAAACTTAGCTCTTTCCCAGTTAACAGAATCCATTCAGTACATAAAGCCTCGGGCCTGTCGTGTCAGCACAGCTCTCGCGACACCGGGCGCTAAAAACAGGACCAGTGCAGTTTGTCACTTCACACATCTCTTGTTCGGTTCTGAATCACATCGCAACTCAACATTCTCGTCTCCCACTTTTTCTGACTTGATTTCTGGCGCTGCACAGTTGAACACAGTTGAGAATTAAACCATGATCTCACGTGGCAGGGGACAAACCACGAGTAAATACAGCATCTGAGAGAGGAGAGATACTGTATGACGCTTATTTCACGCAGACAGATGAAAGAAGGCGATAGAGGAGTGTGAAAGACGCTGCATGACCGAATAAATGCGCACTCAGACATTTAGAGAGCCTGTTAATGAAAGTAGGAAAATTCGCCTGGGTGCCAGACATTTGAGTGGGTGCCTATGTCCTGACGATATATCAAAAATATTTCAAATTTTAGAAAGTATTCAGCGCAATATGTTGGTGATTTAACCTGCCAACTATGTGTGCTATATACTAATATAATTCAACATCGGAAGTTACATCGAATTGTCACTGACCATGTATAAAGTATTTCATCAATCATACTCTTCATAAGCTCCAATCGCCATAATTCAGCTTTTATTTTGTTGACGATGTATTTCTGGAGTTTCATTTTGGTAACGTTCGCAGCTGTAAATGTGTTTCCAGGCACACTTCCCTATCCAACCCTGCAGACGTCAGAGTCAGTGGTTTATCACATTTGCATCGGACACAAGAACTCCAACCCTGAAGGCTGCCGGGATGAAATGTGAGACAAAAACACTTTACATCACAATAAACGTCAAATAAAACATGATAATCCTTCTTCTTCTGGTTCCAGCCTCCACGTGATGAGGGACTGTTGGCTGGAGCCGTACACTCTGAGGCCGACGTTCACCGACATCGTGAGAATGTTGGAGAATATCATGGAAAACGACGCGGTAAAATAAGAAAAAATACAAGTATTATCTTTAGTCTGTGTGTTATGAAGGTTTGAAATGGAAAATGTGTTTGTTTTTTCAGGATATGTGGATGTGGAAGGTTCTGAACCGCAAGAGGAAGCAAAATATCACAGAGCAAGTCTGCAAGGAGCGACCGGACGAAACCAAGATTAAAACAGGACTAAAACAGGACTAAAACAGGACTAAAACAGAAATAAAACAAGGACTAAAACAGGACTAAAACAGGACTAAAACAAGGACTAAAACAAGGACTAAAACAGGACTAAAGCAGGACTAAAACAGGACTAAAACAGGACTAAAACGAGACTAAACCAGGACTAAAACAGGACTAAAACAGGACTAAAGCAGGACTAAAACGAGACTAAACCAGGACTAAAACAGGACTAAAACAGGACTAAAGCAGGACTAAAACAGGACTAAAACGAGACTAAACCAGGACTAAAACAGGACTAAAACAGGACTAAAGCAGGACTAAAGCAGGACTAAAACAGGACTAAAACAGGACTAAAACAGGACTAAACAGGACTAAAACAGGACTAAAACAGGACTAAAGCAGGACTAAAGCAGGACTAAAACAAGGACTAAAACAGGACTAAAACAGGTCTAAAGCAGGACTTAAGTAGGACTAAAACAAGGACTAAAACAGGACTAAAACAGGACTAAAACAAGGACTAAAACAAGACTAAAACAAGGACTAAAACAGGACTAAAACAGGTCTAAAGCAGGACTAAAGCAGGACTAAAACAAGACTAAAACAGGACTAAAACAAGGACTAAACCAGGACTGAAGCAGGACTAAAAATTGAACTTACAGCAAAAAAGCTATTTTTTATTCTGATATGTTAATGCAAACTTCCCTGTCATATATTTTGAGCTGTATTTATTTTATTGTTGTGCTGCGGTTGTCAAGGCGACTGATTTGTAAATATATAAGAAGAAGTTATAAGACCCTTGATTGTAAACTCAGGTCTGCTGTGATCTGGGGAATTTTGAGTTTGGATTTATTTTTGTATGTTGTAATAAAATGTATAAAATGTTTAAATCTGTCTATTCTGACATAAATAAAATGCACCTAATTTTTTTCTTCACTCTCTCCCCACTCTCTTTTTTCTCTCTCCTTTCCTCTTTCACCGCCCTCTTGCTCTCTTTGTCTCTCCCCCTCTCCCTTTCTTCCTCTCTCTCTCTTTCTTTGCTTTCTCTCTCTCCGTCCGTCCGTCTCTTTCTCCTCTCCCTTTCTCTTCTCTCTTTCCCCCATTTTCTCTCTTCTTTCTCTCTTTCCTCTTTTGCTTCTCTCTTCCTCTCTTTTCGCTTTCTCACCATTTCTTTCTCTTCTCTCTTCCTTTTCTCTCCTCTCTCTCCCCGTCTCCCTCTCTTTCTCTTCTCTTGTTCTCTTTCTTTCTCTTCTTTCTCTCTCTTCTTTCTCCTCTCTCCCTCTCCCACCCTCTCGCACCTCTTTCTTTTTTCCACCCCCCCTTTTCTTTCTCTGCTCTCTCTTTCCTCCCTTCCCTCTCTCTTTCTCTGCTTCTCCCCCTCTCTCTCTCTTTTCTCTTCCTATTTCTCTCTCTCCCTCTTCTCTTGCTCTCTCTCTTTCTCCTCTCTCACCCCCTCCTCTCTCCCTCTTTCTCTATTTCCTCTCTGTCTTTCTCTTCTCTCTCCCTCTCTCTTTCCTCTTTCTCTTCTCTCTTTTCTCTCTTTCTCTCTCACTTTCTCTTTTCTTTCTTCCCTTTCTCTTTCTCTAACTCTTTCTCTCTCCTATCTCCCCCTCTCCCTCTCTCTCTCTCTCTCTCTTCCCTCTTTCTCTCTCTCTTACTCTCTCTCTCTCTCTCTCTCTCTCAAACTTTACTCCTGTCAAAACTCCACATGTCCGCGCGGCCCCTGAACGTCTCGCGCCTGTCTTTTGCCCTGGATGACGCGTTCACGTGCAGCTCGTGCGTGTCTGTCTCTGTCCAATGGGATCGCTCCTAGTCTCACACGACACTTTCTGCACTTCGGACCATCCCAGACTCTCCAGACTCACTTCGGACCAGACCCAGACCCTCCAGACTCACTTCGGACCAGACCCAGACCCTCCAGACTCACTTCGGACCAGACCCAGACTCTCCAGACTCACTTCGGACCAGACCCAGACCCTCCAGACTCACTTCGGACCAGACCCAGACCCTCCAGACTCACTTCGGACCAGACCCAGACTCTCCAGACTCACTTCGGACCAGACCCAGACTTCAGACTCTCTCAAAACTCATCCAAAATGTCTCTGCGCGTGCTGGAGATCGTCTTCTTCCTGTACTTCGCCTCGCACGTGCCCATCACGCTCCTGATCGATCTCCAGGCGCTGCTGCCCGCGCACGTGTACCCGCAGCAGGTACGTCTGATCAGCTCTATCGAATACCTCTGATCGATCTGCGCGGAGAGTGATCAGATAAAGTTTAGATCAATATATCAGTCATGCATGTCAGTTATTTATAAATGCAGCAGGAGAAAGGATTGGGCCGTTTTGAGATTTAGAAATGAAAAGTTGCTTGAAAACGTAACTTGTGTTTGCTCCAATGAAGCTGCAGGTGGCGCCATTGTCACGTTTTTTCTGACAGAAGCAGTGTTGGGGGAAAGTTTTGAAAAAGTGATTAGTTACACATTACTTATTACTTAAAAAATGTGGCCTAATTAGCTGCACTACTTTGGGATTATTTTGTGTATTATTGCAAACATCAATCAAACATAAGACTTTATATTTTATTATTGGCATTTAAACGAAGGTAAACAACAAATGAGCTGCTTAAACAAGATCAAATTAAGTAAAATCAGCAATAAAAGGATCTTGTGTCCTGTTCCAGCTGCAGATCTGTGTCTCTGAGTTGTTTTATCTCACACAATAAATTACGTTTGTAGATGTTTTTACTTAAAAGTAACTACGCATATTTATTTATTTACAAGTAGACTCAACAAAAATATAAACGCAGCTGTTTTGTTTTTGCTCCCATTTTTCATGAGATGGACTTAAAGATCTAAAAGTCATTCCAGATACACAATATTACCATTTCTCTCAAACATTGTTCACAAATCTGTCTAAATGTGTGATAGTGAGCACTTCTGCTTTGCTGAGATAATCCATCCCACCTCACAGGTGTGCCACATCAAGATGCTGATCTGACATCATGATTAGTGCACAGGTGTACCTTATACTGCCCACAATAAAAGGACACCCTGAAATGTGCAGTTTTGTCTCACAGCAAAATGCCACAGATGCCACAAGCATTGAGGGAGCGTGCAATTGGCACGCTGACAGCAGGAATGTCAACCAGATCTGTTGCTCGTGCATTGAATGTTCATTTCTCCACCATAAGCCGTCTCCAAAGGCGTTTCAGAGAATATGAAAATGTCCCAGTTCTTGCATGGCCAGCATACTCACCGGACATGTCACCCATTGAACATGTTTGGGATGTGCTTGACCGGCGTATACGACAGCGTGCACCAGTTCCCACTAATATCCAGCAACTTCGCACAGCCATTGAAGAGGAGTGGACCAACATTCCACAGGCCACAATAGACAATCTGAAAAACTCTATGTGAAGAAGATGTGTTGCACTGCATGAGGCAAATGGTGGTCACACCAGATACTGACTGGTTCTGAGTCCCCAGACCGCCAATAAAGCAAAAACAAAATGCACATTTCAGGGTGTCCTTTTATTGTGGCAGTATAAGGTACACCTGTGCACTAATCATGATGTCAGATCAGCATCTTGATGTGGCACACCTGTGAGGTGGGATGGATTATCTCAGCAAAGCAGAAGTGCTCACTATCACACATTTAGACAGATTTGTGAACAATGTTTGAGAGAAATGGTAATATTGTGTATCTGGAATGAATTTTAGATCTTTGAGTCCATCTCATGAAAAATGGGAGTAAAAACAAAAGTGTTGCATTTATATTTTTGTTGAGTATATACTGTATTCACCCACTCCCTCCTCTCTCCATCTCTCTCTTCTCTCCTCTCCTCTCTCTCTCCCTCTTTCTTTCTCTCTCTTTCCCTCCCTCTTCTCTTTCCATCTCTTTCTCTCTCTCTCCTCTCTCTCTCCCTCTCTCTCTCTCTACCCCCCCCCCCCCCTCTCTCTCTCAGCTCCAGGACGTCCTACACTGGTACGCAGCAGAGTTTAAAGATCCGATGGTTCTGGATCCTCCTGAGTGGTTCAAGTCTTTTATCTTCTGTGAAGCTTTGGTCCAACTGCCGTTTTTCCCCATCGCGGCCTACGCTTTTCTCAAAGGTACAACTGGACTAAAGCAGGTCTAAAACCGGACTAAAGCAGGTCTAAAGCAGGTCTAAAGCAGGTTTAAAACAGGACTAAAGCAGGACTAAAACAGGACTAAAACAGGACTAAAACAGGACTAAAGCGGGACTAAAGCAGGACTAAAACAGGACTAAAGCAGGACTAAGGCGGGACTAAAACAGGATTAAAGCGGGACTAAGGCAGGACTAAAGCAGGACTAAAACAGGACTAAAACAGGACTAAAACCGGACTAAAGCAGGTCTAAAACCGACTAAAACAGGACTAAAGCAGGACTAAAACAGGACTAAAACAGGACTAAAACAGGACTAAAGCAGGACTAAAGCGGGACTAAAGCAGGACTAAAGCAGCACTAAGCGGGACTAAAACAGGATTAAAGCGGGACTAAACCAGGATTAAAGCGGGACTAAGGCAGGACTAAAGCAGGACTAAAACAGGACTAAAACAGGACTAAAGCAGGACTAAAACAGGTCTAAAACAGGACTAAAGCGGGACTAAGGCAGGACTTAAGCAGGACTAAAGCGGGACTAAAGCAGACTAAAGCGGGACTAAAGCGGGACTAAAGCAGGACTTAAGCAGGACTAAAACAGGTCTAAAACAGGACTAAAGCGGGACTAAGGCAGGACTTAAGCAGGACTAAAACAGGACTAAAGCAGGACTAAAACAGGTCTAAAACAGGACTAAAGCGGGACCGAAGCAGAACTAAAGCAGGACTAAATCAGGACTAAAGCGGGACTAAAACAGGACTAAAGCGGGACTAAAACAGGACTAAAGCAGGACTAAAGTAGGACTAAAACAGGTACAAAACAGGACTAAAGCAGGACTAAAACAGGTCTAAAACAGGACTAAAGCGGGTCTAAAACAGGACTGAAGCAGGACTAAAACAGGACTAAAGCAGGACTAAAACAGGACTAAAGCAGGACTAAAACAGGACTAAAGCGGGTCTAAAACAGGACTAAAGCGGGACTAAGGCAGGACTAAAGCCAGACTAAAGCAGGACTAAAGCAGGACTAAAACAGGACTAAAACAGGACTAAAACAGGACTAAAGCGGGACTAAGGCAGGACTTAAGCAGGACTAAAACAGGACTAAAGCAGGACTAAAGCAGGACTAAAACAGGACTAAAGCAGGACTAAAGCAGGACTAAAACAGGACTAAAGCAGGACTAAAGCAGGACTAAAACAGAACTAAAGTGGACTAAAGCAGGACTAAAGCAGGACTAAGGCGGGACTAAAACAGGATTAAAGCGGACTAAGGCAGGACTAAAGCAGGACTAAACAGGACTAAAGCAGGACTAAAGCAGGACTAAAACAGGACTAAAGCGGACTAAGGCAGGACTAAGCAGGACTAAAACAGACTAAAGCAGGACTAAAACAGGACTAAAGCAGGACAAAAGCGGGACTAAAACAGGACTAAAGCAGGACAAAAGCGGACTAAAACAGGACTAAAGCAGGACAAAAGCAGGACTAAAACAGGACTAAAGCAGGACTAAAGCAGGACAAAAGCGGGACTAAAACAGGACTAAAACAGGACTAAAACAGGACTAAAGCAGGGCAAAAGCGGGACTAAAACAGGACTAAAGCAGGACAAAAGCGGGACTAAAACAGGACTAAAACAGGACTAAAACAGGACTAAAGCAGGACAAAAGCGGGACTAAAACAGGACTAAAACAGGACTAAAACAGGACTAAAGCAGGGCAAAAGCGGGACTAAAACAGGACTAAAGCAGGACAAAAGCGGGACTAAAACAGGACTAAAACAGGACTAAAGCGGGACTAAAACTAGACTAAAGCAGGACTAAACAGAACTTCAACAGTTTAAACCAGAGCTAAACCAGACTAAGGCAGGATTAAAACAGGACTAAAGCGGGACTAAAGCAGGACTAAAACAGGACTAAAGCAGGACTAAAGCTGGACTAAAGCTGGACTAAAGCTGGACTAAAGCTGGACCTCACACCACTGACATCATGATGGTTTTACGTAGGTCTGTAGTGTAATGTGTAGGTCAAAATGCTGTGATCTGTGCCTTTCTTTGTGTTTTAGTTTTGTATGAAAGGATTTCCTCTGGCTCCGGTTTCCTCCACCAAACAAAATCATGCACCAATGGTCCAATCTTCAGCTGCAGTCCTGACCAAGCTGACCTTATTTTGCCCCGCCCACTTTTCTTGGAAGTGTGCTTCTTAGAAAAGTGGCGGGGGACAAAGTAGGGTCAATAGCTATAAGATCTGTAGATGTTTCTCCAGAGGTGCTGAGGGATGGACCAATGCAGAGAACACAACTCTCCACAGAAACAATAAAGTGAACTGTTTTGATAGAATAGGCAACAGATCTTCTAATATCTTTAGTAAATATTTAAATCCTGAATGTTTTATGAACTCATGTTTTGAATCAGAGTGGCGCAGCGGTAGCGCTCTGGCCTCATAGCAAGAAGGTCCTGGGTTCAACTCCCAGTCGACCCGAGGCCTTTCTATGTGGAGTTTGCATGTTCTTCCCGTGTCTGCGTAGGTTTCCTCCTACAACTAAAAACATGTCCATTAATGCCTCCCCTGACCCTCTGCCACCGTGGCAGAGCGATAGCGCTCTGGCCTCACAGCAAGAAGGTCGTGGGTTCGATTCCCGCTCAGGCCCGGACCTTTCTGTGTGGAGTTTGCCTGTTCTCCTCGTGTCTGGGTGGTTTCCTCCGGGCACTCCGGTTTCCCCACCAACTGATAACATGCATGTTAGGGAACACTTGGTGATAGTCGGAGGTTGAAGGCGCCAGGTGTTAGGTGAATCTCCTCTGCTGAGTTGCCCCAGGGCATTTACTGTCACTGAGTGGGGAGGGTTCATCTCACTGTGAAGCGCTTTGTGACTCTGTGTCTGTGAAATGCGCTGTACAAATAAAGATTACTTACTTACTTACTTACTTCCCCCAGGGCTTCCTGCAAAAGAGATTCTGAATCTCAGTGGGACTTCCCTGGTTAAATAAAGGTCAATTAAATTAAATTAAATAGGTTTTAAATTTGACAACTTAAATCCTTCATCACATGTTTAATATCGACATGTATTCATTTGTGGCAGCCTTACAGCTTATAAAGCTATTTTACAAACAACAAAGTGAAACTGGAGCGGACCACCCAAGCTCAGCCAATCAGAGCGCTGCATTCGGCTCCTGATTAGAACTACATTTCTTCATTATTTAAAGGGGCTGTACTGTGTAAGATTGAGAGGAATTTAATGATCACATATAATCCACAAACATTTAAATCATATTTATTCTTTACAACATGAATACTTAAGAGAGCACTGTTAACCAATCCACATCAATTGTGATACATTTATACGTATTTGAAATGTTTTATTACCGGCCGGAATGTGGATTATTGACGCTAGACGGCAGCATGCTTAATAGGCAAAATGCATGTGAAAGGCTCCCTCTGGTGTTCAAAAGTGGAAATCACTTGTTTGTTTGTTTTTTCTTACACCAGTGCCCCTTTAAATTAGACAGTACTCAGAAATCTATTTTTTTTACAAAGTGCTGCATTTATCATTTACTTTTTAGTGGAAAACACAAAATGTATTAATTTACAATTAAAAAAGTTAGTTACCCAATCTTTAACTCTCTCGCCACACAGTAAGACATGAGGGAATTTACCTTGAATGAGAGGAGTTTTAACCTTCTATTCTACTCAATTGTGTAGTTGGACTTTTGACCTCCAGAAAGTCACACAGGACAGCGTTAACCTAAACAGCAGTGCAGTTTCCATCTCTGCATCATGAGCTATAGTCTTGCTCACAATCGCAGCTGAAGAATGTCACCTGTGGTCCATCTATTGACTTGATATTGAACAGTATTTGCTCTATCAAACTTTCTCTCTAACCTGCTTTAGCTCTGGTCTCTTTCAGGCGGCTGCTCGTGGATCCGCACTCCGGCATCGTCTACCCACCACGTCGCCACCACCCTGATCCCGATCCTGGCTCACATCCTGTTCTTCCGTTTCCCCCTGGAGCCTCACGCGGGACCTCAGACGGCCCGGGAACGCTGGCTCCTGGTGTCCATCTACGCTCCGTACCTGCTGGTGCCGGTGCTGCTGCTGCTCACGATGCTCTTCTCCAAAACCTACAACCCCACCACCGCGACTAAACCTCGGGACCAGCTCCAGCTCCGGCTCAAGAAGAACGAACGAAAATGAACCAACGCTCTGGAATAATCTGAAATATAATGAACTATTGGTTAAGCAATGATTTTAACGTTTATCATGTAAGAGCTGTATTTTTACCACTGATTAAATTCTACTTTTGGAATGTACCAGTAGTTAATCATTTTATCTCTGAGTGAACATCAATATTTCTGTACTTTTGACCCTTGAGCAAGACACTGCAGCTGCTGACAATAGAGTTACTTCACTATTAAAGTCATTATGTCTATTTTCGAGCATTGGCAATGGAAAATATATGTGTTTTGCTGTGAAAAAATATAGCCTAATGACAGGGTAGGTCCATAAAAAACGTCGGCCAGAGTCAGGACTAAACGTGGACCAGAGTCAGGACTAAACGTGAACCAGAGTCAGGACTAAACGTAGACCAGAGTCAGGACTAAACGTGGACCAGAGTCAGGACTAAACGTGGACCAGAGTCAGGACTAAACGTGGACCAGAGTCAGGACTAAACGTGGACCAGAGTCAGGACTAAACGTCAGGACCAGAGTCAGGACTAAACGTGGACCAGAGTCAGGACTAAACGTGTGACCAGAGTCAGGACTAAACGTGGACCAGAGTCAGACTAAACGTGGACCAGAGTCAGGACTAAACGTGGACCAGAGTCAGGACTAAACATGGACCAGAGTCAGGACTAAACGTGGAGAGTCAGGACTAAACGTGGACCAGAGTCAGGACTAAACGTGGACCAGAGTCAGGACTAAACGTACCAGAGTCAGGACTAAACGTAGAGTCAGGACTAAACAGGACTAAACGTGGACCAGAGTCAGGACTAAACGTGGACCAGAGTCAGGACTAAACGTGGACCAGAGTCAGGACTAAACGGACTGGGACCAGAGTCAGGACTAAACGTAGGACCAGAGTCAGGACTAAACAGGACTGTGGACCAGAGTCAGTGACTACTAAACGTGGACCAGAGTCAGGACTAAACGTGGACCAGAGTCAGGACTAAACGTGGACAGGACAGTGGACCAGTCAGGACTAAACGTGGACCAGAGTCAGGACTAAACGTGGACCAGAGTCAGGACTAAACGTCAGACCAAACGGACCAGAGTCAGGACTAAACGTGGACCAGAGTCAGGACTCAAACGGACCAGAGTCAGGACTAAACGTGGACCAGAGTCAGGACTAAACGTGGACCAGAGTCAGGACTAAACGTGGACAGCAGAGTCAGGACTAAACAGGACCAGAGTCAGGACTAAACGTGGACCAGAGTCAGGACTAAACGTGGACCAGAGTCAGGACTAAACAGAGTCAGGACTAAACGTGGACCAGAGTCAGGACTAAACGTGGAGAGTCAGGACTAAACAATGGACCAGAAGTCAGGACTAAACGTGGACCAGAGTCAGGACTAAACGTGGACCAGAGTCAGGACTAAAGGCGGTGTGGACCAGTGTAAGCAAGGACTAAACTAGGAATCAGCATCTTCCTGATAATAGTAATTTGTCTATTATATTCTAGTTACACAAAACTAAACCTGATTTTACACATTTTATTACTGTTTATTTAAGATATCTCTGGCTGTAACACTTGTGAACCTTTGTGTCTGCTGCTGTCTGCTTCACTGCTGTTATTAACTCACACCTCCCACTGAAACCACAAATCCTCTATCTACATCTGCCCTGCTTTATCCTGCAGTTACATTATCATATAATTCTATTTATAAAAGTCTTTGTTTGAACCTGAACGAGGACATGTAGGGTCATGTCCTGACTGGAGTTCTTTATTAGCATTTTTCTACTGCATTGACCACCAGTGGGCAGCAAACCAGGATGCAACAACAGCAATTAATTTATATATTTTTAGGTTCTTGTTTTTGTTTTATCTAAATTAATATCTCTGATGAATTCACTTTAAACTAATACAACCGTTGTAATTTAATATCCGCAAAAAGTTTGTTTATTTCAGCAATAAAGAAAGAAAGAAGTAACTGACGTTTTGAAGGCGGACTAGTTGACGCCGCGGAGGATTACGTGCGTAGGACGTTCTCCGTTGACGCACGAGTATAAAACTCGACGTGCGCTCTCCTTCCCAGTGTTGTGTCTGCGGCAGGACGTGAACACCTGCCTTAAATTAACTAGAACTAACCGTACAGACATTGTAACAGTTTACAATATTTCTGTACGTTTAACGAAAACCTAATAATTTACGTGATTTAACGGTTAAAGGGGCGTTTTTCCGAGACGTACGGTTGATTCTGCTGCTAACTGCTAGCCTCCCGTGCCTTTATTTCACACGAACGACGCTGCCAACTGACATTTTCTGGATAAATTATTCATTTTCTGGAATAACAACTGCTTATTTTTTACAACACGGATACTTCAACACTCGTGGACATTTTAAAGCAAACATTTAACCGACAAACAAACGCGTTTTCATCTAAAGAAGACAATGTTGACATGCTAAAGACATGGCAAGACTCGGTTTGTTTGCTAATTCAAGCTAACTAAGCGTGTGAACTGCGCAAAAAGCCGTGAAATTAGCCAAAAACACATGCCTTTTTTTCGTTTCTATTAGCCTGTTATGCATGCACTCGAGCGAAAAGAGCAGCAGCTATGACGCCAGCAGCACCAGGGCTGTTGTGTCACTGCCTTGCACACAGATAGCTTCTCCTTTTTGCACTATTTTCTCCTGTTTTGATTTCTGACAAGCTCGGCATCATGTAGAACCCACCGCGGGACGTGTTTTGCGCGCGGGGGAAGCGAGTCTGAAGAGGAGTGCAAAGCTGGATCTCTGCAAAACCAGTGGAAAAGGACTAAAATTAGCGTCTGCAGCGGCGTTGAAGGAGCTGCATCTTGTATTTCTGCAACACCCGAGCAGCCTGCAATGAAATAAGCGATTTAAGTGGATTATTTGAAAGAAGACCCCCTCCATCATCTTTTGCATCTTTCTGGAATCATGGAGACAGTGGGAGACTTCGAGTACAGCAGGAAGGACTTGGTCGGACACGGGGCTTTCGCTGTGGTCTTCAAGGGACGCCACAGAAAGGTAAATAAAACGTATATTTGTGACTATGACTGTGTTAAACATTCATCTGGTAATCTAGGTCATTGCAGCAGCAGCATATGGTTTGGCAGCGTCACTTTTTTTTTTTTTTTGGAAGTGGGACGCCAGTATTTACGACATCCTTTAACCCTGCGCGTGCCAAACAGGTCAGAAGGAACATAGAAAGGGTGAAAAGGTGATTTGGACACGAGCTGTGAATGGAAAGCGTCAACTAGTCCTGGTCTAGACACGGATATAATAATCTTAGGCAGGGCTGTAATGATTACTCTTAATTAGTCGTGATTCACTGACTAAAATAGATCTAATTGGAGTGTGCAGTCTCTCAAACACAATCATTTTAATCAATAAAACACCGTATTCTTCCATATTCTGTTTGTAGACGTCTTCCACGAGCATATTACAACAGTTATTAACATTTTAAAAAGTGAAATTTTCAATGTTTGCATTAGGACATCTTACAGGCAGTTTGAAATGATAATAACAAAGACTTGGTTAACTTTGTTCTGTCAGAAAGTTCTTATTTTTTTCTTAGTTTCTTCACTTAAACACAATTTATGCTTTGTTACATAATATTTCAGACAGACAGATAAGGTTTACTGCTAGTTCAGGGTCCCTGTTCTTGTCTTTTTTTCTCTCCTGTGTTTAGTCCTGGTTTATTCTTGGTTTTTGCCCTGCTTTAGTCAAGGTTTAATCCTGGTTTGGCCTGGTCTAATCATGTATTTGGGCATGTTTTAGACCTTGTTTACATCAGTTTGGTTTTGTCCTGCTTTAAATCTCCTTTAGTCCCGCGTTTGTACTGGTTTAGTACTGGTTTGGTCCTGTATTTGACTCTGGTTTGGTTCTGTATTTGGCCCTGGTTTGGTCCTGTATTTGGCCCTGGTTTGGTCCTGTATTTGGCCCTGGTTTGGTCCTGTATTTGGCCCTGGTTTGGTCCTGTATTTGGCTCTGGTTTAGTCCTGTATTTGGCCCTGGTTTGGTCCTGTATTTGGCCCTGGTTTAGTCTTGTATTTGGCCCTGGTTTAGTCCTGTATTTAGTACTGATTTGGCCCTGTATCTGGCCTTGGTTTAGTCCTGTATTTAGTCCTGTATTTGGCCCTGGTTTAGTCCTGTATTTGGCCCTGGTTTAGTCCTGTATTTGGCCCTGGTTTAGTCCTGTATTTGGCCCTGTTTAGTCCTGTATTTGGCCTTGGTTTAGTCCTGTATTTAGTCCTGGTTTAGTACTGATTTGGTTCTGTATTTGGCCCTGGTTGGTCCTGTATTTGGCCCTGGTTTAGTCCTGTATTTGGCCCTGGTTTAGTCCTGTATTTGACCCTGGTTTAGTCCTGTATTTAGTCCTTGTTTAGTACTGATTTGGTCCTGTATTTGGCCCTGGCTTAGTCCTGTATTTGGCCCTGGTTTACTCCTGTATTTGGCCCTGGTTTTGTCCTGTATTTGGCCCTGGTTTGGTCCTGTATTTGGCCCTGGTTTGGTCCTGTATTTGGCCCTGGTTTGGTCCTGTTTTTGGCCCTGGTTTGGTCCTGTATTTGGCCTGGTTTAGTCCTGTATTTAGTCCTGGAGTGACCCTACTTTAGAACTGGATAGGTCCTGTATTTGGCTCTACTTTAGCCTTGCTTTTGTCCTGTTTGGTTCTACTTTAGGCCTACTTTAGTCTGTTTTACTCCTGTCAGGATGACCTGCATTTACCTTGGTTTAGACCTACTTTTAGTTTTTCTTTAGTCCTGTATTTGGCCCTGGTTTAGTCCTATTTTTAGTCCTGGTTTGACCCTACTTTAGTCCGTTTTAGTCCTGCTTTTGTCCTGGTTTAGTCCTGGTTTGACCCTACTTTAGTCCTGTTTTAGTCCTGCTTTTGTCCTGCTTTAGACCTTGTTTTGTTCTGGTTTAGACCTGGATGGTTTAGTCCTGCTTTGACCCTGCTTTAGTCCTGCGTTTGTCCTGGTTTAGTCCTGGATGGTTTAGTCCTGGTTTGGCCCTACTTTTGACTTGGTTTAGTCCTGCGTTTGTCCTGGTTTAGACCTGGATGGTTTAGTCCTGGTTTGGCCCTACTTTGACTTGGTTTAGTCCTGCGTTTGTCCTGGTTTAGACCTGGATGGTTTAGTCCTGGTTTGGCCCTACTTTTGACTTGGTTTAGTCCTGCGTTTGTCCTGGTTTAGACCTGGATGGTTTAGTCCTGGTTTGGCCCTACTTTTGACTTGGTTTAGTCCTGCGTTTGTCCTGGTTTAGACCTGGATGGTTTAGTCCTGGTTTGGCACAGCTCCAGCTGCTGTCGTCTGTTGTGTAAGTGACTTAATCCTGCGCTTCATTCATGAATCATGTAAATGCTCTGACGTGTAATCCAAGGCATCAGACCAGAGAGAAGAGAGGGAGAGAGAGAGGAGGAGAGGATGGAAAGATGAGAGACGGAGGGAAAGAGGAGACAGAAGAGAGAGACAGAGAAAGACTACGTAGTTAAAAGTAAAGGAAATGGAAGAGAAGAAATAATGAGAGGTGGGAAAGAAGTGGGAGAGAGAGAAACGGATAATGGGATAGATGGTGAGAAGAGAAAGCGGAAAGGAAAAAGATGAAGAGATGAAGCAGAAGGTAGAGAGAAAGACCTTGTAGAGAAGAAAAGAGAGAGAGAGAAACGGAGAATGGCTTGTTAGAGGAGAGAAAGGAAAGAAAGAGAAATGGAAAGATGAGACTGGAGAGAGATAGAAAGAGAGAGGAAAGAGGGATGAGGAAGTGAGAGAGGCAAGAGAGAAAGAGGGGGAGAAAGATGGGAAAAGGAGATAAAGAGAGAGGTGAGAGAAAGAAAGAGAAAGGAGGAGGAAAAGAGAGAGAAAGGGGAGAAAAATATAAAATGAAAGAAAGCTGGGAGAAAGAGGTGGAGAGAAGAATGAGAGTCAAGAAATGGAAAAAGAAGAAAGAAAGAAATAGGGAAAGGAAAAAGATGGAGAAATGAAACGAGGTAAAGGAGAGAGACAAGAAAGAGAGGGAAAGAGAAAAGGGAGAAAAGTTAAAAACAATGAGGGAGAGGAGAGAGGGAAAGAAGAGAGAAATGGATAAGAGGTGAGAAAAAATGAGAAGAGGGGAAAGGTAAAAGATGGAGAGATGAAGAGACATGTTAGAGGAGGAAGAAGAGAGAAAGAGGGAGAGAGGGAAGAGAAGAGAGGGAAAGAGATGGAAACATGAGACAGAGAGGGGAGAGAGAGAAAAGAAAAATGATGGAGAGGAGAGAGGGAAAGAGGGAAATGGAAAGATGAGACAAAAGAGAGAGAGAGACAGACAGAGAGGGGGAGAGAGAGAGGTGAGAAAGAGAGTGTGAGACGTGACACAACAGGAAATCTCACCCCCGTTTTAAACCGAAGCAACCAAACCCATTCATTAATCCTAAAAAGGCTCATTCACTTTACATTTATCACAACTATTTAGACAAAGAATCAATAACCTGATTAAAAACTACTTAATCACTCAACACGGATCAATACTGAACATTATCGACGACTTGGACGTTCGTGTCGTCGTGTAAAAATGATTTCCAGAAGTGTGACACTGATCTCGTTAACGCCGTGGCTCTTTAAAAGTTTGATTGACAGCTGGTTTTGAGCTAGTCCGCCCCTCGGTGTCACGTCTGGCTCAGGATTGGTTCAGCCTGGATTACACTTTAAATCTGTGTGAGGAGGATTAGTTTTGTTTGGATTGGACCGAGGATGTCTAGAAAATTAGGTTAATAATCGATAATTGTGATTGTTCAAGTCACAATAACTAGTGATGCACCGATCCAGCTTTTTTCCAGTTCCCGATACCGATCCCGATACTTTAGAATTAAGCATCTGCCGATACCGATATCAACCGATACTTGTGTAAGGACTGAAATAGCTTTTGATCATAATAGTGTTATTTATACTGGCAAGACAAAACTGAACAACTTAAGAAGAGAGAGAGAAAGAGAAGAGAGAAGAGAAGAAAGAGAGAGAAGAGAAGAAAGAAGAGAGAGAAAAGAAAGAGAAGAGAAGAGAAGAGAGAGAGAAGAAAGAGAGAGAGAAGAGAAGAGAGAGAGAGAAAGAAGAAAAGAGAAGAGAAGAGAAGAAAGAAGAGAGAGAAGAGGAAGAGGAGAGAGAGAGAGAAGAGAAAAGAGAGAGAAGAGAAGAAAGAGAGAGAAGAAAGAGAGAGAGAGAAGGAGAGAGAGAAGAGAGAGAGAGAGAAGAGAGAAGAGAAGAGAGAGAAAAGAGAAGAGAGAAGAGAGAAAGAGAGAAAGAGGGGAAGGAGAAAAAGAGAGAAAAAGAAAAAAAAAAAGAAGAGAAAAGAGGGGAGAAGAGGAGAGAAGAAAGAGAAGAAAGAGAGATAGAGAAGAAGAAAAGAAGAAGAAAGAGAGAGTAGTAGAAGAAGAGGAGAAGAGAGAATTAGAGAAGAAAAGAGAAGAAAAGAGAGAGAGATGAAAGAGAGAGAAAGAAAAGAGAAGAAAGAGAGAGAGAGAGAAGAATAAAATGTCAAACATTATGAGACATTCTGGCTCAACATCAACATAAATCAGACTCATTATGTCCAATTAAACAAAACTAGAATATCGGCTGAACCGATATCATGGAGCCGATACTCGATCCAGCAAAATGTCCTGGATCGGGCACCGATATTCGATCCCAGTATCGGATCGCTGCATCTCTAACAATAACTACAAATATTCCAAAAGAAGAATACAAACATAAACAGTGGTCAGAAGTGGATTAGATTCATTTGGAGCCACAGGAAACATGATTTTGCAGAGTCATTTTGCGTCTGGGTTTGATAAACGATCCTGCGTCTCGTGTTTGAAAGCTGCGAGATCTGATCTGTGTTTGGATATTAAGACGCACATTAGTCATTGTCATTTCTAAAGGGCACAAATGTGTTTTTTTAACCTGTTTTATAAAAGCTTCCTCATCAAAAACACAGCTGAAGTTGAAGAAGCCCAAAACATCTGCCCACACTGTAAAAAATAAAACGCACTTTAACTTAGAAATGTAAGTTCAGTTTCTGCCTTAAAGTTTTATGTTGATTAAACTCATGTTTGTGAGTCGTCTGACATTCTCTCTCTTTATTAATTTTCCTCTCTCTTTCTCTATTTTTCTCTCTTTCTTCTCTCTCTCTTTCTCACTCTATTTTTCTCTCTTTCTTCTCTCTCTCTTCTCTCCCTCTCTGTCTCTCTTTCTTTTCTATCTCTCTCTTTCTTCTCTCTCTTCTCTTTCTTCTCTTTCTTTTCTCTTTCTCTTTCTTTCTTCTCTATCTTCTCTCTCTCTTTCTACTCTCTTCTCTCTTTCTCTATTTCTTCTCTCGCTCTCTCTCTTTCTTTTCTATCTCTATTTCTTCTCTCTCTTCTCTGTCTTCTCTATCTTCTTTCATCTCTCTTTCTTCTCTCTTTCTTCTCTTTTTCTTTTTTCTCTTTCTCTCTTCTCTATCTTCTCTCTTTCTTCTCTCTCTTCTTTTCTCTCTTCTTTCTTCTCTCTCTTTCTCTTTCTTTCTTCTCTATCTTCTCTTTCTTCTCTCTTTCTTTTCTCTCTTCTTTCTTCTCTCTCTCTTTCTTCTCTCTCTTGTCTTTCTCTCTCTCTTTCTCTATTTCTTCTCCCTCTCTTCCCTCTCTCTCTCTTCTCCTTCTTTCTTTCTCTCTTTTCTTCTCTCTCTCTCTATATATATATATATATATCTTCTCTCTCTCTCTCTTCTCTTTCTTTTCTCTCTCTCTTTCTTCTCTCTTCTCTTTCTCTCTCTTCTCTTTCTTTCACTCTTTCTTCTCTCTCTCTCTTTCTTCTCTCTTTCTCTCTCTTCTCTTTCTCTCTCTTCTCTCTCTTTCTTCTCTCTCTCTCTCTCTCTCTCTCTCTTTCTTCTCTCTCTTTCTTTTCTCTTTCTCTTTCTTCTCTTTCTCTCTCTTCTCTTTCTCTCTCTTCTCTTTCTTTCTCTCTTTCTTTCTCTCTTTCTTCTCTCTCTCTCTCTCTCTGTAACTTAAAAGTTTAAGTTGTAAATCTTTGACTCACATTGTCAAGTTATATCAACATAAAGATTTAAGTCAGTTTAACTTTTTGGCCTTAGGATTTTTAACAGTGCAAAAATATTGTGTTTAGTCAAATCTTAAATATAATCACGTTCTAGTGTTGTAGTCCTTTAGTCCTTTAGTCAGTTAATCAGTCTAGTCGACCATAATTATTATTAATCGACTAATAAATGTATTTAAATGTTAACAGAAACACAAAAAGTGCATTAGCAAAAGATTTTGGACCAAATGATTAGTCAGATCTGCTTTTTTCATATAAATACAATTCCTTTTCTGTATAAATTAAAGTTTTTGCATTAACTCAACAATATTTGTAGTTTTTAAATCAGTGTTTCCCAACCAGGGGTACGTGAACCCTGGGGGGTAGGCAAGCTCTCACATGGGGTACTAATAAAAAGTGAAATTTAGAGGGATTTTTTGGTTTTGTTTATTGTTTATTAAAGAGCCGCCTCATGGACACAAACAGTAGAAACAAGTCGTATAAGCTTCGTTGTCAGTAACTACAAGAGTTTATCTGTGAGAAAACAAAAGCTCTGCTGCTAAATGAATGAAACTTGACCTACGACCCTTAAATTTTTTTGCCAATTAATCAATCGATGAGACATGTTTTTAGTTTTTCTTTGGTTGACTAACAGCCCTATCATGTTCACTGCGTTTTATTGAAAAAATGGTTTAACTTCATCACTTTACACTTCCAGAATGTCCTCAAAAGACTTTATGACTTGACTACTTTGGCTCTTACTTCTCTTCATGCTTTCTAACCAAACAAATCAAGTAATCTAAAGAATAATTGTTCATCCGATCGATTAGCTAAAGGCTGGTTAGTTGCAGCTCTTTACTTCAGCTTCAGTCGTCTCTATTTGGACAAAACTAGGTCAGACTGTGAGTAGAAGAGTAGTAATAGTTGAATGTGGCAGCAGTTCTTTAGGGTCAGTGAAGCGTCTGAGATAAAGCAGCACAGACTCAGACTCAGAGACACAAATGTGGGTTAAAACCAGATCTACAGCAGCAGCAGCAAAGACTCTAGACTGGCACCTGATCAACAACAACTCCACGTATAAAGAATGCGACTAAGTTTAGCTTTAACTGCTTCAATAACGTTCGTTTTGTCTGCATTACTTCATTACAAAGACGGTGTGTTCTGAGATGTATTTACCTTGTGACAGTGACAGGTTTAGGTGGTGACTAGGACTGTGCTGAATGTATCTGTATCTGGATGTATCGTGTAATATGCATGTCAATACAGGGAAGTGTCGCAGGACATGTATCGGGCTGCTTAAACTCATACTACATTTTACACCTGAACCTGGTTGGACGGCAGATTTAAGGCTGAAACTACAGTTCTGAGCTCAAAATTACTTAACTGAAGGACACTTGTGTGTGACATCAAAAGCAGTGAGAAAATACAATGCTTCTGCATTTTGTTACAGAATCAAAGCTTTTTACAGGTAGTATAAAATACTTTTCTACATTTTCTCATTTTGGTCAGTAAAATATATCTTTGTGTTGTATGAGGGAATAAAAGGGAACTGATACAACTTTCTGAATAGAGATAAATACATTTTATGCCATAATATAAATAAATTGGCTAAAGGAACAGCTTTTCCATGGACACAAATGTGTTCGGGCTCCTCCAGGTATTTTATGGCCACACTTGCCCACTCAAAGCAAAAATGCAGATTTTTATGAATTGTTTAACAAAGACATCTAAATGACAAAAATACGCATTTCGCAATGCGCAAGTTTATTTTGGACAAAAAGTTTTGCTGTGCAGCTTTAACCCAAGAGGGAGTCCAGGGTTAAGCATGTATCAGGATTATGTTTACGTATGGGAAGGTTCAGCATCCTAGTGGTGGTGACATGTTATATCTACTTCCTGGAGTCTCCTTTGGCCCCGGTCGTCTCTGGAGGAGGATGTCTCTCTCATGTGTTAAAGAGGAACGCTCCATCGTCGTGGTTGATGATGTTGATGCTGTTGATGCTTCTGATCTTAATGGCTCCTTAATCCAGCGTTTATATTTATTGTTTTTAGACCAAATGACTTGAGCCCTGTCCCAATCCAAAATGTAGTTGTTTAGCTTTCCAAAAATCTGAGTTCAGAGTATCATTAAGACTACTTTTAGCGGCGATGGGTGAACAAACAGAGACAGAACATTGTGTATTCATTTCTACCTGACTAGACACATTAACAAGAGATTTTGCTGGAGGAAGCTGATTTAAAGTTATTTTATTGTACAAAAACAAGTATAGTCTCTTAAGTCTGTCATTAGTAAACAGCAGATCGTCACTGAGCTCATTTTAACTGGTCTCTCTCTCCAGGATTTGCTCTGGCTCCAGTTTCTCTCACGTGAGGAGCTTTTTATTCCCTCTGAGCTCAGCTGCTGCAGCGCCGACGGGAAAATACATCTGTCAGGGCTTTATTTAGCTCTTAGCACAGGTTCACCTATAGTCTAGCACTCATTTAGCTTCGTCATTCAGAAAGAGAAGGATCTGGTGGTGTTTACATAGCAGATAAAGTTTCTATTTATCTTTTTCTAATGAAGAGAAAAGGAAGGTGCAAAAAGCAGGCCAGGGAGAATATAACAAAATGTCCTCTAAAGTCAAAGAGTAGTAGATTTTTACAGGGAGATTTGTCGTGATAGTTCAGACTTATATTCTGAACACAAACTATCCCATCTCATTATGAAAGTAGAAATAGTTTATTCACATTGGCCTTCGTCTTGGCTCTGGATTTCTTCTGTTCTGTTCCTCGTAAACAAGCGGGCGGCTGAGCTTACGTTACCAGGTTTCTGCTGTTTTTTGTCGGTAAAATGCATCTTTGACCGGACAGAATAGTCGAAGAAAAATGTAAAATAAAACATGATTTACTGTCAGGGTGACCAGATGGCTTGTTTGTGTCACGTCAGTTGGAGCTGTGTCTGCATTTCCTTCACTGTAGCTGCATAAACCTGGAGCACACGACAGCAGATGCAGCTCGTGTGTCGCTTTTGTCCATACACGTGTCCAAAGAAAGCGCATGAACCCACCTCTGCTCTGAGGAGAAGCTGCGTCTGATGTTTCCTTCACGTTGTTTTATAACACTTTGTGTAGCGCCAATAATAACTGTTTTATCCAGAAGTGATTCAGAACTTTAACAAGTTCCTCGAATATTTCCATGTGAAGTTTCATCACGAAGTAGGGATGTTCATGGTTAACCGATTAACTGTGACTAATGCCTTGTTCGAGTGAGACGTCTTTCACCGGTTAACTGACAATTGCTCCAGCAGATGGCGCTAACTGTCCCTGAACAGCTCTGGCGTTTGTCAGAGAAGGAAAAAAGATCACTAAAACTACAAAAACACTGTTTATCTCATAAGGACTGAGCAAACCTGCGACACTGCAGTGTTTATGAACAAATATCAACCATGCAGGATTAATTAACTTGGATTTTATGTTGATGAAGAAAACAGACTGGGCTTGCCTGGGAAACTATCGATGTTTTTACTTGTTCAAGACAAGCTAAAGTAAGCAGCTAATGTTAGCATCAACTTTAAAACATGACTCTTTATTTGAGAGTAGTTTTATATAATACATAGTGCAAAAGTGCATTAAAACAGTGTTTATAGAGGCTTCTATTCAGCCGTGTTGTGTCCAGTTTAAAGGCCTGTCGCTGACTCGTTGATCTAAATTCACTCTCGTAGCTGCTGTGTCCAATTATAACACGTCCAGTGAAAATAACAGCAATAAAAAAGTACCGCGTTAACGTGTTCGGTTAACAGATTATTGACCGTGAAGAGCTCCATCTAACCGGTTAAAGACATTTTTGAAAACGTGCATCCCTATCACGAAGCTTTAGAATAAATATAAATATACATTTAGAATCTTGATTTTCAAACACTGACAAAATCCAGACTGTGCAAACGACGTCCCGCCCAATTTTCTAGGAAGTGCACTTCCTGTTTAGCTCTGTTAAGGTAGCGAACATGTTTGTTTGTCTGTCTTGTGGGGTAATTTCAAACTAATGTCAGCATGAAGCCTTCCTCAAAAGGGCTTGAATTTGTAGACGAAGAGTTATAAACTTTTAACTTCTTGACACGTAATGATGATGGTAAAAAGCAGAATTTTGACGAGCTGGACGCAAATTCGGTTTACATTAACCTAACATGTAAACTGGACGCTCCAACACTGTCTGGTCTGAACACAGGCTTGTTTTTTGTGGTAGAGAAAACTCCACAAGCAAAAGCCCAAAGTCGCTGAAGAGTCAATCCCAGAACCATAATGCTGTGAGGCAAGAGCACTGAAAAAATCATCTAAATAAAAGAAACAGAGAGAGAGAAATGAATGAGAGAGTGTGACGAGGGAGGAAGAGACACACAGATGCTGGAACACAAGGACGTTTAAATTTAGCAGAAGGACTAATCCAGCTGAAGTCTGCAGATCTTTCATGTGTCCTTCACTCACACGCTGAGCTCAGGCCGTTTTCTCTTTCAGTCTGCGGAGTTTTTGTCCCGTTTGGAAAATTTTAACACTAAATAATCACACACAGGCTTCTAAAACGTCCAAACAACATTCACTACATTATCTACAACATCTTCTGTGTATCCAGTGTTCTTTTTATGTCAAAGAGGATGACTTTTGCCTTGTTCTCGTGTTTTAAACTTGCTCCTGTTTGTGTTTGTTTGTGCAGAAAACGGACTGGGAAGTGGCCATCAAAAGCATCAATAAGAAAAACCTGTCCAAGTCCCAGATCCTGCTCGGAAAAGAGATCAAGATCCTCAAGGTGAGAAACTTTAGCCTCTTTGGTCTGGACAGAAAATTCCTGTATAATATCAGTGTCAGCAAACATCAGGAGCTCACATGACAGGGATGAGTTAGCTCAAAATTAGGGCCCGACCAATATGGCTTTTTGGGAAACGATTCCGATATAGAGGAGGCTGGGGGCTGATGACCGATATGACAGCCGATATAATTAGAAATAGAAAAATACTTTTTATTAGGAGCAGTTGTTAATAAACTGGCTTTAGTGATTCTAATTTGGGTTTATTTAGGTCACATTTAGTGTTACTTTGCCTCTTATGACTGACTTTAAAGGCTTGAAACTTGCTTGTGTCACATTATTTTTGACAGACTTGTACTACTGAAGTGAATTCATTAGCCTCATTAATATGCACAACGTCGCTGCAATTAAAATGCGCAAATACTGACCATTAACACTTCTTTTCATGACTAATCTACATGTCAATGTGTGTTCAGTAATCATCAGCACAGACACAACATTTTACAGTCACAGAGAGAACGAGCTGAGGCAATGTTACGCTGGATTTACACAGACTGCGAGGCGGGTGCGGGTCGAGACACGTGCGGGTTTCTTGCTAAGTGCCTGTTACACCAGATGCTGCCAACTGCGGTCCGGTTTCGTCCAAAGCCACGTGGAGTCACGTAGATTCCCGCGAGAACGCTCGTATAATGAATTGAAAGCCGCACCAGACCGCTGCGGTCTCCGGGAAAAATAGACTTCATGTGGATTCTTTCCGCAGAGTCGCGCGACTCTCGCACTCGCAGTCGGACATGTCGGAGCACGGTGTAAATCAACGCATTGGTTTTAAGCACTTTCTAAGTTCTGCGTGACTCGCATCCAAGTTGCACTTAGTGTAAATCCACTGTTATTGTTGTAGCAGCATGAGCTAACCGCTAACAGAGAGGAAGCATTACATTGAAAGTTAAAGCAAACACGTTTTCAACACTCACCGCACAGATAACCTCTTCTCTGATCCCAAGTCTTCACAAAAAGAATTCCTTTAAACCAAACTCCAAACGACTGTAGTGAGCAAATCCAACTTCTGTTGTTGACAGCTGCAGCCGTGTGTCCTTTCTGAGGAGGATCATCTCCCTTCTACATACAGACATTTTGATGAAATAAAAGTCCTTTCTGTTGTTTCAGGCGTAATCTATGAAGAAGTTCCTTTTCTTGTGTTAGTAGCGGAGTTGAGAGCGTTTAAATCCAGCGCTGCCTCAGAGCATCAGCCTGGTGCTGCGTTCAGGTGCAGTCCGACAATAGAACAACTCCACAAATAAATTTAATAACCGTGCTAAATATTGATCTGATTGGTGTAGAAGTGTGCAATATATCGAATTTTAGATAATATCGTGATTGTTGTTTTGCAGATATCCAAAAATTTAATATCGAGGATATTGTTAATAGTAAAAAAAACAGTGAAAATGAAAAGTTATTTTGTGAACTTTCAAATAAACTGACTAAATAAATAATTTAGTCAACTATTCGGCTCTTTTGGGCCTCCATTGACCAAAATTTTGTTTTAGTCTGACTTTCTATACACAACAGTCTTGTTTAGCTGCATTTTTTCTTCACAAATAGTTATTTAAAATGAAAAGTCTGTGATATTGTGAATGCAGTTTCAAATTGAAACACACGTCTTACAGTCTTATGAGTTTGATTACACTTCAAATATTTAAAGACACGTTAACATTTTCCTGTTGGTTTGACGTAATATCGTCAGAATATCGTAATCTAGATGTGACAAAAGATTATCAGGATATTTACTTTTATCAATATCGCCCAGCCCTGGATTGGTGACTGAATATAATGACTGTATGCTTTAAAACAAGATACAACATGTCCAGAATATCGGCGGTATATCGGCAATATATCAACCGATAGGCGTGTAAGTACCAGCCGATATATCGGTCGGGCCCTAGTCCTAATCAATGTTATTCAGGCCCAAACAGCAGCTTTACCGCTCTGCACATTTATCAATATAACATTCAGGCTTTGTGAATGATGAAATGGTGCTTTTCCTTTGTGCAGAGCTTGTTCTCACTTATGATTAGAGTCAGAATCAGAGGCTAAAAGTGACAAAGACAAACAGACATGTGCTTAAGTTTCCATTTGAATTAGATGATTTTAGTCAGGGGTTTTAAGGAAAATAAGCCAGACTGTTAAAGAGTTAAAACATGTTGAAGTTTATGTTTTTGTATCACCACTTTCAAGTTAGATTTATTATAGTTATATCACTCTGAAGCCTGTTGCACAACTCTTTAGTTTCATCACAACAACACTGACGTTATGTAAGAGTTTATGTTGTAAGTGTGTTGTGTCACTCACGTCTTTGTTTTGTTTTTGTTCCAGGAGCTGCAGCATGAAAACATCGTGGCCCTTTACGATGTTCAGGTAGGACTAACTTTATCAGCTTTATCGTGGCTCTGATAAACTCTGCCGTGTCACAAAAACAACTGTGGCACCTGAGAACAGACTCTGAGAACAGACTGACACCGGGACAGAAACACATTATACTGAACTGATATGAGCTAACTCCTGCATAATCACAAAACAACTGAACAGAGTATGGGTCAAACAAATGATACATAATCTTGTTTTTTTTTTGGGGGGTAATTTTTTGTTCAAACTGAGCAAATTTGCAAGTTTCAGGTCAAAATTAGGGATGCACCGATCCAGCTTTTTCAGTTCCGATACCGATCCCGATACTTTAGAATTAAGCATCTGCCGATACCGATATCAACCGATACTTGTGTAAGGACTGAAATAGCTCTTTTTCCTTTTCAAAACGTAAGACTTTTGATCATAATAGTGTTGTTTATACTGCAAGACAAAACTGAACAACTTAAGAAGAAGAGAGAGAAAGACAAGAGAGAGAGAGAGAAAGAGAAGAGAAGAAAAGAAAGAGTCGAGAGAGAAAGAGAAGAAATAGAGAGAGAAAGAGAGGGAGAATGAGAGAGAGAGAAGAGACGAAAGAGAGAAAAGAGAAGAGATAGAAAGAGAAGAGAGAAGAAAGAGAGAGAGAGAGAGAGAAAAGAAGAGAGAAAGAGAGAAGAAAGATAGAGAGCACGAGAAGAGAGTGAGGAGAGAAAGAAGAAAGAGAAAGAATACAGAAATAGAGAGAAGAAAGAAAAGAGAAGAAAGAGAAAGAGAGGGAAAGAAAGAAATTAAGAAAGATGAGAAGACAGAGTAATAGAGAGAAGAGAGAATTAGAGAGATGAAAGAGAAAGAATAAAATGTCAAACATTATGAGACATTCTGGATCAACATCAGACATAAATCAGACTCATTATGTCCAATTAAACACAACTAGGATATCGGCTGAACCGATATCATGGAGCCGATACTCGATCCAGCAAAATGTCCTGGATCGGCACCGATATTCGATCCCAGTATTGGATTAGTGCATTTCTAGTCAAAATAGTCACAAACTATCTGTGTCGCTCATGTCATCTCTAGACTCTCTGTGACATCGCCGTGTTTTTTCCAATCACACTCTAAGCCCAACCTTTGTCCTTTTCCACCCAGACATTTGTCTCTGCTGTGTTTGAAATGTGTTTGTGGAGTTTAGGGGTGAGCTTCACTTTAAGGTTGTGTTTTTTAGGACAATGTAGAATTACTTTAAGCACAAAGGCAGAGATGCTTGTACCAGATAGTAGCTTTTACAACTCATTTCCATCTGTCGTCCTGGAGAGGCACAACTGGACTTGTTTTTAGTGGTAGGGGAAACTGTCCGGGCTCACACGTACAGCGAGTCTCGTATGTGCGTCGTAGTTCGCTCACACTTTTACAACGACCAGAAGACGTTAGTGCATAAGCCCTATTGGCAGATCCTAGTCCAGTCCTGCAGCAGTTCTTCAGTCTCATTCAGGTTCCAGTTGAAAAGCCCATCTGATACTCATTGTTTTACAGTTCTTTGTGTAGATTTCTCCTTTTGTGAACTTTGTTTTTGTCCTCACACAGCTCTGAACTCGCTCTCTCTTTCTCTGTGTCTCCACCTGCTCCTCTTTTGCATTCACATTTACAACATTCAGAGTAGGGATGGGCCGATATGAAATTTTGGGCCCGATACCGATAACCGATAATTGGCCCTCTGCTCTGGCCGATAACCGATAACTGCCGATACCGATATGTATATTTTAAAACAGATCAAAGGGACATTTTGGCTTTGTTAAATGTCTTTGTTAGTTTGTGTGATGGTTACAAATGTATTTTCTTCACATTTTAAGCAAACATCTGCTCTCTGCTGCCTCCTGCTGGAAAACCTGCACTTATAATTTGACAGCTCTTCTGAGAAACACTGGCTCTTTTATTTTTACATTTGACAGTGTGAAATATTTTTAATATACTTTTCTTTGCCTTATTTAAAATAATTATAAATTGATACAAAAAAATTACAAAAGGAAAAAAGTTCAGTTGTAGGTCTGATGCTGGTAATTACAGAAGAGAACTGTAGGGGGCGCTCTACTGCTGAAGTTGCTTGGTTCTGCTTTAAAATCCACAGCACAACTCACAAGATCAAAAACTTACAAACAAATATAATTATCTGACATAAAAAAATATTTTGTGGATTGATTATGTAAATATAAAGACTAATTTTAGCTTAATTGTTTGTTTATGTATACTTTGTTTTCTTTAGTCTGTTCAAAATTGCAAATATGAAGTTTTTAGGTCAAATTGAGGCTGGTATATGCCCACAGAGAGACTGGAGAACCTCCCCTAAAAATATCGGCCGTCGATTCGATATCGGACCGATACCGATATCTCAAAATATCGTAGATATCGGCCGATACCGATATCAATACCGATATATCGCCCATCCCTAATTCAGAGGCTTACGTGCATTACAAGTTACAGGGAAATGGTCTTGTTTTTGGCCTCCTTTGCTCCTGCTTCAGTCTTGTTTTTACTCTTTCTTCTCCTCCTGCTTTCGTCTTGTTTTTGGCCTCCTTTGCTCCTGCTTCCGTCTTGTTTTTACTCTTTCTTTTCCTCCTGCTTTCCTCTTGTTTTTGGCCTCCTTTGCTCCTGCTTTCGTCTTGTTTTTGGCCTCCTTTGCTCCTGCTTTCATCTTGTTTTTGGCCTCCTTTCCTCCTGCTTCAGTCATGTTTTTCCTCCTGCTTTCCTCTTGTTTTTACCTTCCCCGTGTGATTTCTGCTGCCCTCACTTCTCGTTGCCGCGTCGTTTGTCTTGGCTCTTCGTTTGCTCTGACACATTCCTCTGATGTAACTCAAGTTCACGATCGAGCGCTAGATCAGGTTTCCAAAGCAGTTTTCTAGGAACAGACTCATGCTTTTTAGGAATGCCAAAGAGAGAGAGAGAAAGAGAGAGGGAGCAGCGGGTTTAACTGTGTTTGTGACTGACTTTATTGATCCACAGGGCAGTTCTCATGGACACAATAAGAGCTGTAAATGTGCTTCTAAAACTACAAATCAAAGTGAAGTTAAAAAAAAGTCAGAGAGTAGAAAATATGTTTACAACTTGGAAGAAATCAGGGTCATCCAAGAAGCAAGGTCTTTAGTGTGGTACATAGTATGAAGATTATAGATTTGACTACTGAAAACTTCTGTGTGGGGTTTGCATGTTCCTCCCTGTGTTACTGTTTCTCCTCCAACCAAAAACATGCAGGTTAGGGAATGCTTGTTTTGGAGGTTGAGGCGCCAGGTGTGAAAATGTGCGCTACAGTTGTCCCTCGCTATAACGCGGTTCACCTTTCGTCCATTTTTTGGTGTTTCATAGTTCAGGTCTATTCTGTGCCGGTACTCATCAGCGTGCTTTGTTCTCAAACACACTGTTTTAGGTCTGAGTCGAATCGCAGCATTCACAGGAAACGGCACAGATGCTCTTTTAGAAAACTTACAGCAGCTTGAATCAGGAGGAGCTGACCTGACTCAGCTCTGAACGTTTCTCCAGAATCTGACTCTTTATGCAGAGTCTAAAGATGAAGTTAGCCTCATTAATATGCATGACAGCGCCTCAATTAAAATGCTCAAATACCTCTTTTCATAAGTAATTTACTTGTCAATGTTTGTCCAGGAATCATCAACACAGACAGAACACTTTAAAGTCACAGAGAGAACGAGCTGAGGCAGTATTATTGTTGTAGCATCATGAGCTAACCGCTAGCTACATTGATCTACATTGAACGTTATGATGAACATGTCTTCAACTCTCACTGCTCATATAAACTTGTCTCAGATCCCAAGTCTTCACCAAATTGGTTTTCTGTAGTGAGAAAACCAATTTCTTCTTCTTCTTTTTCTTAACTGCAGCTGTGTGTCCTTTCTGAAGAGGATCATCATTTGAAGAATTTTTTTTCTTTGTCGCAGTGTTGTTTCCCTGTCAAAATATGCCTGGAGTTTAGTTTAGTTTTACTTTTCACATGTTTAAGACACTAAATTATGCATATTTGGGTTGTGTTCTGCTCTCGAGCTGAAAACGCAAACGTGTTTCTAACTTTCGGACAGCTTAAGATGAAACTTTTGAAGGCTATTCTTTTAGATTTCTTCAAACTGCTTCAACGTCTATTTGCGGACAAAAAATAATGGATACCTTCTGTAAAAATTCACCCTGAACATGAGGCTAAACTAAAAGATTCACAAAAGAGTGACTTTTTAAGATTATTCTAGTGTATAAGTCACTTCAGCTGGGGCTATAAAAACCTTCCTTCTCTTGTGTAAACACCTTCCTCTGTCCTCTCTCTAACCTCTGCATAATTACTGTTTTCTTTCCCTCGTGTCTCGTCCAAACCAGGATGTAGCCTTTAGCCTGTTAGCTCCTGCATTAGCTCCTTCGTTAGCCCCCCTTTAGCTGCTTCTGTCTGCTCTCTGCTCTCGTCTGCTCCCTTCCCCCTTCCTCTTTCCTCTTAACCCTCCTGCTGCCGGTTACATAACACCAGAGTAAAGCACACGCGTGACGTAACCAGCCGTGTTCTGTAACATGCTACGCCTCACATGATTCAGGGACTTCTGTGTGTTTGGGTTTTTCTCTCACAGCTCCGCCTCGGCTGCACTTCTCTGTCCACCATATTTTCTGCAAAACTACACGAGCTGAAGCAGAAGTTTAAAGATAAATCCAGTGTTTAAGGATGTCAGGATTTTAGGTTAATCAATGCTCATGATTATCAGAACATCGAATATGTAAGGACATAATCGATGTCCCAAAGTAGGACAGTCATTAAAATTAGTGTTTTATCATGTCTAGTAGATCAATCTTATGAAAAGCTTGACACAAGGATATTGTTTACCAGTTTTGCAGATTATCAGCCAAAACAAAAAGCTGTAGAAGAACAAAATGCTTTACCAAGTTTTGCAGATAAATTCTAGTTAAGTGTTCATCAGAATTGGCATTTTACCAGCAAACTTTTATCTTTCAATCTATTAAACATTACAATGTTTGAGGCAAACATAGGTATTGCATTGAAACTCATGCTGCTATTGACTAAACTCCTCATTTAGACAAAAAAGAAGGCAGATCTAACAAAAGATCTATTCTCGTGGCCGTATTTGTCATTTCTTCGAACTGTCACGAGTTTTATTTTCTACATTTTGTCTTTTTTTAAAAGGAGCGCTCCTTTAATTACTCTTTAAAATTGTTCTGAACGGCATAAACATGTATTCAGAATAAATGGACTAAATAATAGTTTAGATTCAACTAAACTAAAATTACCCCGCAGTCTGCCTCAAGATTGCAGCCATTGATTGGCCCGTTGCCAAAGGAGAACCAGCGAATCAGTCTCTAGGACATTTTGCAGGCTAAATTTTTGAGCCTCAGAGAAAAAATTTACCACTTTATTTTTTATTACTAAATAAATAAATCTGGAGTTACAGTTGAAGAGAATTTAACCTAATGCAAGTAACATTTTGAATAGAACCACTTCCCTAATCCTTTGTATCCTCGATGACGGCATTTTGTTATCAATGGGCAGCATTTGAACAGCCCTGATGTGGTTTATATGCTGAAGTGGACTTCTCAAGACTTGACTTGGACTATTAACTTCACTATTGTCACTATTTTGACTTGACTTGTGACTTGAACATCCTTGATGAAAACAGAGACTTAAGAGCTTAGGACTTGACTTTGTCTCTCTTAAAACTTTGGACTTTTCTGTTTGGATGTTTTCTTTTCTTCGTGTCCGTGACTTGTCTCTCTTTGACTCGGACTTGTCTCTCTTTGACTTGGACTTGTCTCTCTTTGACTCAGACTTGTCTCTCTTTGACTTGGACTTGTCTCTCTTTGACTTGGACTTGTCTCTCTTTGACTCGGACTTGTCTCTCTTTGACTTGGACTTGTCTCTCTTTGACTTGTCTCTCTTTGACTTGGACTTGTCTCTCTTTGACTTGGACTTGTCTCTCTTTGACTCGGACTTGTCTCTCTTTGACTCGGACTTGTCTCTCTTTGACTCGGACTTGTCTCTCTTTGACTTGGACTTGTCTCTCTTTGACTTGGACTTGTCTCTCTTTGACTTGGACTTGTCTTTCTTTGACTTGGACTTGTCTCTCTTTGACTTGGACTTGTCTCTCTTTGACTCGGACTTGTCTCTCTTTGACTCGACTTGTCTCTCTTTGACTCGGACTTGTCTCTCTTTGACTTGGACTTGACTTGGACTTGTCTCTCTTTGACTTGGACTTGTCTCTCTTTGACTTTGACTCTCAGACTTGTCTCTCTGACTTGACTTGGACTTGTCTCTCTTTGACTCGGACTTGTCTCTCTTTGACTCTTGTCTCTCTTTGACTCGACTTGTCTCTCTTTGACTTTGTCTCTCTTGACTTGTCTCTCTTTTGTCTCTCTTTGACTTGGACTTGTCTCTCTTTGACTTGGACTTGTCTCTCTTTGACTCGACTTGTCTCTCTTTGACTCAGACTTGTCTCTCTTGACTCGGACTTGTCTCTCTTTGACTCAGACTTGTCTCTTTGACTCGGATTGTCTCTCTTTGACTCAGACTTGTTTTTCCTTGACTTTGGACTTGAACTTGACTCTTACAAAACCTGCCTCGTCTGTCTCTGCGTCTGTGTCTGAGTAAAAACAGTTTTGTGTTGTGAGTCTTTGTTGGCTCCAGGAGGAAGTTATGAAGAGAAAAATATGTTTACGAGGTTTGTGAGCCAGCGACAGGAGTGTGACGTCCGTGAGGTCGACTCCAGGTCTGTTCTGATTATGTAACTTTAGGTAAACATCAGAATCTGGCCCGGCGACAGTAAACGGAGACGCTGTTGTGAAATCTGAGATCACAGTGTTACAACCAGTCCTCTTCACTGTTTAATAAGTTCTGTTGCAATCACACATAAAGGTCTATCAATTATTAGCCTCTTATAAACAACACGGACACATGGTCTATGAATGCTGCTCTTCTTATGCTTGTTTCAGTACAATAACTTATCAATATTCAATAATTCAATGTCGTCGGTGAACAGTGAGTTGTGATTGGTTTTCTCTAACAACAAGCTAAATAGTTAATAAATCAGGAGAAAACTTCACCAAAGAACCAAATTGTGTTTATAAAAGGATGTTTGTCTGTCAATGCTGAAGCTAAAGTTTTATAATTATAATAACTTAGGGTCAATTTGAAAACATCCACACTGTTCACTATATAGTGCACTATTCAGGGTCACGCCATTTTATAGTGGTGTCCGAATGTCCAGCAGGTCCAAAAGTAGTGCACCCAAAATGTCCCACAATGCATCTGGAAAAGTAGTGAGCATCGATGCACTAGAACGGTCAATATAGACACAATTCACTGCAAGAATCGGAAAAACAACACAGACAGCGTCAGGTCTTTAACCGGAAACAACACGACTGAAGTAAAGATGCCGAAGAACTCAAAGATCTATCTATGACATCATAGATCTGGGACATTCAGAACGGTTTTTCTGAGGCTCAGAGGTGAAGGAACAGTATCTCACAGACAAAGGAGTTTACCAGGATTTGGATGTTTAAATGTTTCATTCACTGACTCTGCTCCTCGTATGTTCATTATGTAATCCATGTAGGGGCCTCCTCACTTTTAGACCACAGTGTTCTGGCCTTTAGCCCCTCCCCCTGGCCTCTTTAGGCCCCTCCCCCTGGCCTCTAGCCCCTCCTCCTGGCCTCTTTAGCCCCTCCTCCTGCCTCTTTAACTCCTCCCCTGCTCTCTGCCATCTGCCCATTCACGCAGTGGAAAAGCCAGTTAAGCACATTAGCTTTAGCCTTTCTGTGGTCTCTTCACACATGCAAACTCAGCCTCCCTACCCAGCCCAGCCTGGCACAGTTCAGCCTGGCACAGTTCAGCCCAGACACTTTACACTTCACTGCAACAGCACAGCCACGACTTACAATTGCTCCTCTTTTCTTCTTTCCACAAGAATTAATAGACAGGGACTGAATTGTTAAGGTTTATTAAGGACAATGTCACATGCCAGTCTTATTTAACCCATTAGTTGCCATAGTTTTTTCTTCTGAATTACAACATTATAAATACAGAGCATTTTACATAAAATAACCATCAGAATCAGCATTATAAGAGCAGTCTTTTCCTCGTGGGGATATTATCTCCCTCAGGATCATTCACCTGCTGCAGCTGCAGTCACTCCAAGCAGGAGATCTTTGGGGAATTCGCTGACGTCAGCAGCATCAGCAGTTGTGGGTCCTTGTTTTTCTTTTTAATCCTGCTTTTCAAAGCTTCTTTTCTGTGTGATAAAAGGAGAGCCAACTCTCTCTGAAAAAGCTGTTCTGAACAGACCGGACGTCCATATTTTGCAACTCTCGACTTTTCACAAAGATGTACAATTACCTTTCTAACCCCTGATTGATCCTAACCCAAATCTTATTCATTTACATGGACAATCATGGCCATGTAGAAATCTGTCTGTACATGTCTGCAAAGTGTGTGTAAAGCATTTTCACAGTGTGTGTGTGCTCAGTCTGAGTGAGGTTTGTCCCAGGACCCTCATCACAGGGGGACAGAGTCAGTATTATCCAACACAGTCTCACAAGAAAGTGTACATTTACCACGACACAAAAAACAGCGTGTTGAGACCACGATTTCAGGCCTGTTTTGTGTACTTATGTTATGCTGTACGTTTACCACGATATGAAATTAGTGTAAAAAAATGACATGAGTTTTGGTTGCAGCCACGTGGGGACGTTTTCTTTAGGTAAAACGGTAGTTTAGGCTTCAAGTTACTAAAATGGGTAAGATTAGAATCAGGATTTGTTAATATTCATAAATAAGAACAGGTCTGTAAACAAACACCACTGAAATGAACTGGACTGCAACGCGTGGCATACTGATTACACAAAACAGCCGTGAACTCGCTGCTAATCATGTACGCTTTCTTGTGAGATCGGACTCTATTATCAGTGCACTGTATCCAGTCCAACTACGGTGCAGCCACCGGAGCCTTTACTTAAGTTGAAAAGTCTGAGAGTGACTCACACGGCTACAGTCCAGTCCGGAGTCTCCGGTAGAGAGTGACCATACCAGCTCGCCAAAGCCTGATCCCGTCAGATCTCAGAAGCTAAGCAGGGTTGGACCTGGTAGTACTCGAATGGGAGACTGCGGAGGAACCTCGGGTGCCACAGTGGGGCAACAGAGGAGAAACTCGTTGTTGTGTCTGTAGGCAAGACACTTCACCCACTTTGCCTAGTATGAGTCTGATGTGTGTGTGAATGTATGTGTGCCCTGACTAAGCCCTGTTCGGTCTACTCCATCTTGGTGGGACACAACAACAACAAACAAGCAAACAAAAAAATACATGTTTCGGGTCAAAATGACCTGGGAAGACAACAAATGCTATATTTTTGTTCATAGGCAGTGCAACGTTTAACATGATTTTTCTAAATTTGCACTGATATACTGATGTACAGAATAACCTCTGAGACCAGCCCTGAAAGTTTCATAATCAAAGGACAAGAGCTTTTAGTTTTATTGACAAACTAGACTTCTGGTCTTTAGCAAGAGGTCTGGATAAACTTCATGGGCTGGTTTGTGGGATACTCGTTTTGAGGGCCCACAATGTCTCGTTGCTCTGTGTTCAACCCGTGTGAGCTCTCCTCTGCGACAGAACTGCTAAACACAGCAGCACAGTTTGGGTCTGAGAGTCTCAAACTGGAGCTTCCCTGGTTCCTTCATCTGTCTTTGTTATTTCAAACTACAACTACGATCCTTGTGCCTGTCGACCAACACGAACACTTGACTTCATCAGATAAACAAGATAAACATCAGATAAACAAAGCAGGAAAACACAACACTACAAATGTAAATGTTTTCTTTGTCGTAGCAGCAAGAGTCATTTTTATCTACTAACGTTCTTCTTTTTCTTTTCTTTTCCAGGAAACTCCAAACTCCGTGTTCTTAGTGATGGAGGTGAGTTTAGTAAATGTGTTTTTTTTATTTCTTATCTTAAAAAAAACCTTGAACTTTGTGTTTGTCCAATCAGACGCTGCAGGTGTTTCTTTTGTTCTGTGTTTCTGCAGCGTCACAACTTTGATAAAAGAGTTTAAACTGCAGCTGCTCAGACTTCTGTTTCTCTTTTGTCTTTACTCTGCCCCTTCTCTCTCTCTTTTCTTTCACTCTCTTTTACTCCCTCTCCTTTTCTTGCCTTTCTTCACTCTTTCTTTATTTGTCCCCTCTTTCTCCTTCCATCCCACTTCTCTCTCTCTCTTTCTCTTCTCTCCCCTTTTCCTCTCTCTCTTCTGCTTTTGCATGTTGTAACTCTCACTTTGCTCTCTCTCTCCTCTTTTCACTGTTGCAAAAACCTCTTTCTCTTTTCTCACTCTCTTTCTCCTTTTCCCCCTTTCTCTCCTCTCCTTTCTTCTCTCTCTCTCTCTCCTCTCTTATTTCCCCCTGCTCTCTCTCTCCCGCTCTCTTCTTCTTTCTCTCCTCTCTTCCTCTTCTCTCCATCTCATTCTCTCTCCCTCTCCTCTCTTGTCTTTTCTCTTTTCTTTCTCTTCCCTCTCCTTTTCTCTCTCTTCTCTCTCTCCTCTCTCTCTCCCCTCTCTTCCCTCCCCTCTCTCTCCTCTCTCTCTCGCTCTCTCTCTCCTTTCTCTCTCTCTCTTTCTCTTCTTTCTCTCTCTCCCCTCTCTTCCCTCCCTCTCTCTCTCTCTCTCTCTCTCCTTCTCTCTCTCCTTCTCTTCTCTCTCTCTCCTCTCTCTCTCTCCTTTCTCTGTCTCTCCTCTCATCTCTCTCTCTTTCTCTCCCTCCCTCTCTCCCTCTGTCCTCTCCTCTCTCCTCTCTCTCTCTCTCTCTCTCTCCTCCACCTCTCTCTTCCCTCTCCTCTCTTCTCTTTTTACTCTTGCATGTCATGCCCCCCCCCCTCTCTCTCTCTCTCTCTCTCCTCTCTCTCCTTTCTGTCTCTCCTCTCATCTCTCTCTCTTTCTCTCTCTCTCTCTCCCTCTCTCCCTCCCTCTGTCCTCTCCTCTCTCCTCTCTCTCTCTCTCTCCTCCACCTCTCTCTTCCCTCTCCTCTCTTCTCTTTTTACTCTTGCATGTCATAGCCCCCTCTTCTCTCTCTCTTCTCTCCCTCCCTCTCTCTCTCTCTCTTCTCTCTCTCTCTCTCTCTCTCTCTCTCTCCCCCTCTCTTCCCTCTCTCTCTCTCCCTCCCCTCTCTCTCCCCCCCTCTCTCTCTCTCCTCTCCCTCTCTCTTCCCTCTCCTCTCTTCTCTTTTTACTCTTGCATGTCATAGCCCCCCTCTCTCTCTCTCTTCTCTCTCCCTCCTCCTTCCTTCTCTCACATTGAAAACAAACTCACGTTTCCTTTGGACCAAAACTCTTTTCTAGGAACTGCACATGTCACACGTTCTCTTTCACATGTTTATTCACTCACTCACATTTCAAACAAACAAACAAACAAACAAACAAACAAACACTATTGATCTAAACCCTGTACTTTATTAATATTTATCGGCAGTTACGTTGCAAATTATGAACAAATCAAATTCTAAAATCACTGTTGTGAAATATAATTCATCCTCATGTCGTCAAAAATAACATTTCTTATAAATTCTGCATCATTTTGGAGAGAAAACAACATTCTAACACACAATACAAGCCCTTTAATGCAGCCTCCCTCTGTCCGTCCGGCCTGTAGAACGCAGTGATGTCACAAATGGACTAGGGATGCACCGATACCGATACCAGTATCGGGTATCAGGTCGATACCAGGGCCTAGTACTCGTACTCGTACTCATTAATTGGGCCTCGATACCAAGCGCCGATACCACTTAGCTGCGTGCGGAGCCTTACTTGACTTGCAGCCGCTCAGCTGCAGCAGTGAGCTCACACTTCACATTGGCCTAAAGTCACATTTCAAACAGACTAAATCACCTAAACCAGATGTGACACATGAAGAATGGAAACATTTATATCTTGTAAATGTTGTCAGTTGTTGTCAACAGCGCAGTGTGCCGTAGGCTACTGTTTATGATATGTAGCGGCTAAAGTGGCTAGTGCTTCTGGCGCTTCACTGCTGTGGACGCTTTGTAACTTGTTGCAATTGAGAAACAATTTTAGCGACTGAATAGAGCATAATGTAAGCTTTCCAAAGAGGTATAGCATGTCCATATTGTCCAAAGTGTGGCCGTGGAAACAGAAGGAAAGCTCACTGTTGTGCTAAAGCGGCTAATGCTACTAGCGCGGAGGAGCGCAGATGTGAGGAGACGCAGCAGTCACAAGGTAGGCTGCTTATAAATAAATAAAACTATTTTATCCTAATGCATTTTTCTGATATTTGCAACTGTCTAACAAATAATTATTTTAGATTGAAACTAGTAGACTACAGGCAAGTTTTATAAAAATCTTACACAGGCTTTTGAGGCTTCCCGCTTAAAGGACCTATTCAACATTCGTTCAACATTATGGTAACAGTAACAGTTGTAATTATTTTTCATTTTGAAGGCCATGGCTATGTTACTGTTGTAGAGTGGGATGTCATAATGCTAGATTTTAATATTATTATTATTTTTTTGCAAAAGTAGTTTATTTGGGGGACAGTTTGGACTTCTGAAAAAATTATTCCTGGTATCGTATCGGTATCGTTACTCTGTATCGACAAGTACTGAAAAATAAAGGATCGGTATCTACTCGGTTTTGGAAAAAGTGGTATCGGTGCATCCCTAAAACAGACTCACAGATAACACACTCTATCTCAAACGTAAGACGCTCCTAATGAAATCTTCTTAAAACGTCCCGTCTGGTTGAGTTTATTGAATTTAATGTTTAAACAGTGAGTCACAGATGAGACTGTCCTGATCCTCCGTCTCTGCTCGGGACAAATCATTCTCTGATAAGACTTTTACACAAACAACACGACAGGTTTATAAAGTCACATCTACACAGTCTTTATCTTGTGTTGAATTAATATGGATTATAATTGTGTTCACATGACACAACATTCACAAGTTAAATTAAATTAACTTACACTGACTCCTCTCTTTTCTCCTACTTCTCTTTCTCTTTCCTGTCTCTCTTTTCTCCCCCGTCTCTCTTGCTCACTCGCTCTTCTCTCTCCTCTTTCTCTTCCTCTCTCCCTCTCACTATCGTTTCCTCTCTATCTTCCTGTCCTTTTCCCTCTCTCTCCCTTTCTCTTCTCTTTCTCTCTCTCTTCTCTGTCTCTCCTTCCCTCTCTCCTTTTGTCTCTCTCTCTCTTTTTCTCTCTCTCTCGTTCTCTTCTCTCTCTTTCTCTTCTCTCTCTCCTTTTCTCTCTCTCTTCTCTTTCTCTTCTCTCTTTCTCTCTTTCTCTTCTCTCTCTCTTTCTCTCTCCTTTTCTCTCTCTCTTCTCTCTCTCTTTCTCTTCTCTCTCTTTCTCTTTTCTCTCTCTCTTTTTCTCTTCCCTCTCCTCTTCTCTCTCCCTCTTCTCTCTCTTTCTCTTCTCTCTCTTTCTCTTTCTCTCTCTTTTCTCTTTCTCTTCTCTCTCTCTCTTTTCTCTCTCCTCTCTCTCTCTCTCTCTCTCTCTCTCTCTCTCTCTCTCTCTCTCTCTCTCTCCCCCCCTCTCTCTCTTTCTCTTCCTCCCTCTCCTTGTAACAGCAATAAAGCAGTTTAAACAAGGCGAATTAATGAAGGTGTTTGGAGTTTAAAACACAGAAAGAGAGAGGGAGAGAGAGAGAGAGAGAGCGGGAGAGGAGAAAGAAAGGGAGAGAGAAGGAAAAGGAGAGAAAGATGAAAGACATGGAGAGAGAGAGGGAGAGGAGAGGAGAGAGAGAGAGAGAGAGAGAGAAAGGAGAGAGAGGGGACAGAAAAAGAGGGTGAGGAGAAAGAGAGGGAGTGAGGAAAACGAGAGGGAGAGAAGAGAGGGGGAGAGAAAGAGGAGAAAGTCAGAGTGTGAACAAAAGAAGAGAGTGAGGAGAAAGAGAATAACAGACACACATGAGTTTAATCGACAAATTGTACTTGTATTTTTTACAGTGTCCCACAAAGTGAACTCAACCTATTAACGCATAAAACTGTCTTCATACTTGTATTTTCTGACTGTGTTTTGTGTTTTTTCTCCTCTTCTTCCTCCGCAGTACTGCAACGGGGGAGATCTGGCTGATTATCTGCAAGGTAAGCCCGTCGTCGTCTCTCTCTCCCACACACACTCACTCAAACAGCAGCTTTAGAGACACAGAGATCACATGACCACCAGAGCCCAGATCACATGACCAGAGCCGTGTGGGGGGGCTGATCACATGACCCAGGCTGTAGGACGGCCTCAGAGTTGTGTTTCAATGCTGCGTTTGTGTTTTCATACTCTAGTTTTGTGTTGTGTGTGTGGGGGAAGTCTGTGGGAATCTGCACAATGAGAAGGTCACGGCTGGACAGAGTAACACACTGTTGGTTTATAATGTTTTTAAACCTTTTCTAGAAGCAGCGACAGTCGAGAGAAGAGAGAGTTTTGAATAATGTCAGGATTGTTCATGAGCTGTGGTGAATGCTCAGTGTTAAAGCAGAAATAATCATGAGTAAAGTATTGTCAAGTGTCTCCCACGTGTTCAGTGTCTTTCTACAGCATGTACCGAAAAATACTACAACATATGAGTGGAATAAACGTTCTTTTTAGGCGAGTTTTTGTGATGGAAGTAAAAGCAGCAGAAGAAGCAAACTTTCTCTTCTCATGTATTTATTTTAAGATCTTGTGCTGGTTTTATAAATAATGTATATGACTGCAGTTATGTGTTTTTAGTGTCTAAATAACAGCGTGACTCGAGAGTAGGGATGGGACAATATACGATATTATCGTTAATCGTGATAATTAGGGGTCGCAATTAAATAATCATGGGTTTTCTCATAATCGTGATAATCGTAATTGCAATTAATCACAATTAATTGCAATTCAAGCAGCAGGTGCGCACTTGTAGCTTCATAAGAGCATCTAAAATCTAACTGCTGTGAACCCAGTAAAAGCTGTGTTATTGTTAAACAAAGAAAAGATTCATGTGTTAAAGTTAATTAATGACTCTGAGACAAAGTTACTACATTTTTGCTCACTTTGAATCATTATTGATTGTACTTAGACCAAAATACAACACCTATATTGTGCGCTAATAAATATTTCAGTGATTTTGAATCTGTACACTTTTATGCTTAGTAAATTATCGTGATAACATCGTTAATCGCGATTATTTTGGTCACAATAATCGTGAGTGCAAATTTTAATATCGTCCCATGCCTGCTCGAGAGTTTGGTAAATATGTTGTTTGGCTTGTGACACTTCTCTGTTTTGGTGCTTTTGAGCTGTTGGAAGGAGAAAAGTTTTTTACGAACGCTGATTACTAGCTGCATTTCTCTATGTGTAGATTAAATAAGATGATAACTCAGTGTTTGTCTGGTGGCCATAGATATTATTAAACTAATCACGTTAGTGTGATTATGTGGCTCCTCTGAACAAAGTGGTCACCTGCCGTCGCTGAATGTGACACTAACATTGTGTAAAAATGAATTTGCAATGATGAAATTATATGTTTTTTATATATAGTATGTTCTTAAGCAGCCTCTCTTTAACAACAGATTTCGTAGAAATCAACAATTCATCTTTTTTGCCATCAACTAATAAGTTAATTAAAGAAAATAATTATGAGATTAGTTACTAAAATAATAATGCAGGACTATTTTTGGCCCCAGTGAGAGTATTTTTTTCAACCACTTGCTCCGGTGCGAGCAGAAATTAAAATGCCTTTTTTCATTTTAGTTTCATGTTTGACGCATTAAATCTGTACCAAGCAGCGTGGTTTCTGTGTGTTTAAAGTGTGTATGACAGGTTTGAACATTTTTCAAATTTTATTTTAGTTTGGTAGATTAAGACCTGTTGTAATTATAAATGATAGTTTTAGGTTAATCAAGAACAAGTTTGTGGAGAAAAATGTGAAAATCTGTTGAAAACACCAGGAAGTAGAGCAGAGTTCTAAACTGATGACATCACACCGGGAGACGAGGATATTTTCAATTTTCTCACAAGAAACTGATTTTTATAACTCTGTATCACCATTAACCAAAAAGTGATTTATTATTTTAGGTCAAGTAAAAAGTTACATTGAAGAGTTTTGACCCAATTTATTAAATGTCGCTAGCAATACCTAGCGTGATGTCATCATTGATGAACAGGAAGTACATTTTAATGCTAAACAATGGCCAAACTGGAATGAAATGTGAAAAATGTTTAGTAAAACCTTAAATATAATGATCTTAACTACGTCTGTGTGAAATGAGTAGTTCAACCTGTCATGGGCACTTTAACTCATCATGACGTTATCAGGCTGTAATGTCAAGCGGGCAAAGTGTAAAAGATCGATTTGGGGTCCTGCTCTTCTTGTCACACGCAGAGCCTGAAAAAAGTTAGTCTGGAGCCCTGTAATAGAACATAGTCCAGTCTTAATGTAAATGGTTCAACATTCAAGTTGATCAAAAGCTATTATTTTATTTAAATACTATTATTTTGTAATGTAAACAAAAGGGAAATAGACATAAAAGTTAAAAGTAAAACAAAAACACATTTGGGGATTGAAATGATCAGTATTACAGTATAGTGTTTTTTTTAGTATGCTCTAGGTCCAGGTGTTTCTGTGTAAATATGCCTCATCATCAGATGGTTTATAAAAGTCTGGAGTGTTCCACTGGTCACATTCACACGGCTCAGGGTTAAAGGTTCGGTTTATGTAACTGAGGCGCTGCTTATGAAAGAGTCGCCCGTTTCACTTCAGACTTTGACCAACAAACATGTAACAAACACCTGGAACCGGGAATTAGGTTTGAACTGGTTTAAACTGTTCGAACGACCTGATAACACTAATCCTCTGAGCTCTGGAGAGATGTGGATGAATTCTCTCTTTACTTATTCTCCAATTATATCCTATTTAACTCTTTCAGTGCCAGCCCTGTTCTCTTTCCTGCCAAGTCTTTTTAACAATATTCACAGTAGGGCTGGGTGATATGGCAAAAAATATTCCTAGAGACAGATCACGATTTTGATTTGATCACAATTCTTGTCAATTGTTGTCTTATTGCCTTTGAGGTAAATACAATCATCTGCTTTTTCTGAAAGTTCCTACTTTACTGTGATTGGTTAAATCCAGCTGTCACTCACTCAGCAGAACAAACACTGACCAGTGTGGACAGATTCTCAGAGAAAACACAACCAAGCCTTTGAAAAAAATCTCAAGACAAGCGACCACAGCCCATAAATAAAGTTCTTCAAATAATCGATTAATTAGAACATTGTGTGATAAAACAATCTGCTAAATCCATGTTTAATTTATAAATAGAGATATTTTTGTAAATCAAACCTGAAAATGTACTAAAATTCACCTGGAACTTGACTTGAAGCTGCAGCACAAATACCTGAACACATGAGCTGCCTTCAAACATCATAAGACTATTGGAAACAGACGTCCAAACGAAACAAATATTTCCAACTCTGAGGCTCAGAGAAGTAGGTTGGAATATATGTCTGTATTTTAACAAACAGGTAAGTTAAGGTAAGGTTTATTGTCCCGTAGGGAAATTTGTCCTCTGCATTTGACCATCCTTCAATGCCTCTGGGGCATCTCCTCAGGAGCAGTGATCGCCACAGTGCACACCCATCTCCAGATGTTGTTGCTAGGCTTGATCAGGACTACCGTAGCTGGAGGATATATTACCCTAACATGCATGTTATTGGTTATTGGTGCATTGAATGAAGAAATGGGGAAATTACGATTTGACGATTTCACCAAAAAGGCAAATTGTCCCAACAGTGAGCTCTTAGGATGTATCGGGATACATATCGTCATACTTAAATTCATATAATTTACACTTCTGAACCTGGACTGCAGCTTTAAGGCTGAAACTATTGAGCTGAACAATGACTTATTTGTAGGACACTTGTATGTAACATAAAGAGCAGTTTGAAAATACAATTCCTCTGCATTTGACACTTGATACATGACATATTGAGGAAATTATATCAGGATTTACGTGTATCAGGAAAGCTCTTGGCTATGAAGCTCAACAGTGACCGCCCACTTCCTGGTTCCAAAATCTTGGACCCCATGTTAAATTACCATAGAGCAGTGCTTCTCAATTATTTTTTGTCGCGCCCCCCCCCGGGAAAGAGAAAATGTTTCGCGCCCCCCCTACTCACCGCGGTGACTAAAATCAGATTATTATCTATAAAAAGTGTAGGCCTATAAGTATATCTAAAAGTGTATCCTTTTAAACATTAACAAAAGAAAAAAATCAATATCAACTTGAAACAAAGTTCAACAAATATTAACTTTATTTTGTACGTTTACACTTTGCAAGTTTATATATATTTTTTTATTAATATTTTTTGCAGTGTTATTTTTACAGTGTAGTCAGCTTCACAGGCTGAATAGAAAAGGCTTTGAAAGCGGCGCTGGGCGCTGTGTTTATTCCACAAATGATCAGAGCTGTACCGTTTGTGTGGAGTAAAGTTGGTGAAATGATGTGTCAGATCAGCGTTTTACCGCGGACACGCGACCTCGGCTCATTAGCGCTGCTCTGTCCCGGTTGAGTGAGCGCGCGGTGCCGGGCCGTTCTTTTCACCTGTGTGTGTCTGGCGCGGTGCGCGAGAAGCCCGGACCGCTGCACACAAACACAAGCGGAGAGACACAAACTCGGAAATGTAGCGACACCGACACCACGATCAAAGCAGGACCGACAAGGTGCGTGAACGAGACAGATTTTATGAACGCGCTGATTGTAAGGTAAGGTAAACTTTATTGTCCCCGAGAGGAAATTTGTCTTGGGCCACAGTGCCCACCGCTGCATCACTTTAAAATCATACACAGTCTTACAAGCAACACATTCAATCACCAAATACATGCACTGCTGCTGCATATACAGGTCCGTCGTCTGACCGACTGCACAAAACCACAGTTAAAATACATAAAAAACCACAACAGTAAGAATTAAATAAATAACATCAGTTCATTTTTGGTGCTGCACTAAAAGAATTGTTTACACATGAACCAAAATGAGTTTTGAGGACAGATAGGAGGACCGATAGAGCTGGTGCTTATCGATCTAGTGGATAGTTACGCGCTTCCACTGGCATCGCATCGCGCCCCACTACTGGTTTAAATGTACAGTATAGTGACTGTTTGATCTTGTCTCACTCTTACAGGCGAGGATTATCACTATAATCATTAGAAAAAGGGAGGGTTTATCAGTTCTGGAGTTTGGAAAGAGAAAGATAATGGACTTGTTTATATTTCTCAGTCATTTGAGTTGAACTTTCTGCTTTACAAAGAACAGAATATGTGAGCCAAACGCGTGAAGTGACCGCAGCTTCCTTCATTCTCCTGTAGTTTTCTTGTTTTCTGCTGCTCGTCGTGACCTCCTCCTGCCTCCGTCTCTGGTCTGTAATGTCTTTGAGAATCACATGGCTGGACTCGGTGGTTATAAATGTGCCTCGTTATGACTCCACAGCGGAAGTGTGGATCGATACAGAACGCTTTACAGGAACAGGCTGGTTATAGTGGAGCTGCTACGAGTGACGCTGAACATTCTCACGGCTGATTCATGACTAATGCTCCGACAACGCTGACTGTACCAGAGAAAGTGACACAGCAAGATTATTAAAGTGCAGTTCAGTTGTACAAATGTTTAAACTGTGTTAGAGCTGGGCGATCGAGATGTTTACTTGGAAATGTATTTGGCCACATCATAAATATCAAGATAACATAATCCTGGGTTAAAAGAGCCAGAACTTAGGCAAGATACTTAACTCACATTGCCTCAGGGTGAATGAATCCATGATTGTAAAGAGCTTCAGTTTTCTGTAAATTATAAACTTTTGTTGTATATAGAGTTTAGTTTTACTCATCAAAAGGTATTACCAAATTTAATCTATTCAATGTACATTTACATTTCTGCTTTCTAACCAGCAGCATCTTTTCAAAACTAGATGTAAGATGTTTATCAGGGTTAAGGTAGTCTGTAGGGAAATGTGTCTTTGTGCATTTGACTCGCCCTTCATTTCCTCTGGGGCATTTCCTCAGGAGCACTTAGTGCGTTTACATGATCAGGGAAATCAGACTAGGCCAGGGTTGCCAGATTTTCAGAGAGCAACAAGCGACCTAGCCTTTGAAAAAAAGCCCAAAACAAGTGACCTCAGCCCCTCAACAAAAAAGTAATTAAAATAATCAACAAATTAAACTTTATGTGTCACAGCAGAACAAGGGTTAATGATTTAGCCGCATTTTAAATAGTATTTGATAATTCATAAATGATTTTAAGCGTGATAATATGCTGAAATATATATCATTATATCAATATATCATTAGTAAGTATATTTTCTTAAATCAAACAGGAATAACGGCTATAAATGCTATTGTTTATGACGTCAAAATGCCCCTCAGGAGCAAGCCCAAAAAACCGCAACCCGCGACCGTCAAAATTCACAAGCGACTTTCCTAAAAAAGAAGCCCAAAGTCGCTATAAATTTAATTTAATTGACCTTTTATTTAACCAGGGAAGTTCCACTGAGATTCAGAATCTCTTTTGCAGGGGAGCCCTGGGGGAAGGGTCAGGGGAGGCATTAATGGACATGTTTTTAGTTGTAGGAGGAAACCGGAGTACCCGGAGGAAACCTACGCAGACACGGGGAGAACATGCAAACTCCACATAGAAAGGCCCCGGGTCGACTGGGAATCGAACCCAGAACCTTCTTGCTATGAGGCCAGAGTGCTAACCGCTGCGCCACCGTGTCGCCCGGACGAAGCGCACTTGGCAACTATGGACTAGGCTAGAAAACTGGACTCGATTTGGTTTTTCCCTCAAACCGGTCGGACCAGTTTTGCTCCAGTTTACATGAGAGAGAGTAAGCAGATTATCCTGCTGTGTCAGATTCACTACTCTAGGATTCAGACTGTGTTATGCTGATTTAACTAAACATTGTTTACTGATAGTAAGTGTTTCTAATATTGTTTGTAAAATTACACTCTTGGAGTGCACGGTAGCCAAGTGGTTAGAGCTCTGGCTTCCCAATAAGGAGGTCGTGGGTTCGACTCCCGGGTCGGACCATATCAACATCTCACGATCTCTCTGGGTGGAGTTTGCATGTTCTCCCCGTGTCACCGTGGGTTTTCTCCGGTTTCCTCCCACCTCCAAAAACATGCATGTTTAGGTTCATTGGGCATCACTGTAAATTTCCCTTAGTGAGTGAATGAGAGAGTGAATGTTTGTCTGTCTAACCCTGCGACAAGTTGTCCACTGTCCTATCCCAGGCCCAAAGTTACTGGGATAGGCTCCAGTCACCCGTGACCCCTAACGGGATTAAGCGGTAGAAAATGAATGAAATTAATGAATGAAAAAATTACAATCTGATCTTATATATATGGCTGTGTGTTCCACTTTGTGCAGGAGCTTTTCTGTTGTAAAAAATCTTCACTTTATTGTTGGAATGTGCAGTGGACAGGGTTTGTGAGCTGCTCAGTTGCATTTGTCCAGCTGCAGACTGATTGTCTGTTTACATGAGTCTGAAATCAGACTACAATCGGTCGGGACCATGTGCGCCAACTGGTTTTCTGAAAACCGGTTTACAGCTCCTCAACAGGTCTGCCCGGGTTTACATGAGCTTTGGAAAACTGACTGAGCGCCACAGTGCAGCGCTCGAGACACACCTCCTGATCTTCTTATAGGCTTGGTCAGGACTATACTGTAGCTGGAGGATATTTTAACATGCATGTTTTGGTCGGAGGGGGGCTCAACTGGACATGACTCACTTGGTTTTGAAGCTCTTTTCTTTTTTTTACTGGAAGCATCGCATTTGACAGAATTTTCATCATAAAAAGCAATAACATACTAAAACAATAGTCCTCAGAGAAATCACAGTAGTGGTGACCTTTTCCTCCTCTTTAGTGCTTAATAATGTTCTAATAATCCTTTTCCTGTTCCTCGTGCGTTTGCAGCCAAAGGCACCCTGAGAGAGGACACTCTGCGCGTCTTCCTGCAGCAGATCGCGGCGGCCATGACGGTTCTTCACAGTAAAGGAATCATCCACAGAGACCTGAAGCCTCAGAACATCCTGTTGTCCTACGCCGGCCGCAAGAAGTCTGGAGTCAGCGGCATTCGAGTCAAGATCGGTACAGAAATGCATCTACACGAGGATAAATGATTTAGTCTTTATCTCTCTCTTTATTCGACAGCCGTGTTCTGCAGTGTTGTGTTGTGTTTGTGGTCTAAACCTCTTATGTGTGTGTTTGTTTGTTTCACAGCTGACTTTGGCTTTGCTCGTTACCTCCAGAGCAACATGATGGCTGCCACTCTGTGTGGTTCTCCCATGTACATGGTGAGTCTGACCTCACAGATTATTATGTTTACTCTGATGTCCATACAGCATGTGACGCTGTTTAAGTCAGCAGTGTTTTCAGTTAAACCAATGGGGATTATAAGACCTTAAAGAGCCTATATTGAACTACTTTTTAATGATGTAAGAATGTTGAGTCCTCATCAAAAACATACCAGAAGTTGTGTTTTGTGTCATTGACACATATTTAACATAAAATTACAGCATATTTATATGGAAGCTCACTACTGCCAAAATTTTTTTTTTCACTTTTATCACGGAATTTCTAACCTAGCTCACACCAGATGAACCTGTGTTAAACTCTAATTTGAGTTCTTCCACAGTCTCCATCTGGAACTTGACTCGCTGAAAGCGTTTGTGAAAAGGTGGGATGTTTAGTGAAATACTTGGAGCTGATTGGGTGAACGGTCGACCTTATTTGTGCTTAGCCAATCACAGCAACAACTCGTAATGGTTTATCCAATGTCTGTGTGGGACAGAACAAGTGTCACACATACTGCTCTTCTTTCAAAAAGGAATTACTCCATATTTCTGCTAAAACCGCATCAAAAGCAGCAGAAACACATGCACAAGAGCAGCCATCTTTGTTTAGCTTGAATCAGACTCGGCGCTAACAGCCCGTGTTAGCCCGCCCTGCTACAATGTGATTGGGCCTCAAAACCACACTGGTTCAGACTCTCAAACCAATCGGGCGGCTGGAAGGCCAGATGGTTTATCTCGTATTTGTGAATTCACAAATATCTGAGATAAACCATCTGACTGGCCAGGTTACAAAATTTCATGATAATTATCAGGTAGTAATGTGATACAAATATATATTTTTTAAACATTTAAAGGTAGAAACGTGATTGCATCAGGTAAATACCTCATGAAATTTTGTGATATTGACCATTTGCACCTACGTCACTTGATCACGTGGCTGCTCCATGCTGGATGGCAGAAGTGCGTTTACGCAGCATTACAGGGAGCGCAAAACTGACAAATTCTCACATATTTTCTTATTTTTCCGTAAAAAAAGCAGTGGATGCTTCTAGCGCATGTTCAGTACATTTGTCTGTGGAAGTAGGACAACTTTTAGACACGCACAAAGCAAGGTATTAGGAAAAGCTAATGAATGCTAGCTGATGTATGCCCTCTTCCTCCTGCTATTAGGGATGGGCCGATATGAAATTTTGGGGCCGATACCGATAACCGATAATTGGCCCTCTGTTCTGGCCGATAACCGATAACTGCCGATACCGATATCAATACCGATATATCGCCCATCCCTACCTGCTATGTTTGCCGAATAAATAAAATCTTCAAGTTTGCCTGACTTTACTCCTCATGATTTGTACATTATGTGGTAAACAGGGTTTTGTCTCACACTGGAGCAGATTTAAAAGCTACAAGAGGTTGGTTTTCAGTCACTTAGCTGTGAGGCTAGTGTTAGCCACGCATAATGCAGGCTGTTTCAAATATTCATTGCATTTATTTTTTTGTCAAAGGTCTTTTTTTTTCTCTAGCATTGACTTACCTTGTTTAAAGTGTTCACTGCAGATCTGTAGCGATTTAGAGGGATTCCAGTTCTTTTGATTTATTGCTGCCATCCACTAGCGTCTTCTGTCTTCATCAAAATGTAAACGAAAAAGCTACAGGTTTAGGCTTAAAACCTCAATCTTGCCTGTTAGTGCAGCGTGTTCCAGATACAGCCATTTTACAACTGAAATCAATTAAAATGACTTAGAAACGAGCAAGTTTTCGGCAAAGTTTCCATTGCTGTAATGCGCACAGACAGCGCTTTTGCCTCCAGCATGGAGAAGTGGGCGTTCCCTCGAGGAGCGTGACCACACGTGCAAATGGTCAATAACTGAAAAAAAAAAAAGAGTGGAGATTGTCAGTACTGAGCTTCCGTGTATTTTGGTGCTGTTTTTCGTTCAAACTAAATGATCTGTTTCATCTTGTGATCTCATGAAATGGCAAGTGCTCCATTGTTTTTGAAACTCTACACCTTCACTAGAGTCACTTTAATCATTTGAGTCTTAAACCTTAAAGCACAAAGCTTTTGTTTGAGCATGGTCGAACAAATATAATAAAATATATACTTTGCACTATACGCAGCTCTACAAAATCACAATTATTGATCATCTACTCTAACCAGACGTCTATATTTAGAACCTTAGTCTTGTGACACATGATTACATGATCAGGTCAGGTCACATGATCGAAGTCGCCTCTCGTGGATCAGATGTGACTTTTAACCTGACTTACATAACTTCTCCCCCTCCTCTTTCTCTCTTATCTCTCTGTTTCCCTTTTTGAACTCTCATCCTCGCTCTCACCCTTCCTTCTTCCCCCTCCCTTCCTCTCGCTTGGCCTCCCCCCTTCTTTCACTCACTCCCTCATTCTCTCTCTCTCTCTCCTTCTCCTCCTCTGCCAACCTCCTTCTCCTCTCTCTTTTCCTCTCTCTCTCAACTCCTCCCCTCTCTCTTTCCCTCTCTTTACTCTTTCTCTCTCTACCCCTCACTCTCTTCTCTTTTTGTTTCTCTCTCTTCCTCTCCCCTCTTGCTTCACTATTTTCTCTCCTTCCTTCCTTCCTTCCTTCCTTCCTTCCTTCCTTCCTTCCTTCCCTCCTTCCCTCCTCTTCCTCTCCCCTCTTTCTACTCTTTCTTTCACTGTCTCTCTCGATCTCTCCCTCTTCCCTTCCATTCTTCCCTCTTCTCTCTCTCTCTCTTCCCATGCCCCCTCTCTTTAACCTTTTTATCTTTTCTCTCTTTCTCACCTCTTCACTTTTCTCCTTCTCTCCCTTTTCTCCCTTCCCTCCTTCTCTCTCTCCCTCTTCTCTCTCTTTTTTGCTTTCGCTCCCTCTCTCCTTCCTTTTCGCTTTCCCTCCCTCCTTCTCTCTCTTCCTCCCTCTCTCTCTTTCTCTCCCCCCTTCTCTCTATCTATCTATCTATCTCTCTCTCTCTCTCTCCCTCTCCCTCTCCCTCTCTCCTCCTTCTCTCTCTCTCTCTCCCTCTCCCTCTCCCTCTCTCTCTCTCTCTCTCTCTCTCTCTCTCTCTCTTTCTCTCTCTCAGGCTCCAGAGGTCATAATGTCTCAGAATTACGACGCTAAAGCAGATCTGTGGAGCATCGGGACAGTCATTTACCAGTGTCTCGTCGGGAAGCCGCCTTTTCAGGTAAAACCTCAACCCAGTCCACCATTTTTCTTCTTCTCGTTTTGTGCTAATAATTTCCGTTCAGATGCGCTGGGAGTTTTAAATATTTTCTGTTCTGATTACAGGCCAACAGCCCTCAGGATCTGCGAATGTTTTACGAGAAGAACAAGAACCTCCAGCCCATGTGAGTCTGTCGTAAACACAGAAATCATCATCATTTGGACGTTTTTTCTCTACATTTATTATAAACCTTGCTTTGTATTTTTACCCAGAATTCCTCGGGAGACTTCGCCGCCGCTCACAAACTTGCTGCTGGGGCTGCTGCAGAGGAACCAGAAGGACAGGATGGACTTCGGTAAAGGAATTTTACTCAATCTGAAGAAATACCTTGGCTGCCATTAGTCTAAAATAGTGGCGTACCTCAGGGTTCAATCTTAGGCCCAATTCTTTTTACTAATTATTTTAAGAATAGAACATCACATTCTATTCTTTTGGTACAAATTTATATTCTTTGTTAAGTTTAGCCTGTTTTGAGTTTTTTTTATTCCACAATTGTCAACTCTATTCGGTAACTGCAGTATTTAATTAATCTAATGTCCTAGTCGCACAGTCTAATAAGTTTACTTAGGGATCTTATGTAAATTGTAATAATTACGGACATCATTTGAGTTTTTACTCCTGCGCAAATCGTCCATGTTTGTAAAAATGTCTGTAAAGTTTCGCTGCTTGCTAGTTTTTTTAGTTTAGTCTTTATTTGAAGGGACAATGTACAGCGACATAATGCTCATAAAACAAAGATGATCTGCACCAGATTATAGCTAGACCGCTAGTTTCCATCTGCAGTCCCTGCTACTACTTTACCTCTTGTAATTCTACAAAATCAGACGTTTTCGTGTAATTCTAAAGTCGTGCGAATGCATATTTTTGAGTTATTAATGAGTCTGCGACTTATTTTACCTTCATGTTTGAACAAAATTATTATTACTATTCACCATGGATCATTCTCAAATGAAATTGTATTTTTTTTTTCTACAATTAAAAAGCTAAAAATTACAATAAAAATCAGTGATCATTGAAGTACAGCAACCCTGTTGTTGTAGCAACGGAAGGTTGAGAAGATAGATGTTTGGGGAAAGTTTGGACCATCTGGATAGGACATTGGTGCTTGTATCTGTTGTAAATCAGCCCCAGTGTTCGCTCCATTGTTATTGCAGCAGGAAAATCCCTCTACAGGAGACAGTATTTTTTTCCTAGAACTCAATACAAATACAAACTGCTCGTGTTCGGCAGAAACAGCATCTACAGCTTTAAGAACTGTCGGATTTTGCTTACCTAGTTTCACATCATAAACTTTTTCCGGTTCAAAAGGTTTTAGTTGAGTATAAAACGACTTTTTAAGCTTTAACTTCGGCTACAGCTGCTCACACTCTAACTCCTGCTCTGATTGGTCAGAACTGTCACGTGTGAGCTTTCGACTTCATTCAGATTTACTCGGCTCGAGCTCGTCCTGCTCCTTGCACAAAGAGTTATGTGCGAAACAAAACTGCGCATGTTCCAGAGCCTGCAGCGTACCTAGTAAAAGGCTAAAGCTAACGGCCATGATGGCTACGAACTCCAGTGAGCAAAAGCCACTGATGCACAGCGCCGCCATCTTTGATCACCGGGGCTTGGTTTGGACAGAACGCTGCAAAGTTTGGATCCTTAGACTTTATCACCGTTAAAAGAGAGAGTCTAGGATTGTTTCATATGAAATCTGATCGTATGGATGTGATTATGAACAACAAACCTAACAATGAGGAGCCGCATTTACACTGCCACAAATCAGGTCACTTAAGCGATTTCACGTTAAAACAAACATAAATGATCTGTCATGGTTTCTGGAAAGTCTGTAAAAACAAAAAAATTACAAACTTTCAATATCCCCGTGCGAATCCTTGTATAAACCTCAGACATCATGGGGTAATTTAAAGTTCACAGACGTCCCGAGGTCAATATTCTGCCGCGTGAATAGAACATAAGTCGTCTTCTTTCTTTCTTCACAGACACTTTCTTCAACCATCCGTTCCTCGAGTCTCCGACCACCATCAAGAAGTGTAAGCCCTGTTTGTTATAACGTGATCTTTTATCGGTTTAATCCATGTTTAACATTTGTGTTTCTCTCGTTCTTCCTCAGCCTGTCCCGTCCCTGTTCCCAGCGCTTCCATCCCGGTCACAGACGGCTCCTGTGGAAGCTCGCCCTGCATCCGCTTCAACTCTCCTCCAGTCAGTCTCTGTTTACTATCACAGGAGGCAAATGTTACAGATGCACCAGGAATCTGTAATGTTTGTCTTTAAATAATTGCTAATGCCTGATCAAAGCCAGTTTAGACATTCAAAATAGTTTGTTTTTCTTCTCAGAATTCAGTCAAATTGTTAGTAAATGTTAAGTGACTGTTATTTATTGTGGTAGTAACAACTTAACATCTTTATGTGGACAAAATGTCAAAGATTATGAGACGTCCTGGGTCAACATTAGACAATAAAAAGTCCTATTACATCCAATTAAACGTAAATAAACCAATAATAACAGATACAGTCGTTACAGGATTAGCTGGAGTGTTGAACTCAGGGTTGGTTGTAGCTAAAATTTGTAGCTTAAATCAGGGGTGCCCAACCTTTTTCAGCTCGCAAGCTACTTTTAGTCTGAGCACAGCCCGAAGATCTACCTTTGGATTTACATTATTTTATTTAATAGCAAAGTTGACTAGTCTTGATTTAGACACAGTTAGATTTTTTTAATGGTGCAACATTTTTTTTTATTAAAATGTAAGTTATAAGCCTGTTAAAAGGTAACACACATTTATTTTGAAAACATATTATTGTGGCTACAACAACAACAACAAAAAGTCATTAAAAAGTTCAAGCTATCGTCACCTCACTTGAAGCATTTCAAACTACTGTATTATGAGTGATTGGTGATTACCATGGTAACAGTGAGGGGAGGGGCTTGAGAAAGTCAGTTTTCCTTTAACTCGCATCAACAACAAACAAACTGCTGTAGATAACCCTAACCCTAACACCTTGAGAGCCGCATAAAATGATGTGAAGGGCCTGTCGTATTGGATAAGTGCATCACAAACAAATGTACTGTGCAGCTTCGTTTGTTGTAATTAGTGTTGTCGCACTAACATTTCAAACTTGATTTTGATACCAATGAAAACAGCTGATTTCTGATTTGATAATAATTACAAGATTTTCTTCTTTACTTCAACATTTTAGGATGTTGTGAGATTTTATGCTCAAAATAATTGTACTTTATTTATTGATTACTGTGATCTTCTACTAGTTCTTGTATTTCTGTAGTAGTTAGTTATGGTTAGGGTTAAAACTATTCAAGAAAAGGCCGTTCTTTTAGTACATCCGTGTCTGATTTTTAACCCCTCACACATCTCTCTCTCTCTCCAGTCTCTCCCGGACATGCAGACTCTGGCAGACGACCTCTCCTCTCCTCCGATGGGACCGCCCAACTTCCTGCAGCTCTCCAAGGAATCTGCCGGAAGCACGAGCAGCAAAAACTCGTCCTGTGACACTGACGACTTTGTCCTGGTGCCGCACATCTCCAACGACAGCTGTGAGTTAACCAGTAATCGTAATTGTCTGGGTCTTAACGTGGCAGTACATCTCATTCCTCTAACTACACTTGTGCTTTTGTCTGGTTCCATGTGATCATTATTGTGTAGAAAAAGACCAGACTATAACGTGGTCTCTGTGTTTCAGACGATCAGCCGATGGGAGCGAGACGTCCGTCCAGCGAGTCCTCATGTGTGGAGGGTGAGTCACAGCAGTTTAATCACATTATACTGTGAGGAGAAGAGTCAAAATAGTAAGCAAGAGGTCGAATGATGCATTATTGTTGACTAAATACTTACGACAAAAACACTAATTCAGAATAATTTGTAACTTGTAAAATGCTTTGGTAAAATTATAAATGATTTCAAAATCTTGCTCTGTCTCTAATGGTGCGTTCAGACCAGTCAGCGTCTTTGCGTTTTTGCGTTAAGTCAATGTAAACTCGCGTCTTGAGCGTTCAAGCGTGTTTGTGGCGTGTATTGGCGTCTGGGGCTTCCGTTGACGAGCCTTTCTGCGTCTGAAAACGCGGCGGATTGGAAGCTCAAACCTGCAGCGGACGCAACTTCGCTCAAATCTCCGGCCGCCGCAGGAGTTGGGAAAATCTATCTTCAGACGCGTTGGAAGTCGGCGTCAGCCAATCAGAGATACTCTCCTGTGACATGTGACATGCTGCTGTTCTCCTCTCACATCAAGAGGAAAGGACCACTGTTTACTCAAGTCTTTTATGAACTTTTATTAACTAAAGGTGGCTTGTTTTGGGGCTTTTTTCAAAGACATGGCCGTTCTTTGCTTTGAAAATCTAGAGACACAAAACAAACATGATCTGGACTGACAAAGCCTCACATGGATCTATTCAAAATGTTTGTAGTTGTGTTTAAACCTGCTGTACGACGTGACACTGGAGGAGCCGAGGAGGACAGAGACACCAAAAGGACACTGTCTGGAGGAGAAAGTTATGTTTTATAAATGCAACAAGCCTCTATCTCTCACTCTCTCTCTCTCTCTTAGTGATCTGTCTACGAGCAAAACAAAGCCTGCAAACGAGCGGGAACGCAAAGAAGCGCATTGAGGAGAAAAGTGTCTTTTTGTCCACCAACGTCTTGACGCGCATCGAGGCGTTTTGGACGCCTATTTGGGCGTGAGCTTCGAAAATGTTCTGCGTCAAAATACGCTTTTAAGCGCAAATTTTGATGCAAATATGTTGTCCGGAGTGAACGCAACATAAGGCTGGGCATTATGGCAAAAAATATCACGATTTTCCTGCTGCCACATCACAATTTAGATTTTATCACAATTTATGTCAACTGTCCATTTTCTTCTTGTCTTTCATCTGCTTTTTCACATAGTTCCTTTTTCGCTGTGATTGGCTAAATCCAGCCGTCAAGTGTTGTCACAGAGAAACAAGTGACCAAGCTTATGAAGTAAATCCCAAAACAAGTGACCTCAGTGTCAGTTTACGTTTAACCGCCTGAAAGTTACACAGTGCACCTTTAATAGCAACTTCTATAAATGAAAACATGCTATAAAAAACTAAAGTTCAGTGGATATAAAGGGCTAAAACTCCACTTTATGTGATGTAAAATTTATTATACTTGGAAAACTAGAAGCTCAAAGTCACTATAAAGAAGCAGACTTGGCAACTCTGAGGCTCAATAAGAGAAGTATAGGTGGGAAATAGAAGAGAAGTAGGAAATCACAATATGACATTTTCATCAGAAAATAAGATTGTCACAAAGATGATTCGATATTTGTCACAACATGTCTCAAACTCGTAGATAAATAACACTTAATATTCCAGTGTCCAGTGTCTGTCTCTTCTCTCTGGCAGCACACGTCCTGTTCCGTCTCGTGCTTACACAAATGTTGTTTTCCCTCAGACGCGTTTGAGCCAAAAACAAACTGCGATGACGATGACGCAGAAGCTAAAAACAGGTCTGACCCAGAGCCCGAACTGCTGCTGTGATTATAGAGGCTGACCAGGCAATTTAGCCTCCGAACGCAGAACGCAGAGCAGAATGTGACTGCAGAGGGCTCAGGACAGGATCAGATAACTCACAATACAGAAATAAAGCCACACTCATTACAAACATTACACAGCAGGTTTTCTAATTTGAAGTATCGATGGCAGTGTTTAACATCAGCGTAGACATATCACTTTGAGAGAGAGAAGGAGGAAGAGAGATATAGCTTTACTGTCTTTATAAAACGTAGCTTACCCGAGAGCACAAGTTTCTCTTCCTCCAGACAGTTGTTTTGCTGTCTCTGTCCTCCTCCAGTGTCACGTCCTACAGCAGGTTTAAACATTTTGAATAGATCCGTGTGAGGCTTTGTCAGTCCAGATCAGGTCCTGTGTTGTTTGTTTTCTCCGACAGATTTTCAGAGCAACAAACGACCAAGTCTTTGAAAAAAGTCCCAAAAACAAGCAACCTTTGTTAATAAAAGTTATTAAAAAGACTTTGCCCGAGGGTCTGGACTTTCCGAGTGCGGAGTCAACCAATCGCAGAAAATCCACCGAAACAGCGACACTCCAAACTGGATGTAATCGTAAATATGTAGCGCGAGAATTTTTTTCAGTATTTTCAGTCGAATTGTTACGTTCCTAATTGTTCAAAAACAAAGCAAGAGCTGTAAAAAATTATCTATCAGCTACGTCCGCCATCTTGAATGTTTTGAAATGTTTGGAAAAAAGTTTGAGATTGTCTTTGGTTCCAGACCCTCCTGCAATTGAACTGAATGTAGGAAGTAGGGATGTCAAGATTAACCGTTTTTCAATAATCGTGAATATTTTCCCCACGGTAGGTTATTCGTAGAATTTTACAACTCACGGTAAACCGCAAACACGTCTTACGTCTTCTGTGACGTGACTGCCGTGCTTGGGCAGCGCCAGCGGAGAACAGCGTGTGTGTCGTCAACTCACCGCTAGTTGAAAGGCTGCTGAAGTTAGCGCTTCAGGAGTTGCATCCATCCAAAGAATCAAGTCCAGAGTTGTTTTAAAGATGATCAGTGCATTGTGTGGACTGATGAGTGTCCAAGATGCAAGACGTGCCTTTGAAAAGTAGCCGCTAAAAGTGCTAACACATCCAACATGATCTAGCATCTTCGATACGATCATCCCTCGCTGTTCGTCCAAGTAAAAGTAAAGAAACAACGTAAATCTTTCAAAAGAAGCGCTCCAGAAAGTGTCACGCAGCTCACGGCAAAAACAAAAGCGTATTTGTGTTTCATTTGACATAAACTCCGACCTGAAAGCAAAACGAAAGCAGAGACGCGTGCAGCCGGTCACGTGACGACACTGGGAAAACAAAACGTGGTGACGTCGCCTTCAAGAGTCACGTGACAGATCTCGCATATAATATATTATTACTTAGTAATGGGTTTACATTGACTTAACATATAAACTGGACACTTTGGACGCTCTGACGCTCCGGTCTGAACGCAGCATAAGTCAGTTGTGCCCAACCTTTTTCAGTTCACAAGCTACTTTTAGACTGAGTACAGCTTAACGATTTACCTATAGATATAGCGCTGCAACAAGTTAATCGATTGAAATAATCAAAAACTATTTTAGTAATCGCATAATCGGTAGCTGGTTTTATTTAGGTTTCAAAACAGGACAATTTACTTTAAAAATAAACTATTGTGGCATGAAAGAGTTCAAGCTATCATCATCATAGACATTACATTTGTTAATTAGCTTGTTAGAGCCAAATGAATTAGTGTTTGTGCGTGTTAAGGTCAGGGCAGGTTTCTCTCGCCAGTAGAGCTGTGCGATATTGACAAAAATAGTTATCTAGATATTTTTTAGACGACATTCAAATGATATTAGGTCAGTCCCACAAAAATGTCTTTTTTAGTTCCTTATTAGTTCAGGTTTACATAGGAAAATAAGACAACATGTTCATAAAAGCCTGCATTAGTGATTTGGTTTTGTTTTTTGGATGAGTGCTAACCCATAATAACCCTCACCCATGATTAAACGGTCATTTATTTTGTGTCTACTATAAACACGAGTCACACAAACGTCCCACACAGAGCCGTTGATGATCTTTGTGCCCTGCAGCCAAACGCTTCACGTGTCGGAGTTCCTCTTCCTCCTCCTCGTGTTTCTGTTGTTGTCTGTGAGCAGCTGAAAACAAACCTTTAACAGACTTAACCGCCTCGCTGTGTCAGAGTTAAACAGTCACTGCAGAAGAATGTTTTTATCAGGGCTTTGGGCCAAAACTAACTCTGCTCCAGCTCTGCACATGTTATACAATCTTATCTTTACAGGACACAATATTATTAGGACTAAAGTTGTAGATGCATGAAGGAGTAAGTTAATACAAGAGGTTGCAGAATGTGATGATGATTGTCAGAAGTACAACGTCTCTCCAGATGGATTCTGTAGATCAGGTTTGTCTAAAACTTTGTTTCTTAGTGGGCCAAAATTGTATTAGATTTAATTAGTGTAGAAGTCAAGGCCACACAAATCAAGACAAAAACTTTCCCGAGATCACAGAGAGCAAGACAAGACCAAGATCACGCAGACAAGACTGAGACTTTTATAGGTCGAGACTGAAACGAGGCAAAGACCACAGTCAATCGAGACCAAATCAAGACCATTTTTGTAATTTTATACAATTATCAGTGTCTACGTGGTATTTAGGTACAACGGCAGATCAGACCAATGATTCAGTCCCAAATTTTCAACTAAATCACTACATTTTGTCTCTTCAATATAAAACCTAATTTATTTTAAAAATATTTCTTGTCTAATGAAACTCTTGGTCGACTAAGATTCTATCGACCGACTAAACGACTAAAACAGACCTGGGCAAACTGCAGCCCGGGGGCCAAATGCGGCCTACAACCTGCTTCAGTCAGGCCCGTGGCATGTTTTTGAGAAACACAAAAGCATGACAAAGTTTAAGAATCAAAAACTTGGGCTACGACAATAAAATTGTGTCATTTTGAGATGAAATTCACAATCTAATGAGAAACAAGTCAAAACCATAAAAAACAATTTTTCAATATTTAAAACTTGAAGATTTACGAAATTAAAATTGTAATTTGGATCATGGAACATTGTTATTAAATATAAAAATCTGTTGTGTATTTGCCTTTGTTACACCAATGTTGGCAGTTTGGTCCTTCACCACTGGTCTGGGTTTAAATGTGGCCCTGGAGTACTGGACTGTACAGACCTAAAAACCTAATGTCGCCAGCACCTCTTCGCAAACCAATTTAAACCTCCTGTTAAACCAAACCTGGTCCCGGGCCTCATTTTGAGCATCACTGCTTTAAAGCAACCTGATAAAGCCCAAGTAAAACATGTAAGTACGTTTAAATGTAAATAGCTCTGTTAAAGTAAGTTTAAAGACTGTAAGAATTAGACCCTGCAGCTTTGAGATGCATGTGTTTTGAGTTGTGTATTTTGAGTTGTGTATTTTGAGTTGTGTATTTTGAGTTGTGTATTTGAGTCCTGGTTTAACCCGATGAAAGCTGTTTGTAGGTCAGTGAACAGCTCCAGAGAAAAAGGCTTTTAAATCTGAAGCATCAGAGAAGGAAGTGACTCTGATCATGACCTGGTTTTAAAAAAGAGACTGAGACTAGAGAGAAGGAGAGAGAGAAGAGGGAGAGAGAGCTGGAGAGAGAGAGAAGAGGGAGAGAGTGAGAGAGAGAGGAGAGAGAAAGATAGAAGGAGAGAAAGAGGAGAGAGAGAGAGAGAGAGAGAGAGAGAGGAGGAAGAGAGAGAGAGGAGAGAGAAAGAGAGAGAGAAAGATAGAAGGAGAGAAAGAGGAGAGAGAGACAGAGAGAGAGAGAGAGAGGAGGAGAGAGAGAGAGAGGAGAGAGAAAGAGAGAGAGAAGATAGAAAGGAGAGAAAGAGGAGAGAGAGACAGAGAGAGAGAGAGGAGAGAGAAAGAGAGAGAAAGAGAGAGAAGTAGAGAGAGAAAGATTGAAGGAGAGAAAGAGGAGAGAGAGAAGAGAGAGAGAGAAAGAGAGAGAGAAAAAGAGGAGAGAGAGCTGGAGAGAGAGAGAGAGAAAGAGAGAGAGAGAAAGATAGGAGAGAGAGAGAGCAAGAAAGAGAGAGAGGAGAGGGAGAGAGAGGGGGGGAGAGAGAGAGCTGGAGAGAGGAGAGAGAAAGAGAGAGAGAAAGATAGAAGGAGAGAAGGAGAGAGAGGAGGGAGGGAGAGAGAGGAGGGAGAGAAAGATCGAAGGAGAGAAAGAGAGAGAGGAGGGAGAGAGAAGGAGAGGAGGCAGAGAGAGAGAGAGAGAAAGGCTTTTAAATGTGAATGTAGTCAGTCTGATCATGACCTGGTTTAAAGAGACTGGGAGGAAGAGAGAGAGAGAGAGAGAGAGCGTGTGAGGGGAAGGGAAATGTCTGATTTACTTAAGAACACTCTATTTATTACACTTCCCTTTGCTTTGTGCACAGAATAAAACCAAATACAAAATTATAACGTTTAATCTTCCACAGATGATAAACTACGAGAAAAGTCAGACGTCAGAGCTGCTGTTAACCGTTATTATAGACTAAACTGTTATTATAGACGCAGACGTGAATGTGGAGAGTGAAAAAAAACAAAAGTTTGACTGTGGAGGCTAATAATCGGTGACTTGATGTCGTTTTCTGCAATTCTTTAGTTTCTCTCTTTCTCAATGTTCATTTCCACAAAATCTCACTTTCTCTGTCTCCTCTCCTCTCCTCTCCTCTGTATTTAACCTCTCGTTAAATGTCTGCAGGGTTGTCCTCTTTTCTTTCTGTTTCTCTCTCGGTATTTCATCCTCTCATGTGCTTTGCTTTTTGTCCTTTTTTCCTCATCCTCTCTCTATCCTCTCTCTGTCTCTCTCCCTTCTTACTTTCTTCTTTCTTCTCTCTCTCTCTATCTATATTTAACCTCCTCTCATGTTCTTCTATAGGCTTCATGTCTGCAGTTTTTGTCCTCTTTTTATCCTCATCTCTTTTGTCCTCTCTCCTTGTCTCTTTGTCTCTCTCTCTGCCTCCTCACTCTTTGTATTTCATGTCTCGTGCTTTGTCTGCATCCTGTCTACAGTTTGTGTCCTCTCTCTCTCTCTCCCTCTCTCCCTCTTTCTTCTCCCTCTCTCTCTTTTCTCTGTCTCCCTCTTTCCTCCCTCCCCTCTCTCTTTTCTCTGTCTCCCTCTTTCCTCCCTCCCTCCCTTTCTTTCTTTCTTTCTTTCTTTCTTTCTTTCTCTCTGTCTCCCTCTGTTTTAACCTTGTTTCATGTGTTTATATAGGCTTCATGTCTGCAGTTTTTTGTCGTCTTTTCCTCCTCTCTCTATCCTCTCTCCTTTTCTCTCTCTCTCTCATGTCTCATGTGCTTCTCTTTGTCTGCAGCTTTTGTCCTCTTCTTCTCCCTCTCTCTCTCTCTCTCTCTCGCTTCCCCTCTCTCCATCCTCTTTCCCTTCTCTCTCTATATTTAACCTTCTCTCATGTCCTTCTATAGGCTTCATGTCTGCAGATTTTGTCCTCTTTTCTCCCCTCTCTCTTGTCTTCTCTCTCTCTCTCTCTCTCTCTCTCTCTCTCCCTCTCTTCTCTCCCTCTCCTCTCTCTCTGTATTTAACCTTGTCTCGTGCTTCTATAGGCGTCCTGTCTGCGGTTTTGTCCTCTTTTCCCCTCTCGCGTGCTTCCCTTTCCTCCTAAACATTACATAACCCCGTCTCTCTCTCTCTTTTTCTCTTTTTCTCTCTCTCTTCCTAAAACTCTCCCTCCTCTTTCACATTTACATTAAAATCCCTCTTTTCTCCTCCTCCTTTGTCTCTTTCTTTTTCTCTGTCCCAGAACATTGTGTCTCTGTAACAAAAGCATGTAAACGACCTATAGTCTGTCTGACACGTGCTATAGGCTGAGCACGCCCCTGGTCCCGCCCCTTTCTCACTCTCTGCGCTCTGATTGGCTGTGGGCAGAGCTTCACTTCCTGCTGCTGTGTTTTCTGTTTCTGCCTCATTTAAAGCTAAACGGTCACAGTTTATCTGCAAACGAAGCTTTGAAACATGTATTTTTATAAGACTGTGACAATTTAAGGACTGAAAATAAAAGTATATTGTGGTATTTTAATAATTTTAACAGTTTATAGGATTGTACAAAGACACAAAGGTTAAAATAAAGTTTGGCTATATAAATCAAATCAGATAAATGAAGATAAATAATACGCGAGAGAGAGAAATAGAGAGAGAAAGAGAGAGTAAGAGAGAGAGAAGAAAGTGAGAGGAGAGAGCAGGAGAGAGAGAGAGGTGAGAGACAAAGAGATTGAGGTGGTTAGAAAAGGGAGAGCGAGGAAGGCAAGAGAAAAGAGAAAGAAAGAGCGGGAGAGAAAGGCAGAGGGAGAATGAAGAGAGAAAAGAGAAGGAAGACAGGGAGGGAAAGTGAGAGAAATAGGAGGGGGCGAGAGAGGATAGAGAGTAAGAGAGAGGGAAGAAAGTGAGAGTAGAGAGCAGGAGAGAAAGAGGAGAAAGGGGGGAGGGACAGAAAGAGAGATTGAGGGGGTAGAGAAAGATAGAGATAGGAACATGGGAGAAGAGAGCATGAGAAAAAGAGGAGCGAGGAAAAGTGCGAGAGAGGGGAGAGAAGAGAGTGGGAGAGGGAGGGAGGGAGAGAGCGGGACAAAAAGAGGATAGAGGAAGGAGAGGAGAGAAAAGAGATATAGAGAAGAGTGGCAGAGAGAGATGAGAAAGCGAGAAGAAAGAGAGGGAGGGGATAGAGAGAAACATGGAGAAAGTGAGAGAAGAGAGGACAGAAAGAGGGAGAGGGAAGACAGCAAGAGGGGAGAAAGGGAAGGAGAGGGAGGAGCGAAAGAGAAAGATAGAGAGAGGAGTGAGAGGGAAGAGGAGAGAGACGAGAAAAGGGAAAGAAAAAGGGTGAAGGGAGAGAGAACAAGAAAAAGAGGGAGAGATCAATCCCAAAATTATAATTTCTCGCTGGAACAAAAGCTCAGTGTGTTCTTTTCACTGAGCAGCTGTTCTACACGTGCTTCTGCCTGACTCCGCCCCTAGTCCCTCCCCTTCCCCATATTCTCTGCCTGACCCCGCCCCTAGTCCCGCCCCTTCCCCTCTCCTCTGCCTCTGATTGGCTCACGCTTCATATTTACTCTTCTCAGTCCCTCCCATGTTTTTTTTTTCTTCTTCCACCGTTTAGATCTGAACCTCCAACACGACTTCTGCTTCAGCTTCTTCACGACACTTCAGCAGCAACATTTTTATATTTTTATTCGTCTTTCTTTCAAAACTAGTGGATTTAATGTGGCTTCTGGCAAAACCTGTAACTTTTGGACTAGAATCTGGACGTATTTCTTCACTTTATGGGTTTGAAGTCGCCTAAAATAATCTTAACAAGAGCTCAGAAGTAATTTTTTAAAAGATTTTTTATCTGAAATGGTTTGCTTTTTATGGATTTGTGTTGGTGTAATGTTCTTTTTGCCAAAATCTATTCACTTTGGAATTAAGTTTTGTCATTTTTCTTAACAATATTGGATTTTTCAGTAACTATTACTATATTTTGGCACAATAATTTATCTGAAATTGATTGCATTGGTGTAATGTTCTGTTACATTTCAAGTCTTCTAAATCTTCAAAACATCATCATTTTTCTTGTCGTAATGTGTCTGTAGACTGTAGACAGGATCACGTCAGTGTCTGGTCTGGTGTTTCTCTCTCTCAGGCAGCAGCAGCCGACTCCGGGTCAGACTCCCATGGTTTCTCCCAGAGCAGAGACCACGCCCATCCCGGTGCCGACGCAAGTCCGAAACTACCAGAGGATCAAACAGAATCTGTCCAGCAGCCCCACGACCACGACGACGACCGCGGCGAACAACACTCTGTACGGATCGCCCAGGTAAGACCAGACTATTACAGACTGTCTCACATACAAACTGTCAAATAAAGAAGAAGGATCAGAGTTCACATTTTAACACATCATGAATAACTGACTAAACAACTGAAATATGTCTATGAACTGACAAACAAAAATAATAAGTAAACAGCAGTTTGCCTGTAAATCTACACGTCAGCTCAGATTTAGTTGAAATTCTGTTTCGAGTGACTTTTGTCGACGAATTGATTGAGAAATTAGTCGCCCAGCCAATCAATGACCAAAATAATCATTAGTTGCAGCCGTAGTCGCAATAAGGCACTTGTCCACTTCAGTTGAGCTGTAACAAAAATCAAAATATTGATAAATCGTGATTTCAACTTATTGGATCTCGATGATAAGGCATGAGCATTAAGATCGAGAGGTCTATCAGCCAATCACAACGTGCTAAATGCTCGTGGTACAGAGTGGAAGTTGGTGACTTTACAGTCTTTGCTTTAAAGAAAAAAATGGTCATTGTTATTGAAATGCCTCTAACATAAAAACAAGCTCCGCATTTTATTCGCGCTCCTGCACATATAGAACCAGAGCCAAGCCTGTCGCCTCCCGTACACAGACTGAGGCGAGTTCGGTCCGAGATGTGTCAGAGTTTCTTGCTCAGTGTCTTGTTCACCAGCTCCAGTTCACTGTGGTCTGTTATTGCTCAAAGCCGCTCAGATTCACGTGGATTACTGCGAGAATGCTCGTAATATGACTTGAAAGTTGCATCAGATCACTGCGACCTCCCACAAAAATAGACTCTCTAGGGATTCTTTTCGCACACTTGCGCGACTCTCAGACGTGCACTTGCACTGGTCCGAGGTCTGTGTACAAGGAAGCATTAGTTTTAAGCAGTTTCTAAGTCTTGTGGGAGTCGTGTGAGTCCCGTCTCCACCGAACTCAGTGTACGACAGGTGTGTGTTCCTCGTGTGTTTGAGGCAGGAGCCTGGAGCGCCTCGGGACTGCACAGCACACTTCTAAACTGGAGTTCAGCGCAGGGTTTTAGTGACAGTAAAGGCCCATACTGATGGGCTTCATGTGTAAAATGTTGGACCTGTTTGTCTCCTGCAGAAACACTCGTCTGTTCTGCTGATGACGATCAACATTATTACTGATGCACTGATCCGATACTGGGATCGGATATCGGTGTCGATACAGGGAATTTTGCTGGATCGAGTATCGGCTCTATGATATCGGTTCAGCCGATATCATAGTTGTGCCTTTAATTGGACATAATGAGACTAGTTTATTGGCTGGTGTCCAGAACATACCATATTATAGGACATTTTATTCAGATTAAGTTGTTGAGTTGTGAGTGACTTGCTCTATAACTAACAGCTACATAACACTAAGTCTCTAAATGACCAAATGTCTTATGTTTAATAAGAAAGAGAAGCAGTTTCAGTCATTATTCTGGTATCAGTTGATATCAAGTATCGGCAGATACTTAAAGCCAAAGTATCGGTATCGGAACTGAAAAAGCTGGATCGGTGCAGCACTAAAGATTGTCTCTGTGAGAGACGCTCTTTCCAGCGTTTCTTTCTCTATTTTCTTTCTTTACACTTTAGATTTTTTTCTATATCATTAACATAAGCGTTAGGGATGGGACGAGATCTCGTGCCGCGAGATCTCGCGAGATAAAACTGTCCTGATACTGTGGCACACGTACTGATCTGTCTCGTGAGATTTTTCCATGGTCATGAAATTAAGTTTCGTATCTTTGAGCAGCTGTAGCAAATATTCTCCTCCACACACAGACTTGTAGCAGACTTATTCTGACAGAAAAAAGTCTAAACTCTGTCTCAGTTTTTATTTCGTAAAGATAGGACCCATATTGACAGAGATAATTAGTCCTAAACATTGTAAAAGTTTATAATCGTCAAATATACGCGCGGACATCGCGGGAAAAGCGCGGTGTTTTTCACACTTAAACAGTTTAAAATAGATCCACAAAGAGATATTTTGGCCTCTGTCATGTAAAAAGTAGGAAAGTCTCCTCATCTGTGTGTGTCTGGTCCCTGTCAGCAGCAGCAGCGCTGTGAAGCAGGAGAAAGGGGGCGGAGCCTGAGCTACACACGGAGGAGTGGATCAATTTCAGTCAAAACTCATATCGTTCAAATAATAAAAATCCAAGGTGATACACATAATGAAAGGTAAAGCTAAACTAAAAGAATATAAACTAACAATAATAAATAATACAAATCAAATTTTGTAATGTGTCTTGTTTAAATTCTAAATTGAAACAATTAATGCAAATTATTTAAAAATCTTGTCTCGTCTCAATCTCGTGGCTCGTCTCGTCTCGTGAAAATTCTGTCTCGTCCCATCCCTAATAAGCGTCTCAAACTGCTCCAGAGTGAACTGAACTAATAGAAACATGACTTATGTCACTCTTGACTCCTCAGTGGGTTTGTTTGTCAAACATCACATCATAAGAACAAAGGCTTTGGTACTAAATTAAATGTTTAATGTTTTAAATGTTTCTAACAGACAGATACAATAATGAGTCTGATTTCATTCAAGTAATTCTCCTACAATGATTCAGCAGCAGCAGGTTTTACAGTAATTACACTGTTCACTGCTCTGACTCATGAAGCTGAAGCTAATGTAATGTTTACCTGCCGTTTCATCACTTTATTTCAGTCTCTTACATCAGAATCTGACTTTGTACCTTCAGTTTAAAGGCCACATGTTCAGAAATCTATAAATAAAAGGCAGAGTTTTTCATAAAGGCCTGTTTCCATAGAACAAACAAAAACTCTTCCAGTAAAAATAAACAAAAGTTACTATATTATAAACACATCTGTCAAACACTCCTGACCTATAGCTCTTGTAGAATATTGTGAATACTGTTTCCTTCTCCTCCTGCGTCTGACTCATGTGAAACTTCATCCTCCCAGTCGTCGTCGTTCACCTGCTGTTTCATCAGGTTACATCAGACTCTTCTCTCTCTGCCGCTCCAAAGTGTTTCATAAGGAGAAGAGTTTCACAGCTGTCGTCACTAAACACCGGCACAAAGAGCAGGATTACGTCGTTGCGCTGATAATTAACTCAGATGAGCCGGTAAAAGTCTTCTACAAAACCACAGCGAGAGGCTTATGTTCATAATTTGAGCTCGTCCTAAATCTTTTGTTCAATTATTTGTTAGAGTAACACCTGGCTCATTTGGCAAAGTCAGACTTGTTTTGTTAAAACTATAAAAGCTGGTCGTGGTCAGTTTATACAACAGGCTTTATATACAGTGTAGTTACAGGATGAGCTGACCTGTTTTGATTGGACTTTACCTTATTTATGTGGCCTGATTGTAGCTGGACTGTACAGACTCTAAAGCAGAGGTGCCAAAAGTGGGGCCCGGGGACCAAACTCGGCCCGCCAGGGGTAAAATTTGGCCCACATAGGGGTCCTTATGTTTCTTGTTTTAGATTACCTCAAATTGACCTCAATTCTCTCTCTTCTCACTACTACTCTGTCTTCTCTTGTTTCTTATTTTCTTTCTCTCTCTCTCTTTCTCTCCTCACGCTTTCTCTTTACCTTTTTCTCTCTTTCTTCTCTTCTCTCTCTCTTTCTCTCTCTCTCTCCTCTTGCTCTCCCTCTCTCTTCTCTTTCTTCTCTCCATTTCTCTGTTTTCATTCTCTCTTTCTTCTCTTTCTCTCCTTGCGCTCTCTCTTTCTTCTCTTCTCTCTCTCTCCTCTCATTCTCAATCTCTTTCTCTCTGTCTTTCTTCTCTTCTCTCTTTCTTCTCTTCTCTCTTTCTCTCTCCTCTCTTTGTCTCTCTCTCTTCTCTTCTCCTTCTCTTTCTTCTCTTCTCTTCTCTTCTCTCTTTCTCTCTCCTCTCTTTGTCTCTCTCTCTCCTCACGCTCTCTCTCTCTCTTTATTTCTCTCTCTCTCTTCTCTTTCTCTCTCTCTTCTTAAGTTGTTCAGTTTTGTCTTGCAGTATAAATAACACTATTATGATCAAAAGTCTTATGTTTTGAAAAGGAAAAAAAAAGAGCTATTTCAGTCTTTACACAAGTATCGGTTGATATCGGTATCGGCAGATGCTTAATTCTAAAGTATCGGGATCGGTATCGGAACTGAAAAAGCTGGATCGGTGCATCCCTACAAGACAATGTCATCATTATTTCTTCTCCAATAAACATTTTAAATGCAAATCAACATTAGGTTTGACCCACAACTTGCTTCAACTTATTACAGTTTGACCCGCCAAGGAAAAATGTTTGAGCACCCCTGCTCTAAAGAACATATGAATCGAGTAGATCTTTTATTCGAAGACAATGTCATTATGGTAAACAAGGGTTTATTCTGTTAAACTAACACGTGTTCAGAGACTTACTCCGCTCACAACTGTAAATTAGTTTTATTTGCTTTTATTTGTTTCTATTGAGTGTTCTATGTATTATGTATGCCCAGTGGGTGTGAACAGACAATGATTGACAGCACCAAATGTGGACAATGAGCTTGTGAGTGATGTGAGTGTTGTCTAAAATTGAAATAGAGAAAAATGAAATCACAAAACGAGGGTTGAACATTCGCACCACACGCTGATCTAGTTGAGCCAAAAGACTGAGGATGTCATTTTGCACCGATGTCAGAAGCCAGAGTTTAGATATTCCACCTGGGAAGCTCGTTTGTCGCGTCAACTCGACTTGAGTGTTGTATCTTACTTGTAAAAATATTTTCAACTTGTTGTAAGAATGTAACAGTGATTATGTAGAATATAAAAAATGCAAAAGAATTCTGAATGTCCGCATACAAAATCTCTGAATATGGACTAGAATCGGTCAGGACTACGTGTACAGATTTCTGAAAACCTATTCACAGCGCCTCATTTGATGTGTTAGAGTTTACATGAGCTTTGGACACTTTGTTTATGTTGAGTTGCATATAAACACCTGATTGTGTTCTAATATATTTCCCTTTCAATCATCACTCTACTTAGTTTTGCTTTCAGTAGACGTTAAACTTTACTGTTCTGTGTTGTAATTCCCAGGTCGGGCACAGTGCGGCGCTCTAACACCAGTCCAATGGGCTTTCCAAAGATGGTTTCTGGTTCTCCGAGTTCTGGAGAAATCGCTCCGACTGTGGGACGTCGACTGTCCACAGGAAGCTCCAGACCCTACTCCCCCTCTCCTCTGGGTAAGAAAACTACATTACCCACAATCCCCTCTCCTCTGGGTAAGAAACTACAATACCCACAATCCCCCTCTCCTCTGGGTAAGAAAACTACATTACCCACAATCCCCCTCTCCTCTGGGTAAGAAAACTACAATACCCACAATCCCCCTCTCCTCTGGGTAAGAAACTACAATACCCACAATCCTCCTCTCCTCTGGGTAAGAAAACTACAATACCCACAATCCTCCTCTCCTCTGGGTAAGAAAACTACAATACCCACAATCCTCCTCTCCTCTGGGTAAGAAAACTACAATACCCACAATCCCCCTCTCCTCTGGGTAAGAAAACTACTAGGGCTGTCAGTTTTATCACGTTAACGCAAAACTATTTTAGCGGCAATCATTTTTTTGATGCAAATTAATCTCATACTGATTTTTCACCATTGAAGCGCTCTAATGACACAAGGTTTATAGAAAAACACAGAGTACAAGCAGAAAGAGACATAGACAAGACTCTGCTGGCTCACTGTTGTAGACTTTGGTCACTTTTCCACTCAGTCCCTGAGCATGATTGTATTTGTGTTTACTTTGGCTTTGTCCGTGTTCAGCTCGAGTAGATGAGGAGGCTGTTCCTTTGAGACTTGAGTGTTTCCATCTTCTTGTGTCTCGATAAAGTCGTGGTCCGTGGTCACTAAATGTGATGTTTGTTCACTGAAGTTGTTGAAAATATCCAGTATCCAGAATAGTCTTAGAAAACGCCGGCAAAAACGTTTGAAGTTCTACTTTTGGTTTAGCTAGTTCTAACTAACACTTCCTGTGGCTCCTTCAAAATAAAAGCCTCATAATGTCTAGCTGCAGAAAGAGCTTTATTGTGAAAGAGCAGTGTAATAACTGCTTATAATGAGTGAGACATGTTACTACCATGATTTGGAAGAATGTTATGAAAAAATCTACAAAACATTTTACCCTTGAAGAGAGTCAAACTTTCTATAATTAAAACAAAATAAACAGGAATGAAAGATAAATATGCTATTAGAATGCAAAATACATTTAAAAATATAAAATAAAAACATTTAATTAAATGCGATTAATCATGAGTTAAATTTTTATTCGCTTGACAGCCCTAAAAACTACATTACCCACAAAAACTAATACTAAAAACACTGCATGGCTTCGCTCTCTCTAGTATAATACATCTCACTGTTGCGCTGCCCTGGGTCAAACATATCTGATCATGTAAGTGTTTGTGTGTCTTCAGTGGGAACGATCCCGGAGCAGCTGGGACACTGCACCTGTCACCTGCAGAGTCATGAAGCTCGCAGCCGCAGCTCATCTGGAGGTCAGTGTGTGGACATGCTTTTACCAAGTGTAAATCTAATGTTTAAGGAAGGAAAAGAAAGGAGAGAAACAAAACTACTGCAACAACAAGATAATTAACAGTGTGTCTTTAATATTACTGCTGCTGCTAACCCTGTTTCAGTCTTGCTTTAGCCCTGTTTTAACCCCATTTTATCCCTGTTTTAGTCCTGTTTTATCCCTGTTTCAGTCTTGCTTTAGCCCTGTTTTAACCCCATTTTATCCCTGTTTTAGTCCTGTTTTATCCCTGTTTTAGTCCTGCTTTAGCCCTGTTTTATCCCTGTTTTAGTCCTGCTTTAGCCCTGTTTTAGAACTGTTTTATCCCTGTTTTAGTCTTGTTTTAACCCTGCTTTAGCCCTGTTTCTAACCCTGCTTTAGCTCTGTTTTAGCCCTGTTTTAGCCCAGTTTTTAGCCCTGTTTTAGTCTTGTTTTAGCCCTGGTTTTAGCCCTGTTTTTAACCCTGTTTTTGCCCGTTTTTTAGCCCTGTTTTAACCCTGATTTTAGCCTTGTTTTAACACTGCTTTAGCCCTGTTTTTAGCCCCGTTTTAACCCTTTTTTAGCCCTGTTTTTAACACTCTCATCCCTGTTTTAGCCCTGTTTTAGCCCTGTTTTTAGCCTGTCTTATCCTTGTTTTAGTCTTCTTTTAACCCTGCTTTAGCCCTGTTTTTAGCCCTGTTTTAGCCCAGTTTTTAGCCCTGTTTTAGTCTTGTTTTAGCCCTGTTTTAACCCTATTTTAGCCCTGTTTTTAGCCCTGTCTTATCCCTGTTTTAGTCTTGTTTTAACCCTGTTTTAGCCCTGCTTTATCCCTGCTTTATCCCTGCTTTATCCCTGTTTAATCCCTGTTTTAGTCTTGCTTTAGCCCTGTTGTTTTATCCCTGTTTTAGTCTTGTTTTAACCCTGCTTTAGCCCTGTTTTTAGCCTTGTTTTAGTCCCTTTTTATCCCTGTTTTATCCCTACTTAACCCCTTCCTCTGCCCGTCTGCTTGTTGCTTTCACACACAGTTATAAATCATTAACTGGTTCGTTCCTGTCGTGTTTTGTGCTGCTCTAATGTCGTCGTGACCTGAACAAACACATTTGTCTGATGTTTACAGCCTGTTTTTGTTCTGTCAGGTCACACTCTTGTTGTTCTGGAGTTAGTCAGAAGAACGTGAGTCAAAAGTCCCCGTTTTAAACTTCCTGACGCGGCGGCTCCGGCTCTGTTTGTGTGAAGAAGAGTTATTTTTACTTTGGAGAAATGACGCACTCGTTTTGGAAAGTTACTGACCAGAAAACTGCCGGACAAAAGGCACATTTAGAGAAGATACTGTTTAGACAAGCACGTGTTAGATTCTGCCAGATTCATAGAACAATTTGAAACACTGAGCAATAATGTTTCCGGGAAAATTGATGTATGAACTTATAAACAAATTTGATATTTACTAATCGTGACAATTTAAACGGCAATTCTTGATTATTTATGTCACATGAAGAAAAACATCTGTGCCAAGCATCAGATTTTTTCCTTTGAACTTGACAGACTCATATTCCTAGTTTTTATAAAATTAACTAAAAAGACACAATTTTGCTAATAAAATTGTCACAATATTATTCTTTTCGTTTTTGCAATTAGATTGTGCTTTGAATAATGGTAAATGGTCTCTATTTATATAGCACTTTTCCACCTTACAAGGCACTCAAAGCACTTTACAATCAGGGATCCACTCACCCAGTGTACTGGGTTATGTTGCCCAAGGGCACGACGATAGTCTCCTCTTGTCACATTCCACTGTGCCACCTGGTGTTCCAGCGGTCTCCCATCCAAGTACTAACCAGGCCCTAACTTGCTTAGCTTTTGAGATCTGATGAGATCAGGCTTTGACAAACAGGTATGGCCAGGTATGATTATCGATTAACCTAATTATGTTGACATTCCTAGTCTCAACATTCTCCAGGCTAATAATATTTGGCAGATGATATTGGTGGTGAACCACAGTCTAAATCCTGGCACCCCCAAAACACCTGCATTAACCCTCTGTTTGTCTGTTTGTCTCTCTGTTTGTAGGTTCCCCTGTCCCGTCCTCACAGCTGCTCGGGGCCAGACTCCAGAGTGCCCCCACCCTGTCAGACATGTACCAGACTCGACAGAAACTCCACAAACAGCTGTCAGACCCCGTTCAGCCCTCCTCCTCCTCCTGCTCTCACTCTCCTCAGATGGGACGTCCCGTGAACCTGGGCTCGTCTCCCACGAAGCTGCTGGGCACTTCTCCTCGAACGTCGGACTGGAAAACCAACCTGCCCACCATCATCGGATCTCCCACCAAGGTACATCCATGGGCTTTGCCCATGCACTCATTGTTGACTTTTTCTGTGTTAGCAAAAGCAAGTATACACATTTCATGCCTTTGGCATGGACTAATTTTGTAGTTCTCACAGGGAGCGACGGAGTGACTGAGCTATGAACTGCTCCACACATTATCAAACAGAAAGTCTTTTCCAACTCTTTCTCTCTCTGTATGTTTGTTGTGCAACCTCCTGCAACCGCAGCCTCCTGAAAAGTCACTGTGTAATCCTAATTCTTGTGTTTTTTTTTCCAGACCATCTCGGCTCCGTTTAAGATCCCAAAGACCCAGGCTTCGTGTAACCTCATGGCTTTAGCCGACAGTCCGGCTCCGACCAAGACTGTGGCTGAGTCCAGGGACGTCTGCCTCCATCACTGCAGCACCTTCAGCGGAGCCAGGCCCAGCGCTCCGGAAGGAACCAGGACTTTTGGGAGGTAAGGGTCTGAACCAGGACTATTATTTAATCATGTTCACTCAGTTTTACTGAAAATGTAATCTAAATTCACTTTTAATACCACAATATAGTCTGATTTTACATGTTAAAATGCACATCAGGATTAAAACTGCAGGACTACATGATAAGACTTGGTTTCCAGTGCCCTCTAGTGACACGTTTGAGAAGAATCCAGTCGTCACACATCAGATCAGTGATTGTGTTCTGCCCTGTCGTCCTGTTGTCGTAACCTGCAGCCTGTGTTTTTATGCTCCAGGTCAGTGAGCACCGGCCGACTCTCCGACCAGCCAATCAGCATGGGCCGCCTGTCGGATCAGCCAATCAGAATCACGCTGGGAGGACAGACGTATCAGGGCAGCACGGACAGCCTGAACACGGAGCGGCCCATGGACACAGGTAAAGTTCAAGCAGATAAAACACAGACGGAGGCAGGTCACAGGGTTTTACTGTTACGTCGTCTGAACCGGGGTTAGGTCACTCTTACAAGGTCTGTTTTATAAGTTGTAGTAATGAGATTTCCCTGAATTTTACCTCCTGTAATTCACCAAACTCAGATGTCCTCATGTAATTCTAGTCCTGTGTGAATGTGTGTGTCTGTGTTTTCAATCCGACAACTGTTTATAAATGAATTAATAATGTCTGCAGCCTGTTTTTGGACTAAATTATTATTGCTATTGTCCATTGATCATTCTCTAATAAAATTGTTTTTTTGTACAATTAAAAAGCTAAAAATTAAACAAAACTACAATAAAATCTGTGACTCGGAAGTACAAGAACATAGATGTTTGAGGAAAGCTGGATGGATGGATTTTATCACCATAAATGGATTTAAAGACAGAAACAACTAAGCGTATGATTTCGCTAAGTAATCAAAGTAGACCGAATGAATTTACCCAACATAATAAAGGAATTTTTTGTTTCTCAACACGGCGATGCACGCGCACCCCGCCTGTAGAAAGAGACACAAACAGTGGAAACAAATTGAAAAAGCGACGTTGTCAGTAATTTCAAGAGTTTATCACTGTGCAAAAACAAAAGTAATGCTGCTAAATCAACATTTGTGAATGAAACTCAACCCTACAACCCTTGGAAATTAAATTCAGGCGAGTGAAAAAACGGCAAGAAGCTTCAGGAGACAGACATTTGTCATATCAGTTCAGACCTGATTGAAACGACTAGCTGTCGTCTCGTTTTGTTGTTTAATTCAAAGAAGTTTCTCCATATAAATGGATGGAGAGCGGCTCTTTCTGCATAACACATGCGCAGTAGAGCGGAAAGTGACGTCGACCGAAAATACCTCTACGTATATACATGTACAATGCAGAAAAACACTGTATCACACTAAAATCAATCTAATTTAATAATTATGTGGACAGTTTTAATTTAACTGGGAGAGTTGTATTCCAGGTTTAAAGGGATTGTACCTGATTTTTGCATCCTAAAAATGTAAACAAACAGAAATAATTAATTTTAACCTTTTTCCTTCAGGCTACATGATTTCCTCACGTAGCTAATGCATTCTGAGCTTCAGAATTGTTCATCATGATGAGTTTTAATGTTTTTTCACAGCTTTTAACAGCGAGGTGAGTCACTATGCTAACAACAGTTAGCCACAATGCTAAAAACAAAAACAGAAAAAGCTGCACACACAAACGGGATTTTATTAGACATAGACAGGACTTTGGGACTAATTTCCACCTGATTAGATACATTAACAAGGCATCAGTGCTGGGGGGAAACTGCTTTTAAGTTATCTTGTTGCAAAAAAATCGAGTACAGTCCCTTTAAGAAGCTAGAAAAGAGAAAAAATTCTGTCCAAAAGTGCTTTTCTGGAAACAATTATACAGTCGCCTCTGGAACCTGCTCTTGTAGATCTAATTTGACTTTTTTTTGCGCCTCAGGCTCATTTTGTTGAATTGCGTCTCAACTGCCTGCACCCGTAGTTTCTTCTTCCATTTCTGACTTTCCCATAATTTTCCTATTATATTTGAACAGTTACACAATGAGCGTACTTTAAATCTAAAAACCTGAATTGAAATCTCTGAAAAAGAAGACGAACTCTGGAAAAGCTCACAATGAATTAGCAAGTTATCCACAACCACTTAGGAAGTTTGGTTTTAGCTCCTATTTTTTTCCGTTGAATGTACGGTACTTGACTTTATTAATATTATACTAAAGTTTTAGAACCTCTTCACTCTCAGGTAATAGTTCTTGTAAATGTCAGATATCCTCTGTGCAGTGACCTCTTTCTTGACTAAAAGTGTGATGTTGTGCTGTGTTTGTGCTCAGCTCCTGCAGGATGTGGCCTGGTTCAGCCTGGATCCAGTCCCAGGACGGTTCTGTTCACTGTTGGTTCTCCTCCAAAGAGCAACACGCCCCCGACCTGCTCCCACCTGGGGTCACGACCTCGCACCACCTCAGGTAAGACTCCTGCACCAGCTCAGGATCCAACAGGCTGGACCAGACACTAACCTGGTCTTAAAGCAGGACACATGTGAATGCTTTAGTCTTAACCTGCTTGTGTCCTTCCTCAGTGGGTTCCAACAGCTCCGGCGGCTCGCTCTGCTCCACCAGCGGTCGTGTGTGGGTGGGTTCTCCTCCTGGTGCCATGGCTCTGGGCTCGTCTCCTCCAGGGGGCGCCGCCGCTGCTGCTGCTGCCGCGGGCTGCGGTGTGGGAGCAGCAGAAGCAGGACCCAGCAGTCTGAGATACGTGGCCTACGGAACGTCTCCCCCGAGTCTGGAGGGATTCATCACGTTTGAGGCTCCAGAGCTGCCGGAGGAGACGCTCATGGAGGTGAGACTGTCACAGCAACAGAGAGTTTAAATTAGCTTTACACGTCAGTCAGATAGGGCTGTAAAAACATGTCCCATCGACCGATTAATCGACTAAAAAGGGGGCGTGGCAAAGACTCTGAGGCTAAAAGTAGAGTTGTCCAAGATACTACAAATCAAAGCTAAAACTAGTGGTGAAATTAGAAACTCATTTGAACAAATACTGATAATATTAAAAGAACAAATATTTGAGCAAAATCTGATATAAAAGTCACACTTTCTGAAAAGTTTTAAAATAATCTTGAGTTTCATCTAATCTCATTTGAACCTAAAATGTTTGATCATAAACTTGGATTTTGTGTTGAAAATGTCAGTCCATTGAATAAAAATCTGACTTTCTAATTCTCATTGTGGCATCGAGAATCAAGTTTATTCCTTTGTATCAAAATCAGGTTGGAAATGTGAGTATTGTGACAACTCTGCAAGAAACCTTCTCAAAGAGACCAATAATATTATGTAGTTCATGTAAAAACTATATTTAAACAGAAAATGAAGAGGAAACGGTGTTTTTATTTAAAAAAGTCAGTTCAGACCAATGATTCTGTTACTGTTGAAGACAAATTCCTTATAATCTAAATAAAAGAATTAGTCAGCTAATAACATTTTGGTCGACCAAGACTCCAATCGACCGATTAATCGACTAAACGACTAAAGAACTACAGCTCTACAGTGAGATCATGCAGCGGATTTAGTTTACACGTCCAGTTACATCATGTTGTCTAAGAAAGTGTGGTGTTCATGTTGTAGAGTGTGATGTTGAGACCAGATGGCAAGACTCTATTACCTCCTTACGACGGAGGTCCATTTTCACCTGAATAAATGTGTTTAACACACAAACTGTTTCAGAATCAATCTCCGCGTCTGTGTAGGTTACCTCCAGGCTTTCCGGTTTCCCCTACCACTAAAAACATGTCCGGTAATGCCTCTTCTCCCCCAGGACTCCCCTGTAAAAAAGATTCTGACTCTCAGTGGGACTTTCCTGGTTGATTTAAAGGTCAATAAAAAGTGAAAATAAATAAAAGTACATGAAAGCATCACTTCTCCAACACGTGTAAGTTTTCAGTGAGTGAGAAGAATTTTGTCCAGGGGGAGAATTGTTAAAAAAAACATAATTAACACATAGAAGTAATTCTGCACGCTACTACATTGTCATGTTTCTTTTTCGTGTTCATTTAGTTTCTTTTCCACCTGCAACTAACAGACTTCTGGCCCGCGCTGGTGCGTTTCCTCCTGGCTGTTATGAGAGAGGGGGTTATATTTGGCACAAACTGCCTACTCCTGTACTTTTTGATAAATTGAAGAAGAAATTACGCTTGCCAGTAGAAACATTTTCAATTAAAAACTTCTAGATGAAGAAAATTTACAAAAAAGTACAGTACCGACATTTGTAAAACCCAGTGCATTTTAATAAAAAACGTATTTTGTTTGTCTTAAAATGTAAAGTTATGTGTCTTGTGTTTTCAGCGCGGGCACACGGACACGCTGCTGCTCCTGCTGATGTTGTATGTCTTGTGTTTTCAGCGCGGGCACACGGACACGCTGCTGCTCCTGCTGATGTTGTATGTCTTGTGTTTTCAGCGCGGGCACACGGACACGCTGCTGCTCCTGCTGATGTTGTATGTCTTGTGTTTTCAGCGCGAGCACACGGACACGCTGCTGCTCCTGCTGATGTTGTATGTCTTGTGTTTTCAGCGCGGGCACACGGACACGCTGCTGCTCCTGCTGATGTTGTATGTCTTGTGTTTCAGCGCGAGCACACGGACACGCTGCTGCTCCTGCTGATGTTGTATGTCTTGTGTTTTCAGCGCGGGCACACGGACACGCTGCTGCTCCTGCTGATGTTGTATGTCTTGTGTTTTCAGCGCGAGCACACGGACACGCTGCTGCTCCTGCTGATGTTGTATGTCTTGTGTTTTCAGCGCGAGCACACGGACACGCTGCTGCACCTGCGCATGATGCTCTCCTTCACAGACTGCGTTCTGGAGATGGCGGCTGTCAGGGCGGGAGGCGCAGAGCTGGGCGTGTCTGCGGCTTCTCTTTATCCTCCTCAGGACAGCGTGGTGGTGGATCAGATCAGCCAGCTCAGTAAAGAGTGGGGTGAGTCACTGACAACAAACATATGAAATCCAAACAAACACAAAACAACTTTAGCCATCACCATAGTTTATTTGTTATAAGAATAATAAATGTTTCGTTTTACAGTAAAAACCTTATCACAGAACAACAAAAAGAGGTAGAATTGTCTTTGTACAAGTGTTCAATAAACTTTTGAAAAATCTTGAAGAAAAACAGCGGATTTTTACAGTTAAAGAGGAAAACTGTATTGAGTGTTATGTTAAGTCTTGAAATGAATCTTCACAGTCGGAAATATTTTCTCTCAAAACTCCAGTAGTAGATTTTCTTTTAGCACAAACATTAGTCAACAATACAGTATATACTATAGCGTTTATATATAAATCTCTACTTTTATCACTACTTTTTAACAAAGATACATTCAGCTTTTACAGCATAAGAAGTTCAAGACCAGACAGCTTTTAGGCGTCTTAATTTCACGCATAATATTTTCAAAGCTCACGCCCCAATAGGCGTCCTAAACACGTTTATGTCTCGGCGCGCTTCTTTGTGTTTCCGCTTTTTTGCAAAAGGCTTTGTTTTGTAGGTACAGATGACGTTGAGAGAGAAGGAGGGAGAGAGAGGCTGCTGCCTTTATAAAACGTAGCTTACCCGACAGCACAACTTTCTCCTCCTCCAGGTGCCTCTTGTCTCTGTACTCCTCCATAGCTACGTCGTACATCAGTGGTTTAAACACGACGATGAGCATTTTTAATAGATTCATGTAAGCTCATTGTCAGTCCAGATTATATCCCTTATTGAACGGTCTGAACGCAGCATAAGAAATATACTTATTACAGTTAAGAGTTAGTACAGTATAAAGACCCCCTCTTTCCAGTCGATTATTAACAAGACCAACAAACTGATGTTAAGTTTACAGATTAATTTTTCACTTTTGCAAATGTAATATGTAGATGAGATGTAGACTGTCAGTAGTTTGGTTTTATTCAGGTTTACAAATTACTTTTTGAGGAATTTTACAGCAAACACTTTTTTTCCTAAATAGTTTCTGTTCATACAAATAGTGGTAAATCACAGACATTCTTTAGCTGTAAACAAAAATGTAAACTTTCAATAGATCTGCTTTTGGAAGCTTACATTCCTTTGGGCGAACTGTAGTGTTGCCATGATGTTTGTTCAGAGTAGGTTTATTAAAAGCCATGTTTGTCATCCAGCAGCAACAAATCACAAGCAATCTAATCTAGATCTAAACCTAAATACTTAACATCTTTATAAGTGGTTAAAATGTGTCTTTATAAGCTTTGGTTCTCAGACGTAAAAGCATCTGAGTAAAGTCTGACTTTAGATGTAAAATGGCTAACTTTGATGATAATATTTCAACTTTCAACGTAAGACCAGAGCAGTCGATATAAATTCTGGTCGACTAAAGCCGGCTGCACATTAAAGAAGTTTCAGATCTTTTAGTCACGAGGCAGATGCACCAGATGCTTCTGTTGTAAAGGTCCTCGCCCTCGTGCAGCAGGTGAATCTCCCATTGAAGCGTTTTAACAAAAAGTCGTTGTGGCGCAGAAACATAAGGAGAGAAACCACAAAAAAATCTTTACTCTGGCCAATCCTCCTGAAGTGGTAGAGGGAAACATCAGGCCAAAACTCCTGTAGTTTGCAAAAGGCTTAAGACTTCGTCGCCTGATTAATCGAATAAAGGACTAAGGAACTATGGCACTAGTAAATGCACTGACCACAAGACACAGAATCAATATGTTGTACAGATGGAAGAACTTGCCATTTTTACTCTGCTTCGACCCGTTTGGCTCCCAGCGCGTCGTGATACTCGGTGAAGCAGTTCCTTTGAGTAAACAGACACAGCGGCACCAAACACCTCCTGCAGAACACGGGCGTCTTGACTCTTTTCCTACCGTTAGTGTGGCACCAGCGGCAGTGCTTCCTCGCGCCCTCGTCGGAAAAATGCTCGGGCATGCATGTGAGCGAAGCGGGCGGAGCTTTGAGGCCAGCAAAGGAAGTAGTCTCACGCCCTGTTCCGAACTTAAACATATCCCTGCAAAGCTCTTCTCTGAATTCCTTCTGCGACATCGTCTTAATCTCGTCGTCGCCTCGCCACTTGCCCAGCTCCTTGTACAGAACGTAACTGTTCAGGACCGCAATGTCCAGGAGGTAGTAAAACATGGTGTCGTGCCACTTCTTCCCCATCCGCTCATGTGTGATCGACTGGTAAGCGAAGTCTTTTTTGTCCACTACGATCATGTGCCTGTTGAAATCTGCCACGGCGTCGGGACAGGAGAACTGCTTAGCGACCATCCCTTTGGCTTCTCTCACCGGACGCTTCATGACTTGTCCCGTGAAAGCTTCGTGGACCGTGGAGCACATGGAAACCTCGCGAGTGTCCATCCATTTCACGAACAGAAGTCGGTCTTTCCTCATCCACCTTATGTCTCCTCTGGAAGCCGGAGATGGGAAGTCGTTCGTGGTGTTTTGGGGAAACTCTGGATGATTTTTGCTCAGCATCCCACAGCAGCCGATATGTTTTTCTTTAAGCTCTTTGAAAAGACGTGGACTGGAGAACAAGCTGTCAGTGTACAAAGTGTATCCAGTACCGAGCAGAGACACAGGAAGTAGATTCATAACTGCGTTGTAGCCAGCGCTTTGCCCTCTTGTTTCCGCCGTTTTCCCGGTATAAATATACAAATTCCACGTGTAGCCTGTTTGCGAATCGGCCAGCGCGAAAAGCCGATACCCGCACTTCATCGGCTTGTTCTTCACGATCATTCTTTCGTTGATGCAGATGTTCTTGTGCGGATGGAAGTTGGACTTGCAGGAGTTCACCATGTCGTTGAAAAGCAGTTTGACTTTTAGCAGTTTATCGTACTCTGGGGTGTCTCTCTTGGCCTCGTTTTTCTCGTCTTCGTCGGGGTCGCACAGGCTGAGGTATGAGTGAATCGCGTCGAATTGATCCGTTGCAAAGTATCGAGGGGAAAGCGTAGATTGTACGGCCACGCTCTTCTCCAGTAGTCGGCCGGTTTGTGCAGTTTGACCAGACTGGAGAACAAAACCGTGGTGAGGTAGATGTACAAGTCCTTGACGGTCATCGGCTCCCACTTCCTCTTCTGTCCGGCCTGTTTGCGCTTGTTTGCGTTTTTGTTCGTGTATTCGACGATCTTGCGGAGGATGGAGTTGCTGAAGAAGAGCTGGAACACGGACAGAGGCGTCCACGAGGCGAATCTGTCCAGGTCAGGTCCTGGAGTCCTGAATATAACAGAGCAAATGTCAAAAGAATTAGTCAAGGATAATGAAAGATAGAATTTAATAGCTAAAAGGCCCAACGCATAACTTTTTCACCAAAAATAGACTTAAATAATAATAAGATTTTGTAATTTAGACGTTTTTTGTTTTGCTACATAAATAATCAAAAGAAACGTGTAATGGACACAAAATTAGGCCAAAGTTTAGCTGCATATTTATAATAATAATAATAATGCCACTGACTATTTTATATCCCAGATAAATAGAATTTGCCAATTTTTACTCAAAGAAAGGTTAGTGATCTTATGAGCTTTGCAGCAGATTCAATGCAAATATCTGCATCAGGAAATTAGTGATGCACTGATCTAACTTTTTCTGTTCCGATACCAATTCCGATACTTCGAGTATCTGCCGATATCAACTGATACTAGTGTAAGGACTGAAATACCTTATTTTTCCTATCAAAACAGTAGGGCTGTAGTTCTTTAGTCGTTTAGTCGATTAATCGGTCGATGGGGCTTTAGTCGACCAAAATTTGTATTAGTCGACCCAGCCCGAGCCCGTCGTGTCCGAACCCGACCGGAACCTGTGCCTAAGCCCGAGCCCGAAGAGAGCCCGCCCCGCCCACTCACTGAACTGTGGCATTTTAATGACAGAAAAAGCTTCTTATGATGTCCAACGTGTTTAATGTAAGTGTGTCTCGCCGCTTCCTCCACTGCACATTCCTCTCTCTCTCTCTCTCCTCCTATCCTTCTTTTCTCCCACGCACGTAACGTGAGCACTTTCTCTCTGCTTCTTCCTCACCTTTTACTTGATTCTCTTTTACCTGCTCCGCGCTTATTCACAAGTCTTCTCTCTCTCTCTCTCCTCAGTCTCGCGCCGTATAGTTGGCCACTTAATCACTGACTTTTTTTTTAATCACTGCGGTGGTTTTGTGCTGTGTTCTGACGCGGCTGTCAATCATCCGCGAAGCGCACGTGTTCAGTGCGGCTCTGCGTCTTGGCCCGAACCCGGCCGGCCCACATTTCTCACGTAGTTGTCGGGCCTGCACGGGCTCGGGCCCAGAATCTAAACTCTGCCTTTTTTTGATATAAACACACTGTGTCATATTCATTTTCTGTGTAAATTGTTGTTTTTGCATGAACTCCATTGCACTTTTGCCTTTTTGCGTCAGATAAATTGTCAGATCAAACTATATTTTTTTTAGCTTCAGAGCTTTAGCCACGCCCCTTTTTAGTCGACTAATCGATCGATGGGACATGTCTTTAGTCGACCAATCATTTCTTTGGTTGACTACAGCCCTACAAAACAGACATTACACATTTGGTCATATCGTGTTATGCAACTATTACTTATAGAGGATTTTTTGTTTATCAACACAGCGATGCGTGCGCACCCCGCCTGTAGAAAGAGCCTCCGCTCATAGACACAAACAGTGGAAACAAGTCGAAAAAGCACTGTTGTCAGCTGACAACAAGAGTTTATCTCTGTGCGAAAACACAAGTTCTACATTTCAACATTTGTGAATGAAATTCAACCTTACGACCCTTAAAAGTTACATTTCGGTTGAGTGGAAAAAAAATAGAGGAAAAATGCTGTCTCGAGCTTCAGGGGACAGATGTCTGTCAAACCGGTTCTGACCTGAATAAAACAGCTAGCTGTCGTCCCTCTTTCATTGTTTTATTCTAAGAAGTTTCGCCATGTAAAGAAATAGAGATAAGTGCTTTCTGCATAACGCATGTGCAAAAGGGCGGAAAGTGACGTTGACCAAAAATCCCTCTATAGTGCAAGTCACACTTTAACAACTTAACTTGAATAAAATGTCAAACATTATGAGATGTTCTGGCTCAACATCAGCCAGTAAGTTTCATTATGTCCAATTAAAGACACAACAATGGTATCGGCTGAACCGATATCATGGAGCCGATACTGATCCAGCAAAATTTCCTGGATCTGCATCAATATCCGATCCTAGTATCAGATTAGTGCATCTCTACATGGACTTGCAACTGCACTACTTGGGCACAAAAAAAAGTAAATGATCTTCATAAGTGTGACCACCTGGCTGGCTTGAATCTGATTGGTGGAGCTCAATAGTCACCTGGCTGGTTTGAATCTCATTGGTGGAGGCTGAGTGTCCGGGGCAGATCTGCTTTTCCATTTCGACTGCTGAGCTCCAGAGTCTCCCTCCTCGGCTCCAGTTTCTGCACCGTTCACAGCTCCGTTTGCAGTTTTACACAGTCCCGTGTCGTCGTCAGAGGCGTCGGAATAACCACTGTAACAGAAGAGAATGAGATGGTAGAAAGCAACATAAACATCAACCACTTTTTGCACATCGTTACTTAAACTTCAGTCACTAGTTTGATGACTTGAGCAGATAAAATGGATTCAGACTTGGAGCTCTGCGATCTTGAGACGACTTGCAGCACTTACGCCGAGCTTAGAACACGAGAAAGGCAGATTTTAGCGAGACTTACTGAAAATATTTAGATGTAAAACCAGTAAAGCGAGATATTAATAGAAGCCTAAAGTGATACGCTTTCATTTCAAATTTGAGACGAACTTAAACTGGCAGTGCTATGAGTCGTTGAATACAAAAGTCTGATGAGGCTGTTGGCGTAGAATAGAACACGACTGCTATGGAATGTCTTAAAAAAACAACATCGTAACACGCACAATGCCTGCTACAGCTGCAAATATAACAACGCTATTGTAATTACTCATTCAAATGATGAGTTTTAAAACACTTTATTCAGTTGCTGACTTAAAATAAAACATCGTAACGCGTGCTTACTACAGACGTGCGTACCAAAACAAGTGCGTGAACCATAGTCAAGCAAAAAGGGGAGTGGCCTACTGAAGAAAAACACATTGTTTTATCATTACAAGGAAAAGTAGAAGATCGTAACGTATTTACGTTAGCTATGCCTGATCGTACAACTGTTACACACAAAATACTTGGGAGTTATGAGCTAAAACGCTTTCTTCCTTTACGGGTGCTATAACCGCAAATACGACGTCGCTAGCTTTATTATTCACCCACATTTTCAGCTAAAAGCACTTTCTTCCGTTGCTACCACGAAACAAAAACATCGTAACACGTGTTTGTGCTCTCTATGCGTGCTACAGCTGCAAATACGACGTCGCTAACTACAATATGCGCGCAAGTTACGAGCTAAAAACACCAAAATTTAGTTCCTGGTACAAAATGAAACATCGTAACACGTGCTTAAAGTCTCTCTATTGCGTGCTACAACAGCAAATACGACGTCGCTAACTGTAATACGCTTGCAAACTACGAGCTAAAAACACCAAAATTTAGTTCCTGACATAAAATAAAACATCGTAACACGTGGTTATTATAGATATGCGTGCCAAAACAAACGCGTGAACCATCGTGGAGCAAAAGGAGGAGTGACCAGCTGCAGAAAATACATCGCTAACTTTAACATTCACGCAAATTACGAGCTTTAATGCAGTTTATTCAGTTGCTGTTGTGACTATTTCTTACCCATTTTCTTCTTCGAAGTAATCCGGGTCGTTAACGTTACAATCTTCATTTTCCGCGCTCCACCATCCGTCCTCTTCGTCTTCGGACTCTGTTTTTATCGCTTTCTTTCTCTTTCGGGTCCGCAGCGCTACTTTAAACCCGGCCGTGGGTGTCTTTTCCGGGCTGGTCTGCGTCCCTCTGCTCGCTTCTCCGTCCGCGCTCGTGGACGGTGACGCCGTTTTCCTGCGTCGTTTGTGCGTGATTTCTTCATCTTCTGGCTCTTGTTTGATGTCGTCCTCGGTTTTGATCTGCGCGTCGCTCATGTTGCAGAGAAAAAGCTGCAGTGAAGTTGGACGTAAACAAGCGGACCTGTGCGTGCCGTGCCGTGCGTGGTGTCTTTACGTCGCCCCCTGCTCTGTTTTCTCTCTCTTTCCTTTTCTTCTCCCGTGCTTTCTTTTGAATCTTTTTTTCACTGCTCGAGTCTGTGCGTAACGCTGCTCCCTGCTGGCAGAAAAGCGTAATAACAGTCACACAAGTGTTTTTAATATTCCAAGACGTTAAAGAAACGATGTAATAATTATTTTTCATCAACAAGATTAATGCTGCCTTCATGCTGCTCTGGAAAAAATAATAAATACCACTTGGTTGTGTTCAAATAGTTTGTGATCGTAACAAAAAGAACTTTATCTTGGCAAATAGGCTATACTGTATGTAAATCCAACGTAAACAAGTAAATTAATAATTACAATGTCTCGTAAGATTGTTTTGGGGGAAAAACAATAGGCCTAACTTTTTTGACTTTTTACTTAATTAGGCTACAGTAAAATAAAATGGGGATGTCGTTCAACTAATTTTCCAGATAGGCCTAATAAAATTCCTTGCCAGTAAGTGAAAAACATTTCATATTCTTAATTTGTCAAAGAGGTCATTGGTCATTTTCAACTCCGCAACTCGGGTATTAAAATTATTTTCCAGTTTTCTTCTATAATTACCACACAAGGGGGTGTTCATTTGCTATTCTCCACTCAGAAAGTGGTATTTATCATAATTCCCCCACCGAATGAAGGAAGCATAAGCATTTGTGTAAACGTGCGTATAGATTTGAGTACAATTTTAACTAAGAAAAGTGACCCATGGGACTAGAATCCTAAAAAAAAACATCTGTGCAACCATAGTTCAAGCTCCTGCATTAACACAACTTCAGTAAGCATTAAAAAATAAATACAAATTTAGAATTTCCAGTGAAATATTGTGCTGTGTAACACGTTACTGCGGGGAAAAAAAAAGTTAAATTACATTTACTATAACAGGGTTGTGTCAAACTGGCGGCAAGATGATTTCATGAGGCCTCCTGGATGATTTCTGATTATTACTGATAAAGGCCCCGTGATAAAAACAACAATTTGAACTACAGGTCCCAGAATGCACTGCAGCAGCTCTGATGAGAGGAGCCACATAGGTCAGTTTATGGAGCTCAACAGTGGAAGATCGCCCTGGTTCTGGAAGAATTTTACCCCATGTTAAAGTGCCATAGGCTTTTTTTTTTTTTAATTCATTCATTTTCTACCGCTTAATCCCGTTAGGGGTCGCGGGTGACTGGAGCCTATCCCAGTGACTTTGGGCCTTAGGCGGGAAACACCCTGGACAGTGGCCAACTCGTCGCAGGGTTAGACAGACAAACATTCACTCTCTCATTCACTCACTAAGGGAAATTTACAGTGATGCCCAATTAACCTAAACATTTTAATTAATTAATAAATCATAATGTGTACAATTTATAGGTTACAAACAGAATTACAATCATACAATTACACAACCTAAGTAAAATAAAAGTAACAACAAACAAAACCAGACAAATTAAAGTATAAGTGTAAGAGGCAAAGAGAGACAGTTTAGAAAAAAAAACAAAGAAAGAGAAAGGCGAGGCGAGGCAAATACACTATTGGAAACTTTGTGTACAGTTTACAGTTCCAAGACGACAATAAAAAAATATATAATAACTTTTTTAAAGGTCATTTAAAGGTGGGTTTTTCACAGAGGCTGTTGTCTTCAACGAGGCACAACAGTTTAACAGCATTTGAATGTTTCATCTTTTTAAGTGTTCTGCAAAACAGGGCAAATTCATTGAAAAAGGCGGTGAAGTTTGGAATATTTTTGGTCCACTTGCATTTATGTATGTAAAACCTTGCAAGTAATATAACATGGTTGATTAGAAAGGCCAGTCTGTGTTTGTTTGTTTGTCGTACAGCCATAAATAACAATAACAAAGTGCCTTAGGCTTTTCGAAAAATGTTTACACTCAAAAAGCCATTACTGCAACAAGGCTTGAGGCAAGTTCATTAGCCTCCACCACTGCACACCTTTAAACACACAGTAAGATGTCAAATAATCAAACATTTTATCCATCACATCATCAAAGAAACACTTGATATTTGTGAAAATCACTTACACTGTCACCACAGCCAACAGCACTGACCTGACACACAATTGGGCTACACACCTTTAATAGATCAGGTAATCAAGGTGGGAGAGGGAGGGGCAGCAGTAGTGTGTGCTCCTTGGCGCGCTCTGGTGGACTAACTTGACATTACACAGTTAAACAACCCAGTTACAGATGCTTTTAGGCTTGTGCTGCAGGTGCACAGGTGGCTCAGGGTTAGTCAGCTGTTTGTGCTCAGTCTCATTCCCCCTGTGAAGCACTACTGAGACCCCGGACTTACAAACTCATGCAGCGCCTGGACGTGTCTGAAAATAATGTAATGATTTACAATGCAGTCCTGTGATTTTAAATGTGTAAATACAAAGTCATTCGCTGTGTGTTTTTGTCTCCTGTAACCAGGGGCGTAGCACCAAAGTCTGGGCCCCAGGTACAAACTTAGTGATGAGCCCCTAAAACATGATCTTGTGTTTGAATTATTTAGTTGCCTCTCGTCATTTTTCTATTCATTTGGGTTTTATTCTTTCTAGAATATTCATATACAGCCAGTGATTTAATTTCTACAATTCACACATAAATATAATATAAATTAAATGCTTTTTAATGCTACCTTTCAAGAACGCCTAAAAAACAAGACATTTATGTGTTTTCTGTCAAAACCATTGAGTTGGAAGCACTGCCTTCACTCAAATGAGACGAGAAGAAATAAAATGTGTTTCAGTCTTACTCTTTTACATTTTAGCTAACTTGTTTTAAGCTAACTTGTCTAAATTATGCCAAAATCCTTGTGACATTTTGGATGTTTTATAATGTTGAAGTTGTGACATTTATTGACAATATTCAAGTTAATATGTATATTTATAACTGATCATTTGTGCCAAACCCTGGCTATTTGTTCACTGAAAACTGCAAACTCCTGCTCATAATATTATATTTGTAGCTACTGTATTTGTTAAAATTTTAGCCAATTAATATTCCTCTTTTTTAGCCATTTTCTTTAGCCAAAGTTTTATAGGAGACATGGAGCTCTCTGATAACTCAAATAATTACTCTTAGAGGTAATGCTTTTGGGGCCCCTTTCCTGTCCTGGGCCCTGGGGAAAGTAGCACCATTTACCCCCCAGTCCGACACCCCTGTCTGTAATCGTCATATAAAAGCTGTGTTTGTAGTTAAAGTGTAACGTCTGTGTTTGTGCGCCCCCTACAGGCAGGTGGAGCAGCTGGTCCTCTACATGAAAGCTGCTCAGCTTCTGGCTTCGTCGCTTCATTTGGCCAAAGCTCAGATCAAATCAGCCAAACTCAACCCTTCCACGGCCGTCAAACAAGGTGAGAGACTAAAACAGAATCTTTTAAATGTGTTCCGTCTTTAACTCGTGTTCTTGTGACGTTTGCAGTGGTGAAGAGCCTGAACGAGCGATACAAAAGCTGCATTTCTCTGTGTCGACGCCTCACAGACAAACTCAACCACTTCTTCTCAGACAAGCAGAGGTTTGTGGACGAAATCAACAGCGTCACGGCGGAAAAGCTCATCTACAACCAGGCTGTGGAGATGGTGAGAAAGGACCACAGGACTGTTCTGAGACTAGGACTGGAGCTTTAATGTTAGACTCTTTCAGGAACCACAGAACTGCTGCTACGACCTTGTGCACTGATCTTTCTCTTCTCTCCTTCTCCTTTTCTCTCAGGTTCAGTCTGCTGCTCTGGACGAGATGTTCAAACAGTCGGAGGACATTGCTTATCGCTACAGTAAAGCCTCGATGTTACTGGACGGACTTTCCAAAATCCTGCAGGACCCGACGGACATCGACAACGTCGTCAAATGTGAGTTTATCTACAAAAGCACAAGCAGTTAGAAAAACAAGTGCCATATCAGACTGCCTTCCAAATCAGGCAGTGCTAATGTCTATGGGAAGTAAAATTGTAAAAACTTTAGAGTGATAGATGGTTGTTATCGCACAAAACTAGAAACTTGGACACAAAATTGATCTAAATCTGTTTAGAAATATATATAACTTCTGTTGAAAATGGATAAGCCCCACCTCTTTAGGCGTATTCACACGTGAAAGTACAAGAACCAGGCGTCAGAAACACTCCTCTTTTTCTTTCCCTGGGACCACATTTGTCTGCTTTGCTGTTTGATAAAAGCCAACTTGCACTAGCTCATCAGTTAGTTTGCTGAACACTTGTATGTTTTTGGAGGATCCACTGTCCTGTTGCATTTCTCAAACTTTTATGTGAGCTCTCCTACATGAGAGGAACGCTCCAACACAGCAGCTGGAGCAGAGAGAGCAGAGCCCAGTGTTAGACTGCAGACGGCAGACTGTTCTCAGGCACAGAGAGAGTCTTCAGCTGATGCAGCGGTGTGTTTAAGGGTTAGAAGAGCTGCCACTGCAAACAAAAGACAGTATTCTCAGTAACAATTATGATGTACATCACACAAAGATACAACTTGTGTTAACAACGTCACAAATGGAGCTTGGCACCAAAAAACGATCCTATTTGGAACCGACCGAAAACGTAAATACTGGAACCATAAACATAATGCAGTTTCAGTGCCATTTTTTGGTTCTTTGCCTTTAAATCTTCACGTCAATAAGCAGACACAGAAACAACACACATGCCACACGTGAGCGTGTCAAAAACTCCTCTCCACAAACGGCAAAAACACGACACCACGTAGCCAAATGCCCATTCAACAATGACACGAACTACACTCCACATCACAGCAATTCACTTTTTACTTCTCCCAGACTGTGCGTGAGCTTAGGACTGCGCCCTACAAACTATAATCACACAATTCATGCCTTCCTTCTCGTAAACAAAGATTACAAATATGTTATAAAATATGGTTTGGGGCTTATAATAAACATTTAAAAAGAAAGCAGAAAAAAGAATCGTTAAGGAACCAATCTGGAAAAGGAAGTACCGTTAAAGTACTGGTATCGAAGCCACAAACGTCTCTGGGTCAGAATGAAAAGTATTTAAACTAGTCCCCACAGTCTTCACTAGCTCCTGGTTGTTCTTATGTGAAAACACGTCATAAAAAGAAAGCAGGAGCTAAAAAGATTACAAGAACAAATACAAGTTCCTCCACTACAAAAACACCTTTTATGACTGATCCGCATCAGTCAGAGTTTATTGCTAAATCCATAAAAACACAAACTCATCTGCTTTAACAGCCTTTCTCTGTGTGTTTCAGACAAAGCCAGCGTGGACCGCAGGATCTCCGCTCTCTGCTACTGCACTGTCACACTTTACGAGTAGCAACATTCTCACCGAACCAGAGGGACCACATCTCCTGGACCATGTTTTTATTCTCTCCAACAGCTCTCCTCCAGTAGCAAACCTGCACTTTCTCTTCTTCCATCTGTAAATACCATCCAAACCCAACCAAAGATGACTCAGAACATTCAGAACAACGAAAACTACGCTTGGACAAATGTAAAGTAAAGACTTATCGGTTTGTTTTTTTTACCACAAAACAAGACTTGGAGATTTTAAACTGTTATTATTATTACTGTATGTTATTTATTGGTTTGTATAAGGATATTTCTGCTCCTGTCTGTCTTGAAACGATTAATTTTATAGTATTCGCAGCGTGAAAACGGCCGGTAATTGTTACGCAAAAGGAACCGAGGCCGTGTCCACTTTTCTTTTCTGTTCAGTTCGATTATTATTATAAGCACTTTATGATGCCGAAGGAAGAGAGAGGAGTCTTTGCTTTGTTTAAAACAGTTAAAAGTACATGTACAGTCAAGGTAATACGTTAAAAATATGAGTCCAGTGATAAACAAAGTAAGAGGAGACGGCAAATGTGGAGTGAAAGTGGCTGCAGTGGTGTTTAGTCCATCGTAAAAAGCTATATGTATGCGTCTTCATTGACTATTAATAGAGCTGGGCGATATACACTTGGTATTCTTTTCTTTTCTGGCGATATTCAGATGTCAGTCCAACAGAAATGTGCTAAAGAAGAACAGTTTTAACTTGGTAAATGTTTTTTTTTAATGCTGCATTTAGACCGGACAACGCCCCAAACTTTGCTGCGTTCCTGCTTTTTGCAAAAGGCTTTGTTTTGCACGTCGGCAGATCACGTTGATAGATAGAGGCTTGCTGCATTTATAAACGTAACTGATGATAGCACAACTTTCTCTTCCTCTAGATACAAGCGACCATTTGATGAAGGAAGTTCTTAACTCTTTCAGCTCCAGCCCTGTTCTCTTCCATGCCAGGCCTTTTTGACAGAATATTCACAGCTCCCCAAAAACTCTGTGCATCAAGAGACCTACAAGTGTCTACTTTCATTTAAAAACAATAATTGATGCGGGCCTTTTTCTAAATCAAACTTCCTGTCATTTTCAAAGCTGACGCTCCAACAGATGACAAGGACACTTTTTACACCCCGACGCTAGGGATGCACCGACCCAGCTTTTTTTTGTTCCGATATCGATCCCGATATTTGGCTTTAACTATCTGCCGATACCCGATATCAACCGATACCAGTGAAAGGACTGAAATTGCTTCTTTTTCTTATAAAAACTTAATACATTTGGTCATATTGGGTTATGTAACTGTTGTTTATAGTGCAAGTCACAACTTAACAACTTAATCTGAATAAAATGCCCATTGAGCCGATACCCGATCCAGCAAAATGTCTTGGATCGGCACCGATATCCGATCCAGGTATCGGATCGGACCCGACGCGCTTCGCTGTTTTCCCGTTTTTTTTTTTTTTTGCAAATGGTTTTGCACGTCCGATCATGTGGTGAGAAAGAGAGAGAGAAGCTTGCTGCATTTATAAAACATAGCTAACCTACCTGATAGCTCAACTTTCCCTTTCTCCAGTCAGTGTTCTACTGGGACCAAGCTTTTGAAAAAAGACCCAGAGCAATTGACTTTTTTTCAGTGGCAGCCCTGTTCTCACTTTGACCCTCTTCCCTGCCAGGTCTTTTTGCTAATTTTAAACATTTACAACTCCACAAAAAACTTTGTGCAACTGGAATCATGACAAATAGAGACCTACAAGTGTCTACGAAACGTCTTTTTCCAAATCAAACTTCGTGTCAGTGTTGTTTTTCTCTGTTCTACTTTTTGATGAAAGAATATGAGCTACAACAATTACAGTAAATAATGTCTTTAGGATAATATTTAAGGTTTACATGATTAAAACAATGAGGACGCGTGTCTTTTCATCTTTAATAAGAAGCTCACCCCCTAAACTTCACCTACAAACACATTTCAAACGCAGCAAACTCATTGTAAAGCATTGAGAAAAGGCAAAAGTAGAGGCCCAGTTTAGAGCAGTAGTGTGACAGATGTCTGCAATTAGTGCTCAATTTTGAGTGAACAATACCAGGGCTGTAGTTCTTTAGTCGCTTAGTCGATTAATCGATCGATGGCGTCTTAGGCGGCCAAATATTCTTTAGTCGACCAAGTATTTTATTTGATTATAAGGATTTTGGATTGACAGCAGCAAAAAGAGGTGAATCAACTGAAGATTTCAGACTAAATCATTGGTTAAATCTGTCTTTTTAGAAATAAATACTGTTTCTATTAATTTTCTGTATAAATTGTTGTTTTTGCATGAACTCTGATCGCAGATTGGGTCAGATCAATAAGATGCTTTTTAGTTTCAGAGATTTAGTCACGCCTCCTTTTTAGTCGATTAATCGGTCGATGAAACATGCCTTTAGTCGACCAAGAATGTCTTTGGTCGACTATACAGGCCTAAACAATACACGCTGATGTCACAGAGTCTAGAACAGAGACTGGCCACAGCAGCAGAGAGAAAGAGTTAGTTTGTGATTAGTTTGACCTGAAACTTCCTAACTTTCTCAGTCAGAACCGTAGACAATGCTTTTGAAACACCATATACACAGTAGAATCCTAGTCCAGTCCTAGTCCAGTCCTAGTCCAGCAGGATCGTCTTTTCTTCAGCTTAAAGATCAAATATCTGCTCTAAACTTACTCAACTGTGTCTTTAGTCCAACATGTTTTGCCTGTAATCTGTTTGAAAAGAAAGACCGCCTCCAGAAGCAGCTGTGAACGTAAAACAAAGCCGACTTTCGCTTTGTTTCCGACTCTTATTTCATTCACGATATCATCTAAAGCCGTATATACATCGCCCAGCTCTAACCGCACATCCACTTTCCTTTGGTTTCTCCTCCGTTTCCGGCTTCCAGTTTCTTTCCGTCGTCGTAGCTGAATCTAATCTTGTTGTAAATACGGAGCGTTGCATGGATGGTTGAATGGGACGTTTTTTGCCAGTTTCCAAAAAGCACACGATGTAAATATACTTTGTAATTTTCTGCCAAGGGTTTAATAGTGAAAATAAATCCCACGGACGATAAAACACAGAAACAAGGCAGCTTCAGACTCTTTCTACGACTACTGTAAAGATTGTACGCTGTTATATTATAAGATTTGCCTGTAAAAACCTGCCAGATTTGGACCATGTTCATGTGCATTTTACAATTAAAGGAGTGATGTGTAATCAAGTCAAATGTCTGTCTTTATTTGTAAGAAAAATATGTAAGAAAAGGAACCAAGTTTTGTTTTGGAGAAATGCAAAAATAGATTTACTCCGTCATGTCTACTTCAGAAAGAGTTCAAGTCTTCAGTATCAACTATCAGTATCAAGGACTATTTGTCAGAAAACACCAAATCAAGTGTATTCTCCCAAAAAATGTCAGTAAAACACTCAAAGACTTATTTTTTAATGTAAAACAAAATTATGTTTGTTCTTGGCATACTTTAATGTAATACTTTTTCTCTCGTCAAGGAAAAAAATCTGCTATATTTGACGTTTGGGCATCATTAGCATCAAGAGCTTAAAAGTCGTAATAGTAAAAGATGTAGTGCTGTAAAATACGAACATTTAATAAAAGAGACACTGTAATGAACTGTGTTGGGTAAGTTACTGTAAAATTGTAATAGACTATATCAGGGTGGCGAACTGGTCAAAGGCTAAGAGCCGAAATTTTCAGCCGTCATCTTTGAAGAGCCGCACCATGAATTGACCTACTGCCACCACCAGAGGGCGAAATAAATTTTGATTGCATTATATTTAGACACAGACACTGTCAGCTCTTTATTAAAGGTAATTTTTAATATAACATGGTTTTGATGTCATTCACGGGGGTCTGGGGAATTCCCCCCAGGATAATTTTTTTCAAATTCTGTGCAATTTCCTGCTTTTTGGTGAGTTTTAGATGTGATATTCTTATAATGTGAAGCAGTTTGACTATAATGAAAAAAGACACGAGTCAGTTTATTAACAATATAATTATCGTGAGTAGTAGAGTGTCGCTGTGGACTTCAAAACACTCACAGGGCTCAGGATTTCTATGTTTTAGCTTAATTAGGCGGATCAGCCAGGTTACAGCAGCAGCTATGCACATGCGACTCTCTCTCCCTCATGTCGGCGAGAGGGAAAGAGAGAGAGCGTGTGGAGGCGCAAATGTTTCTGAATGAGCCAAAGAGCCGCACTCTGATTGGTCAAGAGCCGCATGCGGCTCGGGTTCGCCACCCCTGCTCTATAGATCACTAGTTACAAGGAGAAAAATGGAATACAGTACATTTGTATTACAATGCTACTGTTTCAAAAATTACACTACTGTGAGTTACTTGGAGCTCATCACACATTTGTTAAGACATTGTACAACACTGATCCTGTTACATTTACACTTGAGACTGGTTCATTTATGGAAATGTGACGTCACAACACATTTTTCTCATCATATTTGAATCACTTTTAAGCAAACAGACAATGTATTAGTGGTGTTTTGGTCCTGAAGTGTGGTTTCAATAAAATATAAAAGTAATTAACTTATATGAAAGTAACTTGAGTTTCTCAGATTAATATATTGTCAACATCCTTATAAGTAATGAGTTACACTACTTAGTTACTGAAAAGTGGAATATTTCACAGTAACTAGTTACTCCCAACACTGGTAATGAACCAACTGTGTAATTTTTCTTTCGTACTTTCATTCGCAGCGTCTCAATTTCAGAAAATATGCGTTAACTTACGGTTTTGTATGGTTTTGTATACTTCTTTTTACATTACACAATAGTAAAAGTCAGTAGAACATGTATACATACCAATCCAGCCATACTACATCATTCAACGAAAGAAACAAAACCAGGGGGTCTGCTCTTAAGTAATTGTAACATGGAATTTTTGAAGCAATGAACTTGTTTTTGTTAGTTCCTTGTTTTAGAATTTTAATTTTTTAATAGAGGTCAAATACATTTTTAAGTCTTAAGTCATTTTAAAATTATGCCAAGAGGGTAATTTTTCACTTCATTTTATGAATATAATAGTTGTCAAAATTATGAATACATTTGTTATAAAAATCTAATTTGGGGAAAATTCATGAATATAAGCAATTTTTTGACTTTTTGTAATTATAACTTTTTTTTTCTCTCTCTAAGATAATTTTGTAAATCTGACCAAAATTGATTTAATAGAGGACATTCAACAAACACATGCTCAATGTTTTCACCATCACATTGACAAAAAGAACATTTGTTACATACATTTGGAAGAAAGCGACAAATTTGATCCTTCACCGGGTAGTATGAATAATTTTAAATAAACATCTTTTATCTTATTTGTTAATACATATTTGTATTGTTTTTTACTTAAAGGAGCCCATTTGTGCTTACACACAGGATTTGAAAATTCAATCAAATTATTTCTAATTACATTGTCGGTGCATTTTTTACCGAGTACATTTATTCCTCCAATTAAAATGGGATTGTTAACAAAATTCACATCAATAACTAAAGTTTTTGCTAAAGATTTCGGGCTATGTGGAGTTGACTTTACAACCATTTCAAACTCTCCTTCCGGTATTTGAGCATTATAATTATCTGAGAAACTTTTAAAATCATATTCACCCTTTTATTTTAACATAATGCTTTATACTATATAAAATTTAAATATTGTATTTTAGGTCTGTTTTAAATTGAAATGAATTGTCATGCATTGTATTTTAGTTATTGTGTATATAATGCTCTTGCTTGACCTCTTGGCCAGGTCCCCCTTGAAAAAGTGATCTCGATCTCAATGGGTGCCTCCTGGTTAAATAAAGTTTAAATAAAATAAATAAAAAAATTCTAATAGTTGTTTCACAGTAATCAAGTTTGCATCAATCCAATTTTGTAAATATAAAGATTTTATAAAAACAAAGTTAAAATGGGCAGGACCACCCAAGCACAGCGAATCAGAGCGCTACATTCGGCTCCTGATAAAACTAAAATTATTATATTATATTGTATTATTAAGTAATTATTCACTTGTGTTTATGTCACATTGTGCTGCATTATCATATAGCCTACTAATTAGAGGAAAACACAAAGTTTTTCAAGAAAAAATGTCAACAAATGATTTGTCATTGTCCGGGCTCCGTAGTGGGCGGAGTCGCTGAGCTCCGTCGCAAACAGCGCTGGAAGAGAGGCGAAGTTGTGTTTACGCTGCTTTTCTACACATTTTCTGCACATTTTCTGCACCATGGCCGATGCACAAACCAACACCGAAGAAGCGCTGAAAGAAGAACCGGAGTTAAAAGTGATAAAAGAGGAAGAAGAAGACGTGGAGGTGCATCATCATCATCATTTTACGCGCAAACGAAGGAAAACTGTGGTGGAGGCTAATGGAGAAACCCCCTCCTCCACCAGTAAAACCTCCACCTGCAGCAGCACCAGCGGAGAGACCCGGGCCAAGCAGAAGAAGAGAGGCCGCAAACGGACTAAAGAGTCTCAGGAGGAGCAGGAGGAGCAGAGGCAGGTCAAAGCCGAACCGGAGCCGTGGTGGGCGAACAACGAGGACAGCGGCCCCGAGTGTGAGGCGCTGGAGCCGGGGTAAGACGATAAGAGTGCATGCTTAAGATAATATAGTCAGTCAGACTATGCTCATGCAGAGTTATAAAGTTTAGGAGAAAAGTTAGAATGAGTTGTAATGGAAAAGGGAAAGATTTGGACAGAGCCGTTTATAGAAATACTAAGGTCCACGGTGAGAGTAGGTCTGGGGCCCCTCCTATAATAAAACTGTTGACAGATTTTCAGAGAGCAACAAGTGACCTAAACCTTTGTAAAAATGCTCAAAACAAGTGACCTCTGCCATAAAAGGTTTTCCGCTGAGCAGTGGTAATGATTTCAAAATAATGTTTATCATTAATAAAAAGTTAATGTGGTAAAAACTTAAATAAATAAAAATTATTATCTACGCACTAAGCACTGATAACAAGACAAAATGTCTGAATATTTATTGCCAAGAACAAACCAAAGCCCCATGGTGCTTATGTACAGTTATATTTAATTTAATTAAGATGATTAATATAAACGATTGTTCAGAATAAAAATATACAGAAAAATGCGCAGCATGAGAAAGTGGTACAGAAGAGCGTGATACTCAAGAACGTGCGAGTTAGATCGACACGCACGACCACACGTGTCCACATGTGTCCACATGTGTCCACATGTGTCCACATGTGTCCACACTTGTCCACATGTGTTCACACGTGTCCACATGTGTCCACACTTGTCCACATGTGTCCACACGTGTCCACATGTGTCCACACGTGTCCACATGTGTCCACACTTGTCCACATGTGTCCACACTTGTCCACATGTGTCCACACTTGTCCACATGTGTCCACACTTGTCCACACGTGTCCACATGTGTCCACATGTGTCCACACGTGTCCACATGTGTCCACATTTGTCCACATGTGTCCACATTTGTCCACATGTGTCCACACTTGTCCACACGTGTCCACATGTGTCCACACGTGTCCACATGTGTCCACACGTGTCCACACGTGTCCACATGTGTCCACACGTGTCCACACGTGCACAAGGAAAGTAAATGCTTGTCTCCACGCGGTAACATTGTCTGGGGTCGTGATATGTACAGCTGCGCGGGGGGGGGCAGCTCAGCAGAAGTGAGTTGCCTAAACAACGGGCACCTCTAACCTGCATGTTATTGGTTGGTGGGAAAACCGGAGTACCTGGAGGAAACCATCCAGACACAGGGACCCAGGCCTTTGTGCAGACTCTGCAAAGGTCCAGGAGTCAAACCCACAACCTTTCTGTGAAGCTTTCTACTCTGCCATGATGCCGAGCATAGACGCCGATCCCATGGGTGCTACAGGGTCAAGCACCCACTCGAAAGTCAGAGCACTCAGGCAAATTTTTCGTACTTTCATGATCAGGTTTCTCTAAATGTCTGAGTGCGTGCATTTATTCGGTCATAGAGCATACAGTTAGACTCGTGGTCACTTTCGGAGGGGGAGCGGAGCTGCATGTAGTGGGATCCCCGCGTCAGTCGCTGTGCTGCTTATCTGTCCCTGCTCTGTGAGTGTGTGTAATGTGTTTTCTTTCAGAGCTTATTTCGATGACTCTGAAGACGACACTTGTAACAGAGAAAGCAGAAGCTCTGGAGACGAGCAGCTGAAATGGCAGACGAGATCAGCTCCAGACACTCAGCCTCCTGCTCTGAAGTTCAAACCAGCCAGGTACCACCAGAGAGTTTATACTAACTGTGGGTTCAGTGTCTCAGTCAAAGTTCAGCCATGTTTCCAAAAGTTTGGTACAGGTCTCCGCACCACAGAACACCTCGCACAGTCTCCGCTTAAAGGTTTCAAAGTCAGCTGTGGCACTACTTTCAGAGTGGACCCTGGAGGAGGTTGTTCCACGGCTCACTTCAGTCCACCCGGTGAAAACCAGACAGAAAAAACACATAAAAAGAAAGTAACACTCGTCACCCTAAGTTGAATTGATCCGATGAGAAGTCACTTTTTTCAATAAATGATAAAGGCCAACGCACACCGGGACGCTCTGCTGTGTGGAAAACAGGATTTATATGAGCGTCCACACACTTGTTTCTGTTTTGTTGATTTGGGAGTCCCCAACAATGACAATGCCTGTCCTCTCATGTTAATAAAATCACTTTGTTCACTAATAACCCCGGCTCATTGATAAATGACACTGGGTGTCTTGGCCTTGAGTGCATGTTGATGTGCAACAGTGACCCGCTGCGAGCAGCCGCGCTTTGATGTGCATTGGTTTTTTCATTATTTTGTTGAGACAATAGTATCAGCAAAGCAAAGCTAGCGTGTGTTAGCATCAGCTATTTCCTGTTTGTCAAGACAAAACTCTTGAGATGTTGTAAATGCTGTGCATATTGCGTCCAACATAATCTAACTGTAATGCAGTACATAAAGTGAGGCTGAAATGCAGAACAGACATCTTTGCATATCCGCTGCACAGCTCCACAGAACACCTCCAGTTTAGTGCACAAAGCCTCACTGCTGGGTGCATTTTGTTCAGGCTGGGCTGCGAAGCTCGAGGAGCACGCGTAGAGCATGCACGGAGAGTACAAATGTATTAAATAAAAGTTCTCAGTTAAAGCCAAAATAGTTCTTTATCCTTCAGCAGGAGTGCAGATAACTGCTGTTTGATTAGATCGCTCTTTAGCTCACGTCACATAAGTTTATGTGTGTTTTTCTCTCCCACAAGGGCAAAGGCCATGAATGAGTCCGATAAAAAGTATTCTCCCATCAGAGTTTCAGTGACATAAAGTGAACGTAGCAACTGTCCGTATGAAAATTAAATACAAGTACTGTGATCAAAATAAAGTCAGTGTAAAGTGTTTTTACTTTGAGATTCTGGACGTAGTTCTTGCTCTGTTTCCTGTTTGCTGCGCTCTGATCTGTGGAGCTTGATCTGATCGGACTCGGGCGTAGAAGAGCATTGATTCACATAGCATATATGCGAGATGTGGAAACTGACCTCATTAACTTCAAAGCCTGCGGAGGTCGTGGCGCAGCGGAGATGCAAGAATCAGCCAGTCACAGAGACTTTGCAGTGAAACAAAGACAAATAAAAGTCACATTTATTTATTTATGTATTTAAAGGACAATGTGCAGTTACATTAAAAAGATGGCTGCACCAGATTTAGCAGCAAGCTAATTTCCATCTGTTGTTGAACTGGAAGTAGTGTCTGGTTTCCACCACAGCCTGACCCTCGTGTCACAGATACAAACAGAATTATTACACCTCTTTTTGAGAATCACTCAGATCGACGCCGGGATGAAAGACTATGATTCAGGTACAATTTAGAGTGAGCAGAGACCTGCAGTAGAAACACATCATCACTAACATAAGCGGCCCAAATCGCTCCAAAGTGAACTGTCTGAGGAACCCAGGCTAATGGAAACATGGCTTAAGTGTCATTCTAATTATTCATCCGTAATTACCTTTTACCTTTCCTTTTAGGACTCCCGGACCTGCCGTGTCTAGATCTTCCTCCTGGACTCCTCTGTCTCTGTTCCAGGTTTTCTTCAGCTCTTCAGTCGTCGGCAAAATTGTCACAAACACAAACAAAAATGCAGCATACATGAAACACACTACTACTATGAAAAACATGAGAAGCTGGACCAACATCACAGTGAAAGACTTCTACATCCACCTGGCCACGATCCTGTACACAAGCCTGGTCAAACTCCCTGAGGAAGGAGACTACTGGAGAGAGTGTTTTCCCTTCGGCCTGTCCTTCCCGGGAAAAACCTGGTCACGAAATCAGTTTCAGAGAATCAAAAGAGCGCTGAGCCTGTGCGATCCCGAGAAAGACGAAGAGAACGAAAGCAAAAGAGACACTCCTGAGTACGACAAACTGTTTAAAATCAAACCGTTTTTCAATGAGATGGTAAACGCCTGCAAGTCCCACTTCCAGCCGCACAGCAACATCTGCATCAACGAAAGAATCGTCACAAAGAACCAACCGCTCACATTCGGCTTCGCTCTCTTTGCTTTGGCCGATTCTCAAACAGGCTACACTTGGAATCTGCACATTTACACCGGGAAAACTGCAGAAACGAGAAAGCAGAGTGTGGCGCAGACGGCAGTCGCAAAACTACTTCCTGTCTCTCTGCTTGGCTCTGGATTCACTTTGTACACCGACAGCTTGTTCTCCAGTCCAAATCTTTTCAAAGAGCTTCGCGAAAAAAACATCGGCTGCTGTGGGATTCTGAACAAACATCATCCAGAGTTTCCCAAAACCAGCCAAAACGACTTTCCGTCTCCGGCTTCCAGAGGAGACATAAGATGGATAAGAAAAGACCGACTTCTGTTTGTGAAGTGGATAGACACTCGTGAGGTTTCCATGTGCTCCACGGTTCATGAAGCTTTCACAGGACAAGTCATGAAGCGTCCGGTGAGAGAAGCCAAAGGAATGGTCGCTAAGCAGTTCTCCTGTCCCGACGCCGTGGCAGATTTCAACAGGTACTGTGAATTCGGTTTTGCTGCTTGTAGCTGTTGTATCTCAGCTCCAGTAGCTGCTTCTGCAGCAGGAAGATCTCTACAGGATAGAAAGCATTGTGTCCATAGAGCTCCATGCAAACATCAACTGCTCGAGTTCAGCAGAAAAAGCAACTACAGCTTTAAGAATGGGCCCATCTGTTGCAATTCTGACCAATTTTCACATAATAATAAACATTTTTCCAGTTCAAAAGTCTTTTGTATCATACGACTTTATAAGCTCTTGCTTTATAACTCCTGCTTTGATTGGTCAGAATGGTCAGGCCTGAGCTTTCGACGTGCTCGTCGCGCAAAGAATCATGGGGAAACACAGCTGTGCACAGACCTGGGCAAACTGCAGCCCGGCTGTGATCAGGCCTGTGGCACGTTTTTGAGAAAGTCTGTTGCTCCTTACATATATATTTTTTAAATTGACTTAGCCTGAAGCTCGTTACGTCGCCTGGATTGGCGTCACCGGGGCCCCACCCTGGAACCAGGCCTGGGGTGGGAGCTCGCAGGCGAGCGCCTGGTGGCCGGGTCTTTTTTTTTAATAGATAATTAAAAAAAAAAAAATGAAAATCTTTCAGTTAAAATCTGTGTGACTTGAGTAATCACTATATTTAACCTAGTGTTCTTTTCATCTCTCACAGGCACATGATCGTCCCGGACAAAAACGGACCTCTCCAAAGCTACGGCCTCGTGCCACGCAAAAGACTCAGTCCAAGGTGGCACAAGGCCTTGTTTTACTACCTTCTGGATTTGGCCGTCGTCAACAGCTTTGTCTTGTACAAAGAGCTGGCCAAACTTAAAAACAACGTCAAAGATGTGACAGAGAAACAATTCAGAGAAGACCTTTGCAGAGAGCTGTTGAGGTTTGGAACTGGAGCTGACCCTGACACGCTCGTAGAACCCTCCAAGCCCTCCAAGCCCTCCGAACCCTCCGACCCCGCTTTTGGCTGTCCGTTGTATTACAATGACAGCAATGTTGAGGATGAAAGAAAGAGATGTCGCAGGTGCCACAAAAAGACTCTGCTTTACTGCGAGAAGTGTGAGGTTCCACTGTGTCTGTTCAGCAAACGGAACTGCTTCAGGGAATGGCACATAGAGAACCAAGACTAACAAGTTTATTCTCCGCTGATTTGAATTGTAGAGCCGTTATGAAAAAGTAAAATAAATACTAATCAATACTAAGTGATATAAAAATTAAAAACAAGACAAGTTTGAAAATGATTTGGATCTTTATCAGGAAACATCTGGTAAAAGTTTGCATAACTTTACCTCAGTTTTCTTTGCAAATTCTTGTTGTAACTAAATTTCTAACCTGGCTCACGTCAGATGGATTTGTGTTGAGCTCTTCCACGTTATTATAAAGCAGGTTCTTCTGAGCACTGGAGCATCAGCTGCAGAACAATTCAAGAGTACTCAAACCTGCAGGAATCAATCCAAACACAACTTTGTGCAGCTAACATGAGAAAACCCTATAATAACATGGTTAAAACTGAAGTAGATTTGCCTCTAAGGAAACTTATTCAAACTTGACACGGTTGATGATGACATTTACTAAAAATTATTTGAGTCAAAGATTATTCTTGTGGTTTCATTTCACTTTGTGGAAATCGTCTGATGTCGCTTCACAGGAGGCGGGGACTTTTTTGATTTAACCAATCACTGCTTTTTGGTCGTTTTGTCATCCAGGAAGTAGAACATGAACATGTGTGTTTGTGATTGTTGTCATTTCCATGTGGTAAACTTACTAATTAAAAGATATATTATCATAATCTAATTTATTTTTGACACAAGGTGAAAGGGAGTGAATGTATACAGTTTTCTATTTCAACTTTTTTGGCCAACACGCCACTTCTGGTTTCTGAGAACCGTCTGCAGTCCTGCGATACCTGACCTAAAGCTGCAGTGAATCAAAATTGAGTGGAGGCACTAGGTGGCGCCAGTCTGGCCATCAGTTTTATGCCATTTTGTGGAATATTATTGCTAAAAGAGAAAGATTTTCGTGGAAACAAGCAGGAGGAGGCTTTCCTCAGAGAAACAAAACACTTGATTTTAGAAAAATGCAAGCCTGCTCAGAGTAAAGAAACAGATTTTATAATGTTTTTAGTCCAACAAAAACATCAACGTAAACAAAGAATGCTTTTGATCAAATTAAATTTTTAGTTCAAAAGTTACGCAGTGTACCTTTAAAGTGAACCCTGACTATAAAGACAAATGTGGCTAAAATGCTAGTACAGGTCATGTTTGCTAAATAAATTACAAAAAAATATTTAACTGTTTACCATTTTTATAAAAATCTGCAGTTTTTGAGCCTTGGGCGCCGCCATATTGTCCAGACACAATGCATTCTGGGTTGATGACATCAAATGGTTGCTTTTGGTTGTTGCCATGGTTACTCCTGTGGTTCGATCGGTGAACAGTTAAAACAAAAACACCACTGACAGTGTCCAGTTCTTGTCTCTTCCTCTTGATTATCTTCAGTGTCACTAGATTCCACAGAATCGTTCTGTATTTGGCCAAACTTCAGCTCAAACTGAAAAGATTTAACTGAGGAATAAATGTTGCCTAGTTACCTGCTGACGCCTGTTACCTTGACAACCACCAGAGGGCAGACAGACAACCATCTGACGTCACAGCCAGGACAAAATGGCAGCCTCCATGTAATTTCTTTAAAACTTAATTTTGATAAAACTACAAATACTTTCAAGGTTTTTGTCCTGAATTTATATAAGTGATGATATTATAAGTGTTTTAGGGCAAACATGTGACTATAGCCAGGGTTCACTTTAAACTGCCAGGAAACTTTTGTCGACACATGTGGAGGGATTCTATTTTAGAACTTAAATTACTTCCTGGACTTTTCCCCTTTTAGTTATCAATTTCTTCATAAGTTGCAACTTAACCGCTGTAAAACTATGATAAATGAAGACTGTCACACCAAACTATAACATTTTGCCAATTTTGACTTAATCTGTCATACAGGCTTTAAAGGAACCGTATGTAAGATTTTGATGTCAGATTTCATAAACATGACCTATAGGTGTCCAAAGATACAAGATCAACAAGTCCAAATATACTATTATTTTTACTGAAAGTCCATGTAATTCTGAGTTATTCTTAATTAAAAAAGCAATGGACATGAAGTCCCTTTGTTGATGTTTACATTTATTATCCAATCAGAAAGCAGAATAAGCCTCACATGACTCTTTCAGTTGGGTTGCCAGTTTGGTTTCTTAGAAGCTGAAGTTAATTTTGAATCAGTAATCAGAAGCTTCCTATCTTCAATGTATGGGCCATTTCACAATCTGGCAGCCCATGTTCATTTGTGATTGTTATACCTTTCTAAAACCACTAGTTGTGCATCTTACATACGGTTCCTTTAAGCATGTCTGCTAAAGGCAGTTGGAGAGAACATTTAATGTTGCACAACACATAATTCACTCATCAAACAGACAAACATCTTTTAAGGATAACAAGGAAATTAATAGAACTTTGTGTGATCCTGAAGTCTGTCTGTGAGAAGTGTTTTTCTGCTTTTCTGCCACTGTTTACTTGATTTTCTCTATTTACGCGTACATGTCACATACTAGGGTGCACGGTAGCAGAGTGGTTAGAGCTCTGGCTTCCCAATAAGGAGGTCGTGGGTTCGACTCCCGAGTCGGACCATATCAACATCTCACGATCTCTCTGGGTGGAGTTTGCATGTTCTCCCCGTGTCACCGTGGGTTTTCTCCGGGTACTCCTCCAAAGACATGCATGTTTAGGTTAATTGGACATCACTGTAAATTTCCCTTAGTGAATGAATGAGAGAGTGAATGGTTGTCTGTCTAACCCTGCGGCAAGTTGGCCACTGTCCAGGGTGTTCCTCCGCCTAAGGCCCAAAGTCACTGGGATAGGCTCCAGTCACCTGCGACTCCTAACGGGATTAAGCGGTAGAAAATGAATTAATGAATGTCACATACTCAGTATTGATTAAATTTCTTATCAAACCAACTGCTTTGTTCCTATTTAAGTTGTGTTTTGACCTGAGTGAAAAAATATAATTGGTATCATCTGACTCATCTGCATAAACTATCATTATCTAATGAGAAAGACTTAACAGTGTGTGAAGAAAATATTTATCTTTCTTCGATCTTCGTCCGGGCTCCGTAGTGGGCGGGGCCGCTGAGCTCCGTCGCAAACAGCGCAGGAAACTTGGGGGGAAAGAAGAAAAAAAAAGCGAAGGAAGTTGTGTTTACGCTGCTTTCCTGCACATTTTCTGCAACATGGCCGATGCACAAACCAACACCGAAGAAGCGATGGAAGAGGAACCGGAGACAAAAGTGATGCAAGAAGAAGACGTGGAGGTGCATCAACATCATCATTATACGCGCAAACGAAGGAAAACTGTGGTGGAGGCTGGAGAAACCCCCACCACCAGTAAAACCTCCACCTGCAGCAGCACCAGCGGAGAGACCCGGGCCAAGCAGAAGAAGAGGGGCCGCAAACGGACTAAAGAGTCTCTGGAGGAGCAGGAGGAGCAGAGGCAGGTCAAAGCCGAACCGGAGCCGTGGTGGGCGAACAACGAGGACAGCGGCCCCGAGTGTGAGGCGCTGGAGCCGGGGTAAGACGACATGAGTTCACGCTTAAGAATAAATAATGTGGTACGGAGCGACTGTGATTGATTGGTCATTCAAAGATATAAAGTTTGAGGGAAAAGGTAAGATTGGCTACAATGGAAAAGGATAAAGTTTGAACAGAGCCGTTTCTAGACAACTCGAGGTCCGAGGTGAGAGTAGATCTGGGGGGCCACTCTTGTCGAGCAGTTTGGACATATTTTCAGAGAGTAAACAAGTGCTCAAGCTTTTGTACAAATGGCCAAAACGAAGCAGCTCTTCATTTACAAGTTATTTGCAGAGCAAGTGTTAATGATTTTGACAAAAAGTACAAATAAATAGATAAGAATAAACGTATTGACCCTATTTTGTCCCGCCTACTTTTCTAGGACATGCATTTCCTGTTTAGCTGCATTTAGCCTGTAGATTCTAGTCAATGGGTTTATTTTTATTGTTATTATATTTAATTAAAATTGCCCCACAAGACAAACAAACACGTTAGCTACCTTAACAGAGCTAAACAGGAAGTGCATTTCCAAGCCAAGTGGGCGGGACAAAATAGGGTCAATAGAAGCCCCAAATTTGCTATGAAAAGTAGACTTACAAGAGATTATCAGTGAGGAACAAGTGTCCAAGGCTTTAAAAGTCCAGATAAAAAAAAAATGTTGTTACTGGACATGTAGCCACAAGTGGGCAGGGATAGGTGGGAGGTGAAGGCAGGGATTTTTAGAGCCCTGGAGCATCAGCAGCAGAACAATACAAGATTACTCAAACATGCAGGAATCAATCTAAATACAACTTTGGGCAAACTAATGATGAGAGAACACCATAGTTAAAAAAGTAGAAAAGTGAATTTTACTTAAAAGGGCTCCATTATTAATACATTATGTGCTAAACGTCGTGTATACTTCAGTTATTGGTGTGAATATGTATATAGGAATGCAGACCTGTGTATTCCCACCTGTACAAATGCACTGGAACGCCACTCGAACTGGTAAATACCACTTCTGAACTGGGACCTGGTCGAGGAAGTCCCACTTCAGTTACGAGATCAACAATCACCACAATAAATGTATTTGGGGGGTTTAACGGACAAATAGGGTGTAAACATTGGTTACAGGTTAATTAACGTTACTTTTGTTTAGCTTAAAGGTTAGCATTAGCCATAATGTTTACGTACGAGTTGAAACGCTCTGAACTGGGAACTGGTATTTTTCAGGTGGGAAATGTCCCAGTTGCCTGGAATGCAGCATAAGAGCCAAAAGCCCTGAACAGAAACATTTAATATTTACCAGTCCACAAGTTCACTTACCTGATGCTTTCTGAGCCTCAGAATAATTCACAATTATCTGTTTAGAAGAAGAGGTTTTCACAACTGCCGCAGATGCAGCAGCAGCTGTTTTCTGCTCGTGGCTAACACTACGGCTAATGCTACAGCTAGTAGAAAGGCATTACCAGTAAATATTCAGGATCTTTTCAAAGAAAGTAAGAGCTGCTACCTTTTAAGGGATTATGGCAAATTTAAAACACAGGCTGTATGAACCACAAGAAAAAGTATGTGTGTATCTGTTTGCGGTGTTCGTCTGTGGAATAGCTTAGAATCACAACTTTAAAAATGTTCAACAATTTACCAGTTCAATGCTAAATACAAAGAAATTGTTTTGTCGCCAATATACCACAATAGAATGAAGTTGAATTCATGTAGAACTGCTTTGGTTAGCGAAGGACTGAAGTGTGTTGTTGATTGTATTGTTCTCATTGATTTATTATGCACAAGGTACTTAATACTGTTGGATCATGTTATCTAATTAAGTATATAAGTATTATCCACATTCTAAAAACGTATACAGCAAATGTATGTGTCAATCATGATAATGTTTTGTATATACATTTATCCGTGTTACATCTATAATGCTCAATTTAGCCTTTTTAGTAGAAGAGCTGTGATTAAATAAACTTTTAAAACAGTCTAACAGCAGCGCTAGCTAGCGGCGCCAACAGGCTAACATGCTAACTCTGACTTTACTTTATAGGGTTAGGGTTAGGGTTAGGGTTTGCATTTAATTAGGTTAAGTGTCTTTTTACAGGCATAACTGTTGTTTTTATGACACACAGAGGTGGACAGAGATTAAATAAGAATAAACTTAACACAATTATGTTTAATGACAATTACATTTGAGTCTAAAATAGTTTTCAAAGTCCAAATACATGACTTTTAATGAAGTAACAGTATTGTATGTACTGTTTGTAGCATATATACTTTGTTTTTTGAGATTTATGAGTCTGGTTTACAAAAGCCTTAAGAGCCTACTGAATATTGATTTTAATTAGTTAAGTATTTTTTGTCTACTTTGTCATTATATAGGAATATTTTGTATTCGGACTGGAATTGTTATCGGCACCTGCCCTGAGACAAAGTATCGGTATCGAATTGGTCCCAAAAATGGTATTGGAACAATGTTAGAACTACATTATTTTGCTTTCCTAGAGATCTAAAATGTTCAGCCTGGTGGTTTGTTTATTACACTAAAGTGTGTGCAATATGTTTTCTCTCAGAGCTTCTTTCGGTGACTCTGAAGACGACACTTGTAGCAGAGAAAATGGAGAAAACAGAAGCTCTGAAGACGAGCAGCTGAAATGGCAGACGAGATCAGCTCCAGACACTCAGCTTCCTGCTCTGAAGTTCAAACCAGCCAGGTACCACCAGAGAGTTTATACTAACTGTGGGTTCAGTGTCTCAGTCAAAGTTCAGCCATGTTTCCAAAGGTTTGGTACAGGTCTCCGCACCACAGAACACCTCGCACAGTCTCCGATGAAAGGGTTCAAAGTCAGCCGTGGTTCTGCTCTCAGAGCGGACCCTGGAGGAGGTTGTTCCACGGCTCACTTTGGTCCACCTTTAAGGCTCAGGTGAAAACCAGACAGAAATAAAAAGAAATTACCACTTGTCACCCTAAGTTGAATTGATCCCGTGAGAAGTCGCTTTTTGATGATAAAGGCCAACGCACACCGGGACGCTCGGCTGTGTGGAAAACAGGACACCTCCATTATTTTATATGAGCATCGATCCACACACCGACTTCCCACCTTGTTTCTGTTTTGTTGATTTGTGATGCCTCGACAATGACAATGCCTGTCCTCTCATATTAATAAAAGAGTGCTTGTTGATGTGCAGCAAGTGATGTGCAGTGGACTTAACTATATGTCGTTGAGACAATAGTATTAGCAAAGCCAGTGCCTGTTAGCTACTAAGCTATGTATTTCCTGTTTGTCAAGGCAAAAGCTCTTAAGATGTTGTAAATGCTGTGCATATTGCGTCCAATATAATCCAAGCGTAATGCAATAAGGATGTTGGCCATGTCGTCACATGTTCATCATGTGGCGTTTGGTTGGCAAAACATTTAAAACTTAACTGACGCACAGAAAACTAACACGAAAAAAGACAATGATTGTATGTTGTTGTGCGACTGGGTTTGCTCACAAGTTTGTTAAGAGCAACCGAAAGAGCTTGTGCAGTGTTCCTAAAAAGTCTACATCAAGAGGTAACCTTTGGATTTTGGCAATTAGGCCCCAATGGAAAAAAAACAACGGGAGCTAGTTTTGGTTCTGCCACACGTTGGCTCGGTGAACATCCCTATACATAAAAGAAGGTTGAAATGCAGCTTACAGCCATAGTGACTTTGCAGTGAAAAAAATCGATAATTACCTTTTACCTTTCCTTTTAGGACTCCCGGACCTGCCGTGTCTAGATCTTCCTCCTGGACTCCTCTGTCTCTGTTCCAGCTTTTCTTCAGCTCTTCGGTAGTCGGCACAATCGTTGAAAACACAAACAAAAATGCAGCTCACATGAAACACACTACTACTATGAAAGACATGAGAAACTGGACCAACATCACGGTGAAAGACTTCTACATCCACCTGGCCACGATCCTGTACACAAGCCTGGTCAACCTCCAAGAGGAAAAAGACTATTGGAAAGAGTGTTTTCCCTACGGCCTGTCCTTCCCGGGAAAAACCTGTTCAAGAAATCAGTTTAAGAAAATCAGAAGAGCGCTGAGCCTGTGTGATCCCGAGAAAGACGAGGAGAACGAAAGCAAAAGAGACACTCCTGAGTACGACAAACTGTTTAAAATCAAACCTTTTTTCAATGAGATGGTAAACGCCTGCAAGTCCCACTTCCAGCCGCACAGCAACATCTGCATCAACGAAAGAAACGTCACGAAGAACCAGCCGCTCACATGTGGCTTCGCTCTCTTCTCTTTGGCCGATTCTCAAACAGGCTACACTTGGAATCTGCACATTTACACCGGGAAAACTGCAGAAACGAGAAAGCAGAGTGTGGCGCAGACGGCAGTCGCAAAACTACTTCCTGTCTCTCTGCTTGGCTCTGGATTCACTTTGTACACCGACAGCTTGTTCTCCAGTCCAAATCTTTTCAAAGAGCTTCGCGAAAAAAACATCGGCTGCTGTGGGATTCTGAACAAACATCATCCAGAGTTTCCCAAAACCAGCCAAAACGACTTTCCGTCTCCGGCTTCCAGAGGAGACATAAGATGGATAAGAAAAGACCGACTTCTGTTTGTGAAATGGATTGACACTCGTGAGGTTTCCATGTGCTCCACGGTTCATGAAGCTTTCACAGGACAAGTCATGAAGCGTCCGGTGAGAGAAGCCAAAGGGATGGTCGCTAAGCAGTTCCCCTGTCCCGTCGCCGTGGCAGATTTCTACAGGTATTGTGGATACATAATAATAATAAATAATTATTATTATTGATTAACCTAGTATTCTTTTCATCTCTCATAGGCACATGATCGTCCCGGACAAAACGGACCTCTCCAAAGCTACGGCCTCGTGCCACACAAAAGAGTCAGTCCAAAGTGGCACACGGCCTTGTTTTACTACCTCCTGGATTTGGCTGTCGTCAACAGCTTCATCTTGTACAAAGAACTGGCCAAACTCAAAGACAACGCCGCTCTGAAATATGTAACGGAGAATCGGTTCAGAGAAGACCTTTGCAGAGAGCTGTTGAAGTTTGGAACTGGAGCTGACCCTGACGCGCCCTCCAAGCCCGCTTTCGACTGTTGTCCGTTGTTTTACAATGAGAACAATGATATGGATGAAAGAAAGAGATGTCGCAGGTGCCACAAAAAGACTCTGATTTACTGCGAGAAGTGTGAGGTTCCACTGTGTCTGTTCAGAATACGGAACTGCTTCAGGGAATGGCACATAGAGAACCAAGACTAACAAGTTTATTCTCCGCTTAAACTGGATTGTAGAGTCGTTATGAAAAAGTAAATCAAATACTAATCAATACCAAATGTTGGAAAAATTAAAAACAAGACAACATTTGGCAATTTCTCTACAGTTTAAAAATGATTTGGATCTTTATCAGAAAAAACCTGACTGTTCTTTGTCTAAAATTATTGGAAATTGTAAACATTTGTGTAACTTTCACTTTGGTTTTCTTTGCAAATTCTTCCACATTATTATAAAGTAGTTTTTTTCTTAGCACTAAGTTGAGCCTCACTGGAGCCCTCCGCAGAGTTTCCCCATAAGTTTCTATACAAAACGAGTAAGCTGTACTAACGATATTAAACGGTTAGAAAACTTAACAATGACTTCAAACGAAGCTCTGACCATTCCTAATGTGTTCCTTGGGTTTGCACCAGTGACACTTTTTATAACTCGGGATTTTTTCGGGCTAACTAGCTTACCGCTAAAATCTATAGAAAAAATGAGGGATCACTATCAAAACAAATACATGGCCTCAGAGTCATGTAAGTATAACCTTGGAGTCTTTTATACAATAATCTTCTGTAGAAATCAGCACAAAATAAAGCCACAGGTGCAGTTTACTGTGAGTCTAATTCTCCACTGATAATTGATAAATAATGAACACAACCTGCGCAAAAATCTTAAGCAATGTCGTGGTAACTCACCTCCTGTGCTTTCCCGCAATTTACGTCGTCAAACTCATCAAGGGATTTGTAGCTCAAAGCTTTTCTCTTGTGCACATGAGTTTTTCCATCAAATATAAGTAAATATCAGGTCACTGAATGTCGGGAGTCGGGACACTTACTAACGTCATGCTAACATTCAGTAGCTAACTGTACATGGATCTGGAGTCGCTTGCTGTTCGTTAAATTGAGTTTTTAAAGAGAGTTTTGCGATTTTTTAAATGAAAATGCACCTGCGTAGCTTGAAAAGCCTGAGACTGGGCACCACTCAGGGTACCAGTTCACGCGCGCAGCCATCTTTGTTTACTAACAGTAAATGGGTCTATGGAGCGCCGTCGAAATTTGTGTGTAAACTGTCCTTACATTGTGGTGCTTTTTGACGAAGTGGAGGGATTCTGTTTTAGAACTTAAATTACTAGTTATCAAGTTCTTCATAAATTGCAATTTAACTGCTGTAAAACTAAGATAAATAGAAACACCAAACTAAGTTAAAATGAAAAAAAAATTTTCATATGGGCTTTAAGCATGTTTAGCTAACTGCAGTTGGAGATTTAGGACATTTAATGTGGCACAAAACATAATTTACTCATCGAACAGACTAATAAACATTTTTTTTTAAGATAAAAGGGACATTATTTGAATTGTGTGTGATCCTGAAGTCTGTTCGTAAGCAGTGTGGGAGAAACAGAAGTGTTTTTCTGCTTTTCTGCCACTGTTTACTTGATTTTCTCTATTTTCATGTCACATACAAACTCATCATTATAGACCCATTTATTGTTAGTAAACAAAGATGGCTGCGCGCGCGAACTGGTGTCTGAGTGGTGCCCAGTCTCAGGCTTTTCAAGCTACGCAGGTGCATTTTCATTAAAAAATCGCAAAACTCTCTTTAAAAACTCAATTTAACGAACAGCAAGCGACTCCAGATCCATGTACAGTTAGCTACTGAATGTTAGCATGACGTTAGTAAGTGTCCCGACATTCAGCGACCTGATATTTACTTATATTTGATGGGAAAAACTCGTGTGCACAAGAGAAAAGCTTTGATCATATAAATCCTTTGATGAGTTTGACGACGTAATTTGCGGAAAAGCTCAGGAGGTGAGTTAACGTGACATTGCTTAAGATTTTTGTGCAAGTTGTGTTAATTATGTATCAATTATCAGTGTAGAATTAGACTCACAGTAAACTGCACCTGTGGCTTTATTTTGTGCTGATTTCTACAGAAGATTATTGTATAAAAGACTCTGAGGATATACTTACATGACTCTGAGGACATGTGTTTGTTTTGATGGTGATCCCTCATTTTTTCTATAGATTTTAGCGGCTAGCTAGTTAGCCCGAAAAAATCACGAGTTATAAAAATGTGTCACTGGTGCAAACCCAAGGAACACATTAGGAATGGTCAGAGCTTCGTTTGAAGTCATTGTTAAGTTTTCTAACCGTTTAATATCGTTAGTACAGCTTACTCGTTTTGTATAGAAACTTATGGGGAAACTCTGCGGAGGGCTCCAGTGAGGCTCCGCCCCCAAAATGACGGAGGCTCTGAACGGGTATATTCAGCAGTAGATGTGGTTGCTTTTATTTCTTATTAAACTAACTGCTGTGTTTCTATTTTTGTTGGTGTTTTGACTTTTATATTAAAAAAATAATAATTGGTCTCAACTCTCAACTGACTCATTAATTTTTGCCCCCAACTGCTGATATTTAAAATTCTGTGAAGAAAGTCGTCTTTTTTCCGACCGTTGTCATTGTCCGGGCTCCGTAGTGGGCGGGGCCGCTGAGTTCCGTTGCAAACAGCGCTGGAAACGTGGTGGAGGAAAAGCGAGGGAAGTTGTGTTTACGCTGTTTTTCTGCACATTTTCTGCACCATGGCCGACGCACAAACCAACACCGAAGAGTCAATGAAAGAGGAACCGGAGATAAAGCGATAAAAGAGGAAAGAGAAGACGTGGAGGTGCATCAACATCACCATTTTACGCGCAAAAGAAGGAAAACTGTGGTGGAGGCTAATGGAGAAACCCCCTCCACCAGTAAAACCTCCACCTGCAGCAGCACCAGCGGAGAGACCCGGGCCAAGCAGAAGAAGAGGGGCCGCAAACGGACTAAAGAGTCTCTGGAGGAGCAGGAGGAGCAGAGGCAGGTCAAAGCCGAACCGGAGCCGTGGTGGGCGAACAACGAGGACAGCGGCCCCGAGTGTGAGGCGCTGGAGCCGGGGTAAGACGATATGAGTGCATGCTTAAGAATAAATAATGTGGTACGGAACGAGTGTGATGAGTCATTCAAAGATATAAAGTTTGAGGGAAAAGTTAAGATTAGTTACAATAGAAAAGGATAAAGTTTGAACAGAGCCGTTTCTAGACAACTCAAGATCCGAGGTGAGAGTAGATCTGGGGGGCCACTCTTATAGAGAGGTTTGGACAGATTTTCAGAGAGTAACAAGCAGGGGTGTCGGACTGGGGGGGTAAATGGTGCTAGTTTCCCCAGGGCCCAGGACAGGAAAGCGGCCCCCAAAAGCATTTTGTTTGTGAGATACATTCTTCCTCTAAATGTAATTATTTGTGTTATCAGAGAGCTCCATCTCTCCTATAAAACGTGGAAACAGACTTTGGCTGAAAAAAGAGGAATATTATTTGGCTAAAATTTTAACAAATACAGTAGCTACAAATATAATATTATGAGCAGGAGTTTGCAGTTTTCAGTGAACAAATAGCCAGGGTTTGGCACAAATGATCAGTTATAAATATACATATTAACTTGAATATTGTCAATAATGTCACAACTTAAACATTATAAAACATCCAAAATGTCACAAGGATTTTGGCATAATTTAGAGTTTTTTAAGTTAGCTTAAAACAAGTGAGCTAAAATCTAAAAGAGTAAGACTGAAACACATTTTATTTTCTTCTCGTCTCATTTGAGTGAAGGCAGTGCTTCCAACTCAATAGTTTTGACACAAAAACACATAAATGTCTTGTTTTTTAGGCGTTTATGGCAATAAAAATCTTGAAAGGTAGCATTAAAAAGCATTTAATTTATATTATATTTATGTGTGAATTGTAGAAATTAAATCAATTGGCTGTGTATGAATATTCTAAAAAGAAATAAACCCAGGGTTCGTACAGTCATGGAAAACCTGGAAAAGTCATGGAAAATTTTAAATAGTTTTCAAAGTCCAAATACATAAGCATTACATTAAAGTTTAAACACAGGGCTTTTAATGAAGCAACAGTATTTTATGTACTGTTTGTAGCCAATATGTTTTTTCTTTTTGAGATTTATGCTTCTAGTTTACAAAAGCCACTATTAATAGCCTACTGATTATTGATTTTAATTGGAGTAAATTAAGAGTATTTTTGTTACTTTGTCATTATGATGCAATATTTATTGGGACTGGAATCAGTATCAGCACCTACCCAGTATTGAATCAGTTCCAAAAAATGTTATCGGAACAACGCTAGATAAAAGTCATATTTTCAACTAAATTATTTTGCTTTCCTAGAATCTAAATTGTTCAGCTTGGTGGTTTGTTTATTACACTAAAGTGTGTGGATTGTGTTTTCTTTCAGAGCTTATTTCGGTGACTCTGAAGACGACACTTGTAATGGAGAAAATGGAGAAAGCAGAAGCTCTGGAGACGAGCAGCTGAAATGGCAGACGAGATCAGCTCCAGACACTCAGCTTCCTGCTCTGAAGTTCAAACCAGCCAGGTACCACCAGAGAGCCTGAGTGTTTCCTAGTCACCAGGATTCTGAAGCGCTTTGGAGGCTTCCACATCATCACCCTGGACAGTGGCCAACTCGTCGCAGGGTTGGAGACAGAACTATTCACTTCGTTTATCAGGCTAAATATATTGACAAAAAATAATTCACAAGCCTTTTTTCCCCCATTTTTATAAACTCCAATAGACTTCAGGCTAATTCCTATTTGTATTGATCCAATTTTGTCCCGCCTACTTTTCTAGGACATGCACTTCCTGTTTACCTGCATTTAGCCTGTAGATTTCAATCGATGGGTTTATTTTAACTGTAATTATATTTAATTAAAATTGCCCACAAGACAAACAAACAAACACGTTAGCTACCTTAACAGAGCTAAACAGGAAGTGCATTTCCAAGCCAAGTATATTTTTATAGATCTATAGATATTTATCACATTTGATCTTGTCATGTGCCTCTAAAGTAGTAGAGCCCAAAGTAGGGCTCGCGGGCCAAACTTGGCCAAGGGCTACTGAGGTTTGTTAGAGAGGCTTTAAATTTGATACATTTTGTAATGAATAAACAGTCAAGGCCAAATCAAGGGTATTTTTCTAAAACATGTTGTTGGGTGCACGGTAGCCAAGTGGTTAGAGCTCTGGCTTCCCAATAAGGAGGTCGACCATATCAACATCTCACGATCTCTCTGGGTGGAGTTTGCATGTTCTCCCCGTGTCACCGTGGGTTTTCTCCGGTTTCCTCCCACCTCCAAAAACATGTATATTTAGGTTAATTGGGCATCACTGTAAATTTCCCTTAGTGAGTGAATGAGAGAGTGAATGTTTGTCTGTCTAACTCTGCGGCAAGTTGGCCACTGTCCAGGGTGTTTCCCCGCCTAAGGCCCAAAGTCACTGAGATAGGCTCCAGTCACCCGCGACCCCTAACGAGATTAAGCGGTAGAAAATGAATGAATGAATGAATGTTGTAAAAGATAATTTAATCACATTTACGTGAAAAAAGTTTCTTAAATGCAACACACAATTACAGTACAGACACAGACCAAAAGTTTGCACACATTTTCATGACTATGAACATTGTAGATTCACACTGAAGATATCCAAACTATGAATGAACACATGTGGAAGTATAATAGGCTACATAATTAAAAGAGTGAAACAACTTAAAATAAGTCATATTCTAGGTTATCTTGCTTTGATTACTGCTTTGCACACTCTCACATTCTCTTGATGAGCTTCAGGAGGTCGTCACCTGAAATGCTCTTCCAGTCTTGAAGGAGTTTCAGAGATACTTAGCACTTGTTGGACCCTTTTGCCTTCACACTGCGGTTCAGCTCAAACCATCTGGACTGGGTTCAGGTCTGGAGACTGTGGAGGCCAGGTCATCACTCTCCTTCCTGGTCATTCATAGTTTGGATCCTTCAGTTTGAATCTACAATGTTCATAGTCATGAAAACAAAGAAAACTCCTTGAATGAGAAGGTGTGTCCAAACTTTTGGTCTGTACTGTATGTTTGGGCCTCGCCACTTAAAGGCAGCACAAAAGCTCTATTAGCAGGAGACTTTTGGAGAGCTACAGATTGGCCTTTGGAGGAAGGATTCTGAGGTACAACGCTTCACTCAGGGTTTTCTTGTTACTTATGACTGTGTAATCCTAATTATCCATACATAATTATTTTATTTTTCTCTTTAGGACTCCCGGACCTGCCGTGTCTAGATCTTCCTCCTGGACTCCTCTGTCTCTGTTCCAGCTGTTTTTCAGCTCCTCCGTCGTTCGCACAATTGTTGAAACACAAACAAAAATGCAGCATACATGAAACACATGAATACTATGAAAGACATGAGAAACTGGACCAACATCACGGTGAAAGACTTCTACATCCACCTGGCCACGATCCTGTACACAAGCCTGGTCAAACTCTCTGAGGAAACAGACTATTGGAAAGAGCGTTTTCCCTACGGCCTGTCCTTCCCGGGAAAAATCTGGTCACGACATCAGTTTCAGAGAATCAAAAGAGCGCTGAGTCTGTGTGATCCCGAGAAAGACGAAGAGAACGAAAGCAAAAAAGACACTCCTGAGTACGACAAACTGTTTAAAATCAAACCTTTTTTCAATGAGATGGTAAACGCCTGCAAGTCCCACTTCCAGCCGCACAGCAACATCTGCATCAACGAAAGAAACGTCACAAAGAACCAACCGCTCACATGTGGCTTCGCTCTCTTCGCTTTGGCCGATTCTCAAACAGGCTACACTTGGAATCTGCACATTTACACCGGGAAAACTGCAGAAACGAGAAAGCAGAGCGTGGCGCAGACTGCAGTAGCAAAACTACTTCCTGTCTCTCTGCTTGGCTCTGGATTCACTTTGTACACCGACAGCTTGTTCTCCAGTCCAAATCTTTTCAAAGAGCTTCGCGAAAAAACATCGGCTGCTGTGGGATTCTGAACAAACATCATCCAGAGTTTCCCAAAACCAGCCAAAACGACTTTCCGTCTCCGGCTTCCAGAGGAGACATAAGATGGATAAGAAAAGACCGACTTCTGTTTGTGAAGTGGATAGACACTCGTGAGATTTCCATGTGCTCCACGGTTCATGAAGCTTTCACAGGACAAGTCATGAAGCGTCCGGTGAGAGAAGCCAAAGGGATGGTCGCTAGCAGTTCTCCTGTCCCGACGCCGTGGCAGATTTCAACAGGTACTAAGACACATTGTCAAATTTTACTGTTACAACTAGGGCTGCTTGATAAATCGCAATCGATTAACACATTTAACAAATCACAAAAGCTGGCGTTTTTGAAGAACCTTAACCAAGGTTTCTGCAGTCTTAAAGTAAAAAAGTCTTTGGTTGATGGAACAACAGATAGATAGATCAATAAGATCTTAATTTGTTTTGTGCTCTCGATCCTGCAGAAACCCTGGTTGTAGGTTTGTATTTTACCCTCTGCAGACGTGTTAAGGTGCTTACACACCGAACGTGACCACGTGACCACGATTCTGGCAAAAACAGGGGGCTATTTTACAATACAACTTGATGTTCAAAGCAAAACAAACACCATCTGAACCAGACACGTACAGTGTCATTCAAATATTGTCAGTCTGTCTTGAATGTGAGTCGATTTTCACAGCGTACGTCACTCGCCTGGGAGATCAGGGTATGATTCTCAGATGGGCAATATTAATGATTCTTTCTTTGGCAAATTAAATCATGACATGGTGTTTGTTTTATATTATCACAACGCCTTCTACATGAGTGTCAAAGAAAAACTGTACTTGCGTAACTGCACCGACGTAAACGCTTGAATGCTGGAAGTTGGTCGTGTCTCAGAACAAGCAATCACAGATCAGTTTTGCGTCTGCCTCCGGTGTGTAAGCACCTCTAGTAGAGATCAGACAGAAATCTATTTCTTTTAAAGCCCATGTGACAATTATCAAATTTTTCTAATTTTGACTTAGTTTGGGCTGCACGGTGGCAGAGTGGTTAGAGCTCTGGCTTCCCAATAAGGAGGTCGTGGGTTCAACTCCCTGGTCGGACCATATCAACATCTCACGATCTCTCTGGGTGGAGTTTGCATGTTCTCCCCGTGTCACTGTGGGTTTCCTCCCACCTCCAAAAACTTGCATGTTTAGGTTAATTGAGCATCACTGTTCACCCGTGAGTGAATGAGAGAGTGAATTGTTGTCTGTCTAAATCTGCAACGAGTTGGCCACTGTTCAGGGTGTTCCCCGCCTAAGGCCCAAAGTTTCTGGGATAGGCTTCAGTCACCCACTTATGTGGGTTTTGTCCACCTTTACAATGCGGTTGCTAGGTAACAGTTGTGTCTTCCCCTCTACACACGTCATATTTACTGGACAAAATACAGCTACAAACTACAAACAATTAAAAACGGCCAATCTAGGTGAAAACAATCAAATTGTTTGGTGAAACCTTAAATATAATCATGTCCGCTGTGTTTTACTGAAAAAATGGTCCAACCTGTCATATGCACTTAAAGCAACTTTGAGCTTCATTTTTTGAAATCACTTGTGAATTTTGACTATCAATTGTTATGGCTTGAGTAATCATCACTACTATTGATTAACCTAATATCTTAAAGAAAAGTAACGCACACCAATGTCCTTGTAGAGGTGCATATGCAAGGAAAAATAATTCAATGTAGAAAAAACTGCATTGCACACTCCAATGGCAGATGTCCAAAATGTATTTATTAACCAGATCTGGTTAATAAATACATTTTGGACATCTGCCACTGGTTAATAAATACATTTTGGACATCTGCCATTGGAGTGTGCAATGCAGTTTTTTCTACATTAACCTAATATCTTGACATCTTTCACAGGCACATGATCGTCCAGACAAAAATGGACCTCTCCAAAGCTACGGCCTCGTGCCACACAAAAGAGTCAGTGCAAGGTGGCACACGGCCTTGTTTTACTACCTCCTGGATTTGGCCGTGGTCAACAGCTTTATCTTGTACAAAGAGCTGGCCAAACTCAAAGACAACACCGCTCTGAGATACGTGACAGAGAAACAGTTCAGAGAAGACCTTTGCAGAGAGCTGTTGAGGTTTGGAACCGGAGCTGACCCTGACGCGCCCGCAGAACCCTCTGAGCCCTCCGAGCCCGCTTTCGGCTGTTTTCCCTCGTATTACAACGAGACCAATGCTACAAACGGAAGAAGGACTTGTCGCCAGTGCCACAAACATACTCCGATTTACTGCGAGAAGTGTGAGGTCCCACTGTGTCTGGTCTGCAATCGGAACTGCTTCAAGAAATGGCACATGGAGAAGAAAGACAAACAAGTCTGATAAAATGTGTTTGTACCAAGTTTCAAGTAAGGTTCAAGTCCCAAGTCAAAGAGAGACAAGTCCAAGTCAAGTCCCAAGTCAAAGAGAGACAAGTCCAAGTCAAGTCCCAAGTCAAAAAGAGACAAGTCCAAGTCAAGTCCAAGTCAAAGAGAGACAAGTCCAAGTCGAGTCCAAGTCGAAGAGAGACAATCTGAGTCAAGTCCCAAGTCAAAGAGCGACAAGTCTGAGTCAAAGAGCGACAAATCCAAGTTAAGTCCCAAGTCAAGAGAGACAAGTCCAAGATATCTGTACTAGAAGGATGGTGATTTTAATGTATTTTATAAAAAAAAAAATCAAGTATAATCCCTTTAATTAAGTGGTAACGAAGCCGTAAAAAAACTTTGCATTCATGATTTCACCAGGCTTTATTGGGGTTTCATTAAGGGTAATTATAGTGTAGACGGTGTAGTCCCTCATTCATCCAGGAGTGATCCATAGTAGAAGTCTTCAAAGTAGTCATCTGGACAGTGTTTCCGAAGATCAAGACGTTTCGACTCTCATCCGAAAGTCATTTTCAATCTAATTATAGTGTAGTTATTATAAACTGTTACCAAAAAACTAAACTTTTTTTTTTTTTAATACTAGAGAAGACCTGTTCAATATTCAAGTTTTGAATATGTTCAATGATATTTAACAAATCTACAACAATATCAAATACATTTTCATTTGTTGCCCACATGGAGTCAGAAAAAAAAAAAAATCATTTTGACATTTTACTTTATATAGTAAATACTTTTGTATTTGTTGTAATACTAGTTTTGTACTTAAGCTAAGGGCCTTTTGATTGTAGTGCGACTTCTGTTATGAGTTTATGTATATTTTATATTTTCTAAAGTTTATATATAGAGTTTATAAAGATGCAACTGCTCATGTACTGAGAGAAGAGCCGAGGGGAAAGTACTCATCCCTGTGGACCGCCTTTACTGAGAGAAGAGCAGAGAGGAAAGTACTCATACCTGTGGACCGCCTTTACTGAGAGAAGAGCAGAGGGAAAAGTACTCATCCCTGTGGACCGCCTTTACTGAGAGAAGAGCAGAGGGGAAAGTACTCATCCCTGTGGACCGCCTTTACTGAGAGAAGAGCAGAGAGGAAAGTACTCATACCTGTGGACAGCCTTTACTGAGAGAGAGCAGAGAGGAAAGTACTCATCCCTGTGGACAGCCTTTACTGAGAGAAGAGCAGAGAGGAAAGTACTCATCCCTGTGGACCGCCTTTACTGAGAGAAGAGCAGAGGGGAAAGTACTCATCCCTGTGGACCACCTTTACTCATATCTAACCAAAAGCAGAGAGAACATTTATTCTGGACCTTTTAACTAAACTCTGTTTGTTGTGAACGCATTGTGTACCTCAAACATGTTAATATGTTTTAACAGCCAGTTAACCTTATATTACGCTCTAGTTTTCTATTTACTTTAAATGGGAGATGTTTGTGTTCAATAAACTTGAAAAAGTGTTTCTGTCTGTTCTATTGTTATTACATATATTTTGAACATTTGCTAGTTTCTTTGTTGAAAATCATAGAGGTCTAATGCACACTTGTTTTTGTTCCCTATTTTCAGGAGCTGAACTAAGATATTTAACATTAAAACTAAGGACCCATTTTCTCAAATACTGTGGAAATATTTATATAAATGTGTAATAAGAGATTCTCCTGTCATTCATTTTTTGATGAAGAAACAACATTCTTAAATGGCTAATAGCTCACAGGAGTCTGTTTTGCGTAATCTTGTGTAGAAGGTAAAAATGATACTTATCACTGGAACATGTGGAGTTTATTTAATTGCCAACATACAAAAGATGTCTCAGAGACTTGTGTAGTAGTCAAGATCACAATAATCACATCGAGACCAAGACCTTTCAGATGGTCAAGACTGAGACCAGATTGAGACCAAGCTGAGATCAGTACCACAGACTTTTGAGATTAAATCAAAGTGTTGCCCAGGGGCCAATCTCGGCCCACCAAGGGTCCAATTTGGCTTGCAAAAGGGTGCTTAGGTTTGTTAGGACTAGCTTTTTTTTTTTTTTTCAATTTTGTGTTAAAACGACACCAAATCAACTGTAATATCCAAAAACAATCTTCATCACTTCTCAATTAAACTTTTTAAATGCAAAACAAAATTATATTTTGGCTCGCTGAAGGAAAAAAACTTATTTTGGCCCTCCAAGAAAAAAAAGTTTGGGCACCTCTGGTCTGAATTATCTTCTTGTGCAGTGCTTTTTGCAAGTGGTGCCAGGGACAGTTTGCCTGGAAAATCCAGACGATATATTAAAAATATATTGTCTGGTCATCGTGTCCCTCTTTTGAGTTTCTGTAGCTGTGATTGACAGATTAATTAGTTAATCAGAGAAACTCACTTTCTGCTGTCCGAAAATCAACATGGCTGCTCCCAACAAAAAAAAAAAACATGGAAAAAATATCAGTTGGAACTGAAAAACATCACGGATTTCTACAGAATCAATGAGCAAAGCAAAAACAATTTTAATGTGAGGTGAGAGAAGTTAGATTTTGGTCTGAATGACAGACGACCAATCCGCTTCTTTGTTTCATCTGCGTCACGCAAATAAACTAATCTGATTGGCCGGTACGATGTAGATTTGATCTGAAACGCAGGCGGAGTTTGCTGAAGTGTGGGTTCTGGATCCCAGGCAAAGGGTCAGTGCCCTGGGGCCATGAACTCCTGGTGCAAGTTTAGCTGAGCATGGTGATAATGAAATTTGGTCTTGATATCAATCCTCAAGTCAAAGACCAGACCGAGACCAAGCTAGCTGGAGATCAAGACAAGATCGAGTTGAAATGCAGACGTGACAAAAACCTCCAGATGGTTAAGTACAATGCACTACAAAGACTAGAAGACTTAACCAAAATGTCAAATGAAATTCGAACCCAGACGCTGTGCCACCGTGTTGCCTATTCATGGTTCCGTAAAATTTCACATTGGTTTCCCATCTTGAATTAACTGGGGCCCATTGACGTTTTTGTCCTACTAGGGCCCCAGAATTTGCTGCTGCGCCTCTGTCAACGCACAGGAAACACTTGAGCAGGAGCAAGGAAAAGGTATGTTTACCAGAGTTGCCAAATCAGCTTCTTTATAGCGAGTTTGGGCTTGTTATTTTGGAAAGTCGCTTGTGAATTTTGCTAGTCGCAGGTTACAGTTTTTTCCAGAGCGGTCACAAAAAGGCTTTGATTCAAGAAAATATAACCACTTATGGAGACAGTATGGAGTTTTTAGCCTATGCTCGTGTTTTAAAGTCGTTATTAATGTTAAAAATACACGAACAGTTTAATTATTTGATTCCAAATAATAACTTTTAATGGAAATACAGAGTTCACTTGTTGCTTTCTGAAAATCTGGCAACCCGTGAAGAAAAAAAAAGTTTTTACGCGGATGCGCGCGCCAAACAAGTTGCCATTGCCTGTTTTTGTTATTATTCCTGCACATTTTTGCGCAATGGTCGGCACACGGAGTAAAAACCGGCGCAAACCCGACAAAGAGCTTAAAGAGGAATCAGAAGACGAGCACGTGCACAGTTATCCGCCGTTTAACAATAAAAATAACCAGTAATAAGAGTAAAAAGAAGTAAAAGAATGGAAGGAAGATTAAGGAGAGCAAGATAAGTAAAGTAAATTAAAATAAAATGTATAGTAAAAATATTGAAAAATGAAAAACAGTACAAATGTTTAATAAATTGAACTGATTTAATATACCTAAAAAAATTAATTTAAAATAAAAACTGTTATTTTTCTATCCTTTTATTGTTATAAGAATCTACAAATGTAATATAGTTTATCACTAAATCTATGGAAAAAATCTAAAAAATAAGTTTATTTTTTTATTTAAGTGAAGTTTTGTTTATTTAAAATATTAATTTTAGATAACGGCTGGGAGAAGTTACGTAGTACACCTTTAAATGTATTATAATCTCTTACAATCTTTTATCTTTCAATCTTAAATTGTTTACAAAACAATACTAAATTTGAGACTTCAGGCGAGTCTTTCTTCTTCCTGGTCGCCTGGGAGGGACTTGGCGTCTGTTCCGCGCTCTGATTGGTCTGATTTCAAACTGACTCGCCGCTGGACCAATGAGCGACGCGGCTGCCGTTTGTTCCCTGTGTGTGAACTGTGCGCAGCAGCAGCAGTTAAAGTTTTGCAACACGGTAATTACAAAAACTATTGAGGTTTTTCTTTATTTTGGGGACTACTGTCAAACATTTCACGGTAAGAAATGAAAATATAATGTTTGCGTTTCATCCCGACGTTGTACGGCTTGTTTAGCTTGCTTTGTAGAGGCTAAAGCTAGCATTTCGTTAGCAAAACAGAAGATTTCAACTGAATTATCATAACCTAACGTCTTTAATTAACCTGGGACAGTCTCAGTTTTTAGTATTATGTCTCAACAAACATATCCAAAACCACTGATTTATCCCAGTTTTATATTAAGACATGTCTCAGTTGTGATTTTTGATAACTTTGATACTAAACAGGTAAAATATTGTGACCTCTTTTGACAAAAACCAAACAAACGAGACAAAATCGTGCTCTAAATTGTATCTTACTGACAGAAGCTTCCACAAAAGTTTCTAACCTGTGTCATTTTGTAGGAATTGCACATGTGACATTCACTTTGACGTGTTGTTTATGCACTCTTTTCCACTTGGAACCTGTTTTATTGCATTTTATTTTAATTTGGTGTGATGCTCCTTGTTGTAATTTAGTTTTACAGTAGTTAAGCTGCAATTAATGAAGCTGACAAATTAAAGTTGGAAATTAGAGGAAATAATTTGAGTTGTAAAAGGTAAACCCTTCACACATGTCGTCAGAAAGTGTCAAAATGCAAAGACAAGGTATATTTTTCAGTTTTATAAGGTGCATTTGTGCAGTGTATATTTTAGTAGGCCTAATAATTTTGTTGTAATTTTGTCCCAAACTTCTGTCAAAGTTCTCAACAAGCAGCATATTACTATTGTTATTAAGTATTTCAGTACATTTTCTGCTTTTAAAGGAAACCTATTGTGATTTTTCCATATATTTAGAAAGAAACTATAGCATAAGTACATACATAATTCATATTTTGTTCATTGCAAAACACAAACATTTGTTCATTGACTTCTTGTTCAAAACTGCAGTACTGATAAGCCTCGCCTCTTCATTGTAAAACTTTAACTTTAATAAGCCACAGATGTAAAAATTACTATTATTTGCTGTTGGAAAGAGTCTACATGACAATTTTGAACCTTACATGTTTTACTCACAATCTTAATTTTTGAATAATTGCAAGTAAATACAGACAAGTGGGCGGGGATAGGTGGTAGGTGACCACAGGGATTTTCTGAGCACTGGAGCTTTAGCTGCAGGACAATACAAGGTTACGCAAACATGCAGGAAGCAATCTAAATACAACTTTGAGTAAAGTAATGATGAGAGGACACTGTTGTAACATGATTAAAAACTCGCATAATAGGTCTCCTTTAATTGTTCAAAAGAATTGACAAAAAGACTGAAAATTCCAAACTAAAAATAGAATCACATGTGTTTAAGACACGTTTTACAGAACTAATCTTGATCTTTGAAATGACATAAGTGAAATATTTTCTTTAAGCCTATAGCCTGCTCATTAGAAAGCAGAAATGTGAATTTACTTTGAATAAATTAATTTTGGTGAAGCCTTTTGCTGAGTAATACTAAATAAAACTATATTCCGTGCATAAAACACATTTATAAGTTTGACTATTCCAACAAAGACAAAATGTATTTGACGTTATCATTTTCTTTGTTGCTTTTCTCTGTAATTGTAACTGCTTTTTTATCAATTTCATGAGATCTTTTTGCAGAATTACAATATCTCGATATTTACAATATGGCCAAATTCATATCTTGTACAGTAAACATCTCGATACGATATATATTGATATATATCGCCCAGAACTAAGTATTAATCTCCAGAATTTGATGTTTTAGTTAGAATAATAACACTGGAGATTCTTTTATTTGAGAATAAACTTTGGGTTATTCAAAAATTACAGCTTTTTGCGATTTGTTAATTGCCTCCATTAATATTGCTATTTGGATTAATCATGCAGCTCTATTTTATACGATATGTCTTATTAAGGATGGGACGATTCTGTTTTGTCATGATTTGATTCTTGTCTTGATACTTGGGTCACGATTCCAATATGTTTTTCGATTTTGACAAGCCTCACAAGAAGAAATGTCTTAATGCATGTTGAATTAAGTCAAGAGTTTATTAAGATATTGATATTGTGGGTCATTTTTCATGAAACAAAAAGGGACAGAATGAGAAAACTCACCTCAACAAGAATTTAATGACAATAAGCTACTGTTTACTTCTTCTGACTGATAAATTACAGTGAATTCAACCCTTTTCCAACCACACAAAAAAGATAAAACCACTATTTTTGATATCGTCACATTCTTAAACTAAATGTCTGGTTGTGTTTGCTGCTGCAGGGAAATGTCTCGGGAGGAGCTGGCGGTTCAAAGGGCTCGAGAAGCCTTCAGGTCGGGCAAAACTCGACCGCTGGAGTTCAGGAAGCAGCAGCTGAAGAATCTGCTGAGGTTTTTTACGGAGAGAAAGGCAGAGATCGCAGACTCCGTGAAGAGGGATCTGGGCAAGGTGAGACAAGACCAAACACGTTGCGAGACTCTAAAGTGGGTCAGAACAGAACAAACTCTTCCAGGAGTGAGGTGATTATGTAAATGTTTTTATTAGTGTACCAATTTAAAAAACACATTTTGTCGTTTGTATACAGAGTAGACACATAGGGCCTGATTTATCAAGCCAGGTGCTAAATTGTGGGTGCAAAAATAAAAAAAAATGATGTGTTATTTATGAGGATTTCACACAAATTTTAATATTGGAAGATAGGGCTGTAGTTCTTTAGTCGTTTAGTCCCCAACCTTTTTTCTTGTAAGGACCGGTACAGTCACAAATTTCTTTTCCAGGGACCGGTCGAGGTTGGGTAGCGCTGATAACAACAATGTAAAATGTCAAAAAACAAATATTGTGTATATTTTTAGCTCACTTATTGCTTGAATTTGCTGTTTATTGGATTAAGTGGAACTATATTGTCATAGTAAAGCACAAATAAGTAGTGATGGACTATAAAATAGCAATAAAATAAATATTACAAAATTATCTAAGGACCGGTAGCTGATGGCCCGCGGACCGGTTTTGGGCCCCGGACCGGTGGTTGGGGACCCCTGGTTTAGTCGACTTTAGATTATAAGGACTTTGTCTTCAACAGTAACAGAATCATTGGTCTGATCTGCCTTTTTTATATAAACACACTGTTTCATTTATTTTATTTTATTTTTTATTTATTTAGAAAGGGACAGTGCATATTAATGAACATATACGGGGCACCCGCGGGGTCTTAAAAAGTCTTAAAAAGTCTTAAATTTGAAACGGGAAATTTAAAGTCTTAAAAAGTCTTAAATTTGTCAAAATTAGGTGTTTAGGTCTTAAATTTGAAGTGGCTTTTTTAAGACAGATTTATCAAAGTTAAATGAAGAATGTGCATTTTTGTGTCAGAGAAGTGTATTTGCTGTGATGTGAAATGAGGCTCAGATGGAGCAACAGCGCACAACAGAGGTGTGTGGAGCAGAGCGCATGAGCTCACAGTTAGCTTAGCACTAATCGCCTCACAACTTTGGGACTAAATAAGAACTGTTCAACTTGGCCAAAGGAAAAGCATGTTTCACTGAGAGAGCTAGTTTTAAGGTAAGCTCACAGCGCTTTAATTCAGGCTGAAAATGTCTGACTTTACCATCGCTAGCGCTGTAATGACCCGCGTGGTGCATTCCCCAAATTATCTTTATTTATATATGTGGTGCGATAGTTCGTGCACATGTTGTGAAATATCAGTTTGTAAATCGCTGCGTGTACAAAAAAACTTTTCACTTATTTCCGCATTAGCTTCAAGTTGTTAGCCGCTGTGTTCCATTTACACGTGTACATGAATGTGGATGTGTGTAGCCTGGGGTAATGACAGAATCTGCGGGACACGTGCGTGAATTTCGGGGCGTCTGGTCACATAAAGCTGAATCACTGCAGATGAGAGTAGTGAAGGAGAGACAGGAGCAGCACCTGTCTGTGATCATGTGACAAGAGAACAAGCATCTACAAATGTTATTTTTGGTCATAAATAATTGAAATGTATGTAAATTTGTGAACCAATAAATAGTGCCAACACAAAAATGACAAATGAAAACAAAAAATAATATAGTTGTATTATTTTTTTATTTATTAGATATTTATTTTTTGTCACAAAAATAATGTTTTAAATGTGTACGTGGTCTTAAATTTGCCATGCAAGGTCTTAAAAAGTCTTAAATTTTGTTCTAGAAGCTGTGCAGGAACCCTATATATATTCTGTATGTAAATATGCCAGATTTTAGCCATTGGCTGTTTAAACTAGAGTTTTTGTATGAACTACAGAATATTATTAGTCTTTTTGAGAATGTTTCTTGTAGAGGTGTCACAAAACTAACATTTCCAACTCGATTTCCATACTAAGGAATAAACTTGATGCCACAATGAGAATTAGAATGTCCTTTCAAGAAAGTCAGATTTGTATTCAATGGACTGACAATTTCATCACAAAATCCAAGTTTAGGATCAAACATTTTAGTTTCAAACCAGTTTTGATCAAACTCAAGATCATTTAAAGACTTTTCTTTGCAGAAAATATCAGATTTTGTCCAAATGTTTGTCCTGTTACTGTTCTCTGTATTTGTTCAAATGAGGATCTTATTTCAACACCAGTTTTAGTTTTGATTTACAATATTTTGGACAACTCTACTTTCAGCTTCAGAGCTTTAGCCACGCCCCCTTTTTAGTCAAATAATCGGTCGATGGGACATGTTTTTAGTCAAGCAAGGATTTCTTTGGTCAGCTACAGCCCTATTGGAAGATGCACATTCAACATACTCAACAAAACAGATAAGAACCACCTCAAGTTCTGCATCTTTAGTCTGTGTGAGAGAAAAATGTCATCTCTGCCAAGGTTTTGCTCCCCCTAACCTGTTTTGCACATGAGCAAATGCTTGATAAATCTGGCCCATAGTATTTAGAGCTGCACTCGAACAATGGAAGTCGTGGTGGACTACAGACGCGTTCCATTGATCAATTTATTGACTAAAAGGAAGCCTGATTTTTTTAGTTCTGACCATGTATTTCAATTTAGAGACATTAGAAAATACTAAAGGTGCAAAGGAGTTCATGCAAAAACAATGTTTTTTCTCATTTTCAATTTTAGAAAATACTCTCGAGTTCATGTGCGTATGTTATCATCATATACAGTATGTGTCTGCAAAGTTAGTTACTAATCATCTTGAAGTGCCAGTAAGTAACCAGACCTGTGCACCACACGTCAGAACCGCTCCCACACAAAACTTACACCACTGTCTCTGTTTGTGCTGTCAATCAAAGTGTGTTCCACTGGGCGTCTCTGAAAAGGCCTCCGGGCGTCTCCCACTTTTGCGAACCTGTTTTAGGTGTAGTTGTGGACTGAGTACGTCTCTGGCTGCATGTTTAGCCTCACTTTAATTAAAACAGAATCTTGAAGAGCGAGTAAGACACCAGACCTGTGATGCACAGCCTCAGCAGCTGTAAACCTCACCACACGTCAGGATCGCTCCCACACAAAACTTTTACACTCTCCAAGCTACGATTGCTATTTGCTATCCATATATTGTGCTGTCAGTCAGTGTCTGTTCATACCCGAGCCTGACTGGAGTTTAGTTGTGGGCAAAGTATGTCTCTGACTGAGAGTTTAGCTAGTGCTGTCGAACGATTAAAAAAATGTAAGAGATGAATTAATTAATCTAATTAATCTATTTTTAATTTCACCTACAAATTGCTGAGAAAAACACTCAACTTAAGTGTTTTTGTTTTGTTTTTATCCAATTTAATGAATTACATTATTGTTGCAGATGGAAATATTAATGTATTGCAAAAAATAAAGACTTTAGGAAGTGTTTTGTTGCTCTTTTCTTAGCTTAGTGTTAGCGGTGGCTGCGCTCATGACTGGGGCTTTGCATTGCTGTGGTAGACTAAGCTGTTACAAAAACGGCACATCACTCTACTTTTATCGATGGTGTTGTCATGGAGTTCATCAGTCCAATAATTCTCGCCTGCCCCTTTGCTACTCGTGACCTTTGCCCCTGTCCATCAGGTCAAAGGGCATGTGCAGACATTCCTCACGTCAAGTTGAACAATCCTTATGTCCACTTTGCAACTCGCATATGGAAACAATAAAGTTAAAGATTTCAAAATAGATTTAAAAAAAATAACTCGATATAGTGTCTGTAATTAATTAATCGTAATTAATGCACTAATTTGACAGCCCTAGGTTTAGTTTTACTTTAACTAGTTAACTAGATCTAGGAGAGGGGCAGAGCCTTTCATTGGACCCCTCCAAGGCCCCACCCATGAAAACACAGCTGAAGTTTTGTCTGCAAAATATTTGTTGTTCCTCTCTGAGCCTAGGTGGAACTGAATTCCTGATGTGGGAAACACATGACTGGCACTTGTGATAATTGTAATTACACTGTTTTTATTGGGTGGAGGTGCTCAGGAGCAAGTTTTAGGGACATCGACAAGACAAAAAATACATCATCTTGGTCTACAGAAAAGTAATAATTTAAAACCTTTCCATATTTTAAATGATGTTCTTTTCCTCAGAGTGAGCGTGGCACTGAGCTGTTTGAGATTCTGGGCTGTGAGGGAGAGGTACACTTAGCCCTGGAGCAGCTTTCTGAATGGGCCGCCCCTCGTCCTGTGGAGAAAACCCTGCTCACGCTGTCGGACCAGGCGTACGTCCGGCCCGAGCCTCTGGGTGTGGTGCTGATCATCGGAGCCTGGAACTATCCCTGGGCCGTGACGCTGCAGCCGCTGGTGGGAGCCATCGCTGCAGGTCAGAAAACAGGCTCTCAATCATAGAAAACATGGAAAAGTCACTAAATTATAAGTCTAAACAGGGTTCTCATGCATCCTGGAAAACCTAGAAAATAATAATTCTAATTTACAAGCATGGAAAACACATGGAACGTGAGAAAAACAGACAAATGCAAAAATAAAATGTTGTCCTGGAAGATGAGTTAGACCTATTCATGATGTATTCAGGGTTTCTGCCAGGTCTTAAAAAGTCTAAAAAAGTCTTAAATAGAACAGTTTGAATTTAGGCCTTTAAAAGTCTTACATTTGCCATTGTAGGTCTTAAAAATGTTTGCAAAGGTCTTAAAATGTTTATGAAGCAATTTCTGTCAGATTTTCTGATCTCTTTCACCACTACTGCAGCATTTTCTGTCAGAAAATGCTGCAGTATTTTCTCAATAATATAGCACACTTGGTTTGTATCTATTGTTATTTGGTTGATGGAGTAGATTGGATGGAGGGTTGCTGTATTAATTGCATTATTTTGTATTAATTCATTAGATATTTCATAATTGTAGCAATTAAAAAAAATATTCCTTAAGGAGCCCTCTGCAAAAGAAGCAGCATTATGGAATAACTGTAGATCCTGACTCGCGAATAGGTCTTAATTTGTATGTTTTATAGTCTTAAAAAGGTCTTAAAAAGTCTAAAATTTGACCTCCTGATTGCTGCAGTTGCTCTGGTATAATAGTATACAAACATTTTTACAAAACAGCCTCAACAGTAGCTTGATTTTAATTCAACAGACTGGGGTGAAAGAAAAAAAAACATTTTTCATGATTTTTATCTCATTGGAAACTTGTAAAAATGCACCAAAATTGACTTTATTTCAAGAATCTCTGGTGGAGGACCCCCAGACCCCCCCACACACGCAACTGCTGAAAAACTGGTCTGATGCTCATGAACTACACTCGGAAAAGAGTCACTAAATTTGGGGATTTTAAGACCAGCTTCATAAAAATCTCACTCCAAAACAAGATCAAAACTTGAGAGAAATGGCTTTTACAGCGTTATACATTTCATTGTCATAGTTGTGGATTATTGGGCTGCTACGGACTTGGCAAAATGGAATAAATACTGAATAACATAAATTCCTCTTTGGAAACTATGATGAGTGGAACCCTGCTAAATGTTGCTAAAATGTTAAAATTCTATTGGTTTTGAGAAAGTTTTGCAAAATTATAGTGATGCACCAGTTCAATATTTGAATCGGATATTGGTGCCGATTCTTAAAATTTAGCTGGATTTAATTGGACTTATTTACATGCTCATGTTGATCCAGAATGTCTCATAAAATGTTACATTTTATTCATATAAAGGTGTTACGTTGTCATTTGTGCAATAAAAATCCGTTCCATAACACTATTTGACCCACTGTCTTATGTTTTGAGAAGAAAAATAAGTAGTGGGTGGTAGATTATTAATGCCAAATTATTAAAATTATAAACTATTTTGAGTTAAATAAACCTATAATAAATAATTCTGCTATGTGATCAAATTTGACCAATATGAAGCTAAATAGATGCCGCTTGAGAACATGATTTTAAACCCTGTGTGAAAAGCATATTTTTACTCTTTTACAGCTTCATTTTGGAGTAATTCTGTCTTTGTCTGAAACTTATTCTTTCATGTCATCATGGCTTTGGGGATTGTTTTTAGTTGTTTTTTATTCTCTGGAGGTGTGAGCGGTGTCAGTGTGCAACCACAGGAGGGCACTACAGACCCATGCAAAATGTCTTAAGATCTGAACCTCTAACTGCTTAATTTATCAGTCTAAAATAATAATATCAATAAAAACAGCTTTATCCAGTTTTTTACTTGTATTTTCTGTTGCGTTTCAGGGAACGCTGCAATAATTAAACCGTCTGAGGTGAGCTCTAACACGGCCAAAACTATGGAGGAGCTGCTGCCTCAGTATCTGGACAAGGTAAAGTCCTGCTTTAATCCTGTTTCAGTCCTGCTTTAGTCCTGTTTTAGTCCTGCTTTAGTCCTGCATTAGTCCTGTTTTAGTCCTGCTTTAGTCCTGTTTTAGTCCTGTTTCAGTCCTGCTTTAGTCCTGCTTTAGTCCTGCTTTAGTCCTGCTTTAGTCCTGCTTTAGTCCTGTTTTAGTCCTGTTTTAGTCCCGCTTTAGTCCCGCTTTAGTCCTGTTTTAGTCCTGCTTTAGTCCCGTTTTAGTCCCGTTTTAGTCCTATTTTAGTCCTGTTTTAGTCCTGCTTTAGTCCTGCTTTAGTCCTGCCTTAGTCCTGCTTTAGTCCTGCTTTAGTCCTGCTTTAGTCCTGTTTTAGTTCTGCTTTAGTCCTGCTTTAGTCCTGTTTTAGTCCTGCTTTAGTCCTGCTTTATTCCTGCCTTAGTCCTGCTTTAGTCCTGCTTTAGTCCTGCTTTAGTCCTGTTTTAGTCCTATTTTAGTCCTGTTTTAGTCCTGCTTTAGTCCTGCTTTAGTCCTGCCTTAGTCCTGCTTTAGTCCTGCTTTAGTCCTGTTTTAGTCCTGCTTTAGTCCTGCTTTAGTCCTGTTTTAGTCCTGCTTTAGTCCTGCTTTATTTCTGCTTTAGTCCTGCTTTAGTCCTGTTTTAGTCCTGTTTAGTCCTGCTTTAGTCCTGCTTTAGTCCTGTTTTCGTCCTGTTTTAGTCCTGTTTTAGTCCTGCTTTAGTCCTGCTTTAGTCCTGCTTTAGTCCTGTTTTCGTCCTGTTTTAGTCCTGTTTTAGTCCTGCTTTAGTCCTGTTTTAGTCCTGCTTTAATCCTGCTTTAGTCCTGTTTTAGTCCTGCTTTAGTCCTGCTTTAGTCCTGTTTCAGTCCTGTCTTAGTCCTGCTTTAGTCCTGCTTTAGTCCTGCTTTAGTCCTGCTTTAGTCCTGTTTCAGTCCTGTCTTAGTCCTGCTTTAGTCCTGTTTTAGTCCTGCTTTAATCCTGCTTTAGTCCTGTTTTAGTCCTGCTTTAGTCCTGTTTTAGTCCTGCTTTAGTCCTGCTTTAGTCCTGCTTTAGTCCTGTTTTAGTCCTGTCTTAGTCCTGCTTTAGTCCTGCTTTAGTCCTGTTTTAGTCCTGCTTTAGTCCTGTTTTAGTCCTGCTTTAGTCCTGTTTTAGTCCTGCTTTAGTCCTGCTTTAGTCCTGTTTTAGTCCTGTTTTAGTCCTGCTTTAGTCCTGCGTTAGATCTGGTTTGTATCTCTCTCTTCAGGACCTGTTCCCGGTGGTCTCGGGGGGCGTCAGTGAGACTCAGGAGCTCCTCAGGCAGCGCTTCGACCACATCTTCTACACTGGCAGCAGCTCTGTGGGTCGTCTGGTGATGGAGGCTGCAGCTGTTCATCTCACCCCTGTGACCCTGGAGCTGGGAGGGAAGAGCCCCTGCTACGTGGACCGGAACTGTGACCTGGCCGTCGCCTGTCGGTAACGAACCAACACTTAGATCCAACGCACACCAAAGTGCAACGTGCTCTGACGTCATCCCTGTTTCTCTTACATCGTCGGTGAATAACACGTTGTCTTCCGCAGGAGGATCACGTGGGGGAAGTTTGTGAACTGTGGACAGACCTGCATCGCTCCAGATTACGTCCTGTGTGAGCCCAGTGTCCAGAGCCGAGTCGTGGACGAGATGCGCAAGTGTATCAAGGTACAAAATACACATGAAAACAGTTGTACTAATCGTACTGTTGCTTCTGTTTTAAGTTACAGACTAGAGCCCAAACACATTTATTCCACAGGCCAAATAGAAGACATGGAACTGGAATGACAATGATGATACTATCCTAGCATGTTGCAAAGATAGAGAGAGGCAAAGAAAGAGAAATAGATTGATGGAAAGATGATTAGATTGTTGGTGGAGCAGTCGGTGACAAAACCCAAAGTAACTCAAGGAAAAAAGAAACGCAACATTTTAATTTTCGAAAATTCCTTAGAAAACGAGTCCATTTGTAAAAATGTGTTCCATCCTGATGTGAGTCCATATTGGGCTGAAGACAGACTTGACTGATTGTGAGAACCATAAAGAGTGCATTACAGGGTCGTTTATTCACACAAACTCATGTTTGAAACTCAGAGTTGACTTTTACCGCTGGTTAACTGTGCTCAAGTCTTCTCTATAAAAGGCACCAGAATGAAGCCAAAAACACACTTCTTTACGATGCCACGATTGTCCAACCAGAGAGGGATGGAGCTATTGGCTGCTCCAAGCTGGACGGTGTTGTCTTGCTGTGGCCAGGGTGTTTGGAGTCACCGCTCTACCATTAGTCGTCTTGTGGAGCGATACCGAGCCACTGGTTCCTCTAACGACCGCCCTCGTACTGGTGGCCCCCGTATGACGACCCCCGCACATCTCCGTGACAGGTTCAGCCTCCACCAGGTCTACAGCCCAGACCATTGGGACACACCACAGGCCAGTGTAGAACAGAACCATCCGTAATGGCCTCCGCGCTGATGATATTTGACCATATGGGCCACATGTTGGATCAGTGCTTAAAGCTCGGGTCCAATGGTGCTGAACATCGTCGTTGGACTTTGCAGAGGTGGTCTCAAGTCGTGTTCAGTGACAAAAAGTTCCAGTGCTTCAGAGCAGATGGCCGAGATCGGGTGTACAGAAAACTCAGCAGCAGCAGAATGGATCAACTCAGACACTACTGCTGATGGATCCATGAGGCTGAATAACCTCTGTCCAGGGCCAACGGGGGTCAGTGAACTATTGACAGTCTGATGAAACTCTGTCACTGTTGGTTTGGGGGTTGATCTATTGTTTGGTTGTGTTATTGGACTGAAAATGTGTAAACGCCACAAGAGTTGGCCTGAGGATTAGAAATGGATGTAAGGTTCATATGAAACAGACGGATCTCTAAAATAAAATTATTCTGCCCCCCAAAAACCCCAAAAGTGAGTGTTGCGTTTCTTTTTTCCTTGAGTGTATTTTTGTCTGAAGGACCTTCTCAGGACTGTGAAATTGGTCAAAATCAAATTGAAACCACAATTTTAATGCAATTAGCAAAGGCTGCAGTTTTTGAAAGGCCATGATTCTCTTCTCAACAAAATATCTTGTGATTTTCTACATAAAACTGTTAACATTCACATTCATCTGATGGTTAAACTCAGTCCTTGTATTTCTAAACACATTTTAGCACATTTGCGTTGAAGATCGTACTACCGGAGTGTCGTCTTCACGTTCTGTTCTGTTCTGTTGCAGGAGTTTTACACAGAACAGCCGCTGCACTTCGAGGACTACGGTCGGATCATAAACCACAGACACTTCGACAGGATCGTGGGTCTGATGGAGGGAGGATGTGTGGCTTTGGGAGGAGACTGTGACAAGAAGAACAACTACATCGGTAAAAACAGAGACCAAACACTCTGCAAACAGCTGTTGCAGAGTCTTTGGTCTCTGCAACAGTTGACCAAAGTGTGTAGACACATTAAAAACATAAAACATGAGACAGAACTACAGATGCTCAACGTCTCTGGTGAAGGACTTGGCCTCCTGAGCACAGCTGATTGATTAAGAACTCCAGCTTTTCCTGATCTTTTCCGATTATCTTCCCTGTGCATTCTTGACTGTTCTGTTGAGCTTGTTCTTGTTGGCCACTGTCAGAGGCCAGACTGAGCAGAGATGTTAAAGACAAGAACACTTTTCAGAGCGTGTGAGCTCACTCCTCCACTGAAGGTTTGATAGATCAATCCTGAGAGGCCAGACCATGAAGACATTTTAAAACAAAGAAGTATTTTAACACCAATGTGAAACTGTTCAGGGAGCCAATGAAGAGATTGTAGAAAGGGAGTAATATAATAAATTGTTCTATTAAAAGTGTGGTTGGATAATGACACTTTGTTGAGACCTGAATACAAGGCTTTGTAATGAATCTACTAAATACAGTACATTATTAAAAACAAACCTAGTTAGTACTTACTTGTGGCCATATCAGTTTGTCAAAGCCTGATCCTGTCAGATCGCTGAAGCCTGGGCAGACTCTGAGGAGACTCAATGGGACGACTGAGTCGTTGTGTCTTTAGGTAAGACACTTCACCCACACTGCCCAGTCTGGATCTGTGTGAGTGTGAATGGTTAGTGGTGGTTGAACAAAGCCAAGAATGTCTCAGAGAAACACATTGCACTTTACTGAAGTGGCCTTCTATGAGCCCGATGGCACAAATTGGCAGCCTCGCTTCAGTCAGTCTGCCCCAGGCCAGCTGGAGCTGCAATAGTTGCACTGCTTCAAAAAGGGATGCGCTGTGTAAATTCAATGCATTATTATTATTTATTTTATAATAAAAATATTTTAGATTAACTATAGAAAGTAGTTAATAGACTCCTCATGCTTTTCTAAGGCCATAAAAAGTGCACTTATTATCATATTTTATTGCCATTAAAAAGTACATTTCTGTGCGAGAGAGTTTTTTTTTGGCAGAGCGGCTAGCGCTCTGGCCTCACAGCAAGAAGGTCGGGGGTTCGATTCCCGCTCAGGCCCGGACCTTTCTGTGTGGAGTTTGAGCTGCCAGCTTGCCATCACCGAGTGGGAGGGGGAGATGGGTTACTATGTGAAGCACTTTGAAAGACCTCTATCTGTGTAAATATGCTATAGAAATAAATCATTCATTCCTTCATTTGACTGTGATACAGTGTTGAGTTTATTTACATTAGCATCTTGTCTGTGTGTCTGCAGCTCCCACCGTGCTCCAGGACGTGTCTGCAGACTCTAAGGTCATGCAGGAGGAGATCTTTGGTCCAGTTTTACCCATAATCCCGTGAGCGGAGTGGACCAGGCCATTCAGTTCATCAACGACAGAGAAAAGCCACTGGTCATCTATGTCTTCAGCAACGACAAGAAGGTAACACTGTAGTGGAAATGTCTTTTAGTAGTACTTTAGTAGTACTTATTAAATGTGTTTTGTTTTTGTGGTTCAGATCATTCAGAAGATGATCTCTGAGACGTCGAGTGGAGCTTTTCTGGCCAACGACTGTCTGGTTCACTTCACTGTGTCTGCTCTGCCTTTCGGAGGAGTCGGTAAGAACTCAACTAAGTTATTTAGAAGATTGTAGGCCAAATGCTCCACGTTTAACCATGTTTTGTCCTGGTTCTCTGCAGGTCACAGCTCCATGTTTAACCCAGTTTTGTCCTGGTTCCCTTTAGGTCACAGCTTCATGTTTAACCCTGTTTTGTCCTGGTTCTCTCCATGTTTAACCCTGTTTTGTCCTGGTTCTCTGCAGGTCACAGTTCCATGTTTAACCCTGTTTTGTCCTGGTTCTCTGCAGGTCACAGCTCCATGTTTAACCCTGTTTTGTCCTGGTTCTTTGCAGTTCACAGTTCCACGTTTAACCCTGTTTTGTCCTGGTTCTCTGCAGGTCACAGCTCCATGTTTAACCCTGTTTTGTCCTGGTTCTCTGCAGGTCACAGCTCCATGTTTAACCCTGTTTTGTCCTGGTTCTCTGCAGGTCACAGCTTCACGTTTAACCCTGTTTTTGTCCTGGTTCTCTCCATGTTTAACCCTGTTTTGTCCTGGTTCTCTGCAGGTCACCGCTCCATGTTTAACCCTGTTTTGTCCTGGTTCTCTGCAGCTCACAGCTCTATGTTTAACCCTGTTTTGTCCTGGTTCTCTGCAGGTCACAGCTCCATGTTTAACACTGTTTTTGTCTTGGTTCTCTGCCGGTCACAGTTCCATGTTTAACTCTGTTTTATCCTGGTTCTCTTTAGGTCACAGCTCCACGTTTAACCCTGTTTTATCCTGGTTCTTTGCAGGTCACAGCTCCACGTTTAACCCTGTTTTGTCCTGGTTCTCTGCAGCTCACAGCTCCATGTTTAACCCTTTTTGTCCTGGTTCTCTGCAGGTCACAGCTCCATGTTTAACCCTGTTTTGTCCTGGTTCTCTGCAGCTCACAGCTCCATGTTTAACCCTGTTTTGTCCTGGTTCTCTGCAACTCACAGCTCCATGTTTAACCCTGTTTTGTCCTGGTTCTCTGCAGGTCACTTCTCTGCGTTTAACCCTGTTTTATCCTGGTTCTTTGCAGGTCACAGCTCCACGTTTAACCCGGTTTTGTCCTGGTTTTCTGCAGCTCACAGCTCCACGTTTAACCCTGTTTTGTCCTGGTCCTCTGCAGCTCACAGCTCCATGTTTAACCCTGTTTTATTCTGGTTCTCTTTAGGTAAAAGTGGGATGGGCTCTTACAAAGGAAGCACACGTTCGATCGCCTTAGTCACCTCCGCAGCTGCCTCATAAAGAGTTTGAGAATGGAGTCGGTGAACTCGATGCGTTATCCTCCTCACACACAGAGGAAGATGAGCTGGGCTCGTCTGCTGATGCTGAAGATCAGTCTGAAGACGATACGTAGAGTCACACTGGCCGGGATGCTCGTGGGGCTGGCTACTTTCGTCATACAGGTACAAATCTGCTTTTATCATACAGGTACAACTCTGCTTTTATCATACAGGTACCAATCTGCTTTTATCATACAGGTACAAATCTGCTTTTATCATACAGGTACAAATCTGCTTTTATCATACAGGTACAAATCTGCTTTTATCATACAGGTACAAATCTGCTTTTATCATACAGGTACAACTCTGCTTTTATCATACAGGTACCAATCTGCTTTTATCATACAGGTACAAATCTGCTTTTATCATACAGGTACAAATCTGCTTTTATCATACAGGTACAACTCTGCTTTTATCATACAGGTACAAATCTGCTTTTATCATACAGGTACAAATCTGCTTTTATCATACAGGTACAAATCTGCTTTTATCATACAGGTACAAAACAGACACTGGGACTAGTATTTACTTGGCTTGACTCTACTCTACCTGATTCTATGTATATCTGTTTGACTTGGCCCTGAGAACATTTCCATTACAAGTCGGCGGATTCAAGAGGAAATCAAAACATAAAATACTAGAATACTACTAGAATACTAAAAATTTGCACTTCTTATGTGGTGTGGCTCTGATAGCTTTTTGATCGTTTGCACCTACGTTACATGATCACATGACGAAGGACGGAAGCACATGAACGCAGCACTTCAGGGAGAGTAAAACTGACTAATTCTCACAGAATTTCAGAGTTTTGTAAAGAAAACAGTGGTTACTTCTTGTGCATGTTCAGTATAGTTGTCCGTGGAAGTTTGACATCTTTTAGGCAAAGCACAAAGCAAGAAATTAGGACAAGCTAATGAATGCAGCTGATCCTTCTTCCTCCAGCTTTGTATCAAATCTACAAGTTTGTCCGACTTTACTCTTCATGGTTTGTACCATTCTTCCTCATTCACTGGGGCAGATTTAAAACCTGGTTTTCTGTAACTTGGCTTTATATCATACATGGCTAGTGCTAGTCACATAAAATGCAGGTTGAAACTATTAACAGTTACACAAACAAAACTAGAGATGGACCGATTTTTTGGGGACATTTTGTTTTGTTTTTTGCATATCAGCTATCGGTCTTATTTTATTTTTTGGCCAATATTTAATCAGACAGTGACAGCTGAACTCCCAGTTAGTTTTAGAGAGACTTGTTTTTGCTGTATTCCTAAGTCTGCAGCTTTGATTTGATCATAAACATTTTTGTAAGTTTATTTTTTTCTATGACTTTAGTTGCAGCACAAGCTTTGATATGTGTGTGTTTGTTTGTCAATAACAAATGTACTTTAATACAGAGAGAAAGCTTGTGGCTGCACTGGTGTGTACAGTGTGATGAAAAGAGAAACCCATATCGGTCGATTTCTAGACAAAACACTAAACAAACTTAACAGACCCACAAAAAGTGACAGTCCACAAAGCGCCATGTGAATAATGAAGCCCATGGGTCCTAGTTTGTCCTCTTCTGTTCCAAAGTAAAATAAATGAGGTAAATAAATGAGTGTGTCGCCCCCTGTGGCACCATCCAGGCTCTGCCCAGACCAGGCTTTGTAACACTTTGTGATCTCACTGTTCCATGTGACAGAGAGACTTTGACACGAGCTGTGGTTGAATGAAGACTTTTCTGTGAATGAAGTGTGAGCTTCATCAGTGACTCAGCTCTGAGTCTGACCTCAGCTCTCTGAGACTGAGGCTTTGTCCACCAGAAAACTACACAATACGACGAGTTATGTTTAAAAAAACTACCAGAGCCACGTCTAAATCCAAAGGCAATCACAACAGTCATTCTGAAAGCATTCCGAGAAATGTTTGGAATACCCCAAATGTTTTCTAACATTGTTCCTTAGAGCTGCTTCATTATGATTTCAATTATGATTATTAAAATCATTATTGAATCAAATCACCATTATCTGCTTAGAGAGAGAACAAGAGTGAAGAAATGAAATGAAATAAGTGACTCACCTCACAGAAATAAGTCTATTGTAAATCATGTGTGGTCAATTTTTATTTTTTACCAAGGGGCATAATCGAATGTAGACAAGCGTCAGAGGGCTTGACTGCAGTCATTTGTGCTAGAAAATAATTTTATTATGAGCACATTTCTGTAAAATATGATTATCTAATTTATTACTGTTCGTTTACTGTGATATTTAACAGGAACACAACATCCATAGTTAAGTCAATAAAAATTGTACTTTCGAAAAAGTGTTTTCTATTTGTCTGACAGGAGCATTGTTTCTTTACCTGCTTTACATGTTTCAGCTTCATTGGTAGCCTTCCTGAGAGGCGTCACTGTCTTAAACGCTGCTTACATGGGTTTGCCAGACAATAGGAGGAACTTGCGCCCCCTACTGTCTGGCGTTGTCTCCAGGACAGAATCCCATGTGTCTGGCAAAACCGCCTAAGCAGTCTACAAGACACGTCACCATACCAGCGCTTCTGAGGAGGGCTACAGGAAGTAACTGAAACATGTAAAGTAGGTAAAGAAACAATGGGCCTCATTCATGAAAATCTTCGTAAAATCTGTGCGTAACTTCCACTTTAAGAAGCTGCTGTGAAAACTCTACGTGTGATTCACGACGGGTTCGTAACGAGCCAAATTCCTTCCTAACAGCCTTTACGCCAAATTCACCAAACTCCAGCTACGAACGGTTATTAACATAAAAATGAATAATGCATACTTCCTTATATGGCAAAAAGGGGCCGGACACAGCGCGTCATTCACAAGATTTCTGCTGCTGCGGAGGAGGAAGAAGGCAGCAGCGCTTTCGCAGATTAAAAACGTCAGCGTCTTTTAAAAATGTCCAAACTCACATGAACACACTCAGAGGAAACATGTTCAAGTCACAGATGTATTGAAATAACGCTGGGCTTTTGCCGTTTATATCGCGTTTCACGTCGCGGTAGAACGAGCGTGTGGGGGAGCGGGGGATGGGGGGCAGAGGCTGTAGCGGAGGTGCACAGTCAGAGCACAGAGGCTCTGGTCCTGGGGGGCACAGGGTCCTGAGTCCTGTGGGGGTCAGAACACAGAGGATCTGAGGCTGGGACAGGCTGCTGCAGGTTTATTAAAGGAGTCATTTTTAGCATGAGTGATGACTTTTTTGTTTCTCAAATTGTTTTACATATAATAATTTATAAAAATACATAACCTACAATCATCTAATAATTAAAATTTTTGACTGAACTATATATAAGAAATAAATTCTGAAACAGCAGATTTTTTGTTCTTACGAGTGCTCCTCAGTGTTCGTAGGATTTGTTCTTACAGACGAACATTTTCCGTTAAGAACAAATTTTGTGAATGCCAAAAATTTTCGTAAACAGCCCTTAAGAACAAATTTGTTCGTAAGAACGTTTCATGAATGAGGCCCAATGATCCTGTCTGACAAAAAGAAAACACTTTCGGAAATTTAAGGTATGAAGACAGCTTGAACCTCTTCACAATGAAAATTGTACTTTTATAAAGAGTAATACTTTCTAAAAACAAGTTGTGGGCCTGATTACAACATGTCGAGGGCTTCATCTGGCCCCCAGGCCTTAGTTTGCCGGGTCTGTTGTAAACCGTTTACAATTGTAAAGAAAATGTCTGAGGCTCATGAACAAATGTATGAGTTGTAGTTAATAATAATTAGTTACTTTCTATGTTTTCTAATGGTCCTTTACTTCAAAGTTACATTTACTTATGATGTACAACAATCCTAAACAGAATGTATAATTGGCTTAGTAGTTTCTATCAATGCAAATGATCATAACAAATGTATCTTTTGTTCAAATTCCTTGAGCACCTGGAGAGAGCCCAACAATAACACAGAGAGAACATGCAAACTCCACCCAGAAGGATCAGGAGGTGTTGATTTGACCTGGGAGCTGAAACCACAATCTCTTTATCGACAAGCTTTATCCACTCTGCTGCTGTGCACTAGAACAGGGCAGTAATGTCTAAAATATTTATCCCTGTATGAATAAGAACATTTGTGGTAACGATATAGTCGATGATATACCTGTACTATATAGCATTTATCATTGTTACAATTATGTGTTTCATTCTATTTTAGTGACAGTGTAAGTTCCCCTTTCAAAAAACATGTTTTAGCCCTGTCATTCTTTGTGTTTTAGCCTCTGCAGAGCCTCCACTGCCTGGGCTTAGATTGCTTTTGTTCAAAGTTTTAGAGAGATCAGCTGAAACTGCCAAGAGTTACCAAGTCTGTGTATTTATATGAACTTTGGACTTCTTTATTTGGAAAGTTGCTTATGAAATTGACAGTCAAGGGTTGTGATAATGATGATGAGATGTTTTCTTTTTGGCTTTTTTCGAAGGCCTGTCGCTTATTTATCTCTGAAAATCTGGCAACACTGGGAATTAGTCACGATTTCTGTTGGAAAAAGCTGCTGTGATGCACTTGTAATCATTTCACAATATTCTACAGTTAAACTTTTCCGTATGAATATCGCGATATACCATGTACATAATATTATTGCCCAGGCTTACTGTGCACCCAATCTTTTGAGTGATCACAAGTAAATACAGACAAGTGGGCGGGGCTAGGTGGTAGGTGAAAACACAACAGCACTAACTGCAGAATAATACAAGACTCCTCAAACATCAATCTAAATACAACAGAGTAAACTAATGCTGAGTTAGAACATGGACTTTACACAACATAACCCTTCTGAATGTCTCCTCCTGCTTCTGGAGGAGGTTATAATCTGGTCTATAATCTCTTCTCATGTTCTGCGTCTGTGTCACGAGTCGAAAGCGAAATGTCGTAAAAACCCCGATGTAAATGTGAGATTGTCTGCACACTGTCCCATTGACGTTCCCAGGCCGCGCTCCCACCACTGTCCCACCTCACACAAAAGCCTTTATCACGGCTCACAAAGCGTCTCATTCTCCCGCACGAGCCTTACCCAGCGTGCACCGGGGCCCCACACACACGGCCCTTTGTCCCGCTCACCTTTGTGGACAGAGAAATGAGATGACACCAGAGTCACACAGACGCAGTAAACAGACTGTTACAGGACTGACTCTTCGTGGAGGATAAACTGTGTCATTTATACGTGTGATTGATCAGAATGAGCAGAGAGAGTCTGACTTAAATATTTTACTTTAAACAGGTGCAAACGTACAGAAACTTTGTGCTGCCAGTTTTCGTTTAGTTTATCATCTTGTTTTAATCTATAACTTTTACAAAAGTAGCTGTTATTATCCTGAAAGTTTGTGTTAACACCAGACTTTAGTAGGTTAGACTGTTGTTATAGCCAGCTCACAAACAAACTGCAGTACATCCTGAACACTCCTGCTCCAGTCCTGGCTAAAACCAGGAAGTACCGTCACATCAGTCCTGACTCGAACCAGGAAACACCACCATAATTAGTCCTGACTAGGTCTGGCCTCAGAGTCAGGACTAAACATGGAGAATCAGTTTTCTGCAGCTCAGATCTAAAACAGTCCTCCTGATTATGTAAGTCAGACCTCGACTGTGACAATGTTTACATTTCGGCTCAAAACATTTCTGTTTGTCTGTGATTACAGCGTTGGGTTTAATTAACTTACTGTAATTTAGTTACTCTAATTCAGAGGTGTCCAACCTTTTTCAAAAGAAATCTGATGATGAGCTACTTTTATCAGCGATGACGTGAAGCTGAAGTTAGATGGGGCTCAGTTAGATGCCTGTATGAAACTTTAGCCATTATCAGTTTAGAGCTGGACACAAATAGGCCTCTAAAGGCACATTTGCAATAGAAATAGGCTTGTAATAAAGGTGCACTGTGGAACTTTCTGGAGGTGAAGTCACCTGCACAATTCAGTAAAATACTTAGGAACATCCTGGCTGAGAAAAAAAAAACTTTTTATGCAATAGTGTGAAAAAATACAGTTTGCATGTTCTTCCCTTGTCTGCTTAGGTTTGCAACACAGAATGTCTCTCAGGGCGTTTACATGGAGGCCAGGAGAACTGGATAACTAGCCTAGTCTGATTTAAGCCAGTTTTCCGAAGTGCATGTAAACCCGGGCAGACCTATTCAGGAGCTGTAAACTGGTTTTCGGAAAACCAGTTGGCGCACGTGGTCCCGACCGATTGTAGTCTGATTTCAGACTCATGTAAACAGACAATCAGTCTGCAGCTGGACAAATGCAACTGAGCAGCTCACAAACACTGTACACAGCACATCCAGCAATAAATTAAGAATTTTAGAACTATAATGTGCCTTGCACAAAGTGGGACACATAATCACATTTAACTCCATGTTTAACACTGTTTTACAAGTTTAAAACAGTTCTACATGTTCCAGAAAAAACTGTGTGTCATTTAACAAACAGTATTACAAACAGTTAATAAAAATAAACATTAACAATGTTAAAGTAGTGCCACAAATTACAGCCTCAATCATGCAGTTGTGAATCTGACACAGCAGGACCAGTCTCTCCAGCGTAATCTGTTTACTCTGGTGCATGTAAACAGGAGCAAAACTGGTCTGACAGGTTTGAGGGGAAAACCAAGTAGAGTCCGGTTTTCTCGCCTAGTCTGATTTCCCTGATCATGTAACCGCACTGTCTGTGTTGTATTGTCTTTGTGACGAAGCTGTTGTTTACATGCAAGACAAATTTCAGATCTCTACTGTCTGACAATAAAGTTCTATCCATCCATACATCCATGTACCCACTGATGGGTACTCTGGCTTCCCCTACCACCAAAAACATGTCCATTAACGCCTCCCTGACTCTTCCCCCAGGGCTCCACCGCAAGAGATTCTGAATGTCAGTGGAACTTTCCTGGTTAAATAAAGGTCAAATTGTGTGGTTTAAATCTGTTTAAACGTCAGTAGTAAAACAGAATCCTATATTTATTTAAGGCAAAACACAAAGTAATCACTAAGTAGTGTGTATAGTTACATTTTAAAAAAGTAAAGACTTTTTCAACACTTTTACCCCAACACTGTTTGTAAATGACTGAAAACGTTTTCTTCTTCTATAATTATTTACATTAATGTGTCTTTTCTTTGTCTACAAATTGTCCTATACAACTAAACTTACCTTGCTTGGCCATGAAGCAGCTAAAATGTGTACATGGTTAATAATGAGAAACACAGGCTCTTTCTCACCATCTGGACTCATGACGTCATCACTTTGCTCTTCTTCAAGTCTTTTAAATCTTAACCCAAGTGTGTGTTTTGTTGTGTTTTCCAGAGATTCCTGCTCAAACCGAACCAGAGTCGAGTCTGATTCTGTTACACTGTAAGTTTTATCCTTTCCATAGTTTTGAATCACTTTATTATTTTAATCCTCCTCCAGATGAACTGCCAGTGTCTCTCTTTGTTCGGTCAGTTTTATTTTCATATTTTATGGGTTTTATATATAAATAATGTGTTTACTTACTGACATGTTGCCTTGTTTTGCTTTAGTGGGTTAATATTTATTCACAGTCGTCGTTATCATGTATTAACAACTCAACTGTATTAAGACGATGGATTTATCTCTCTTGATGCTGGACGATTACTTAATTATCTTTTATAGTTTAACTTTTGCATTTGTAAAGTCAGAGAAATCATGTGAGCTGAACTACAATGTGATTTCTGTTCATGATGTAAAACAAATGTAAAAAAAAAAGATGATTAAAATCTCTATGTGAATGAAACTGAACCTGTTTGTTTTCAGTGTTGATTAAACTCTTGTATGTGAGATGTCCCTCCTCCCTCTCACTTTCTCTCTCTCCTCTCTCTCTCCTTCTCTCTCTCTCTTCTCCCCCTTTCTCTTAACCCTCTCTCTCTATTTCCCTCTCTCTGTCTTCTCTATCTCTCCTCTCTCTTTTTCTCTCCCTCTTCCCCTCCCTCCCTTCTCTCTCTCTCTTTTCTATTTCTCCTCTGTCTCTCCTCGCTGCTCTATCTTTCTCCCTCTTCTCTCTCTTCTTTCTCTCTCCCTCCATCTTTCTCTATTTCTTTTCTCTCTCCCACTTTGTCTCTATCTGTCTCCCCATTTCTTTCTCTCCTCTCTTTTCTCTTCTTTTTTCTCTCTCTCTCCCTCCCTCACATTCTTTACTTTCTCTCTTCTTCTCTCTCTCTTTCCTCTTCTCTCTCTCTCCCTCTCTTTCTCCTCCCCTCTTTTTCTCTCCTTTCTCTTTCCTCTCTCTCCTTTTTCTCATTTCTCTCTCCCCTTCCCTCTTTCTTTCTTTCTTTCTTTCTCTCTCTCTCCTCTCATTTTCTTTTTTCTCTCTTTCTCTCCTCTCTCTCCTCTCTCGCCTCTTTTCTCTCTTTCTGTTCCTCTCTCTTTTTCTCCTTTCTCTCTCTCCTTCCCTCTTTCTTTCTCTTTCTCTCTCTCCTCTCTTATTCTTTTTTCTCTCTCCTCTCTCGCCTCTCTTTTCTCTTTCTCTTCCTCTCTCTCTCTTTTTTCTCCTCTCTTTTTCTTTTTCTCTCCCTCTCTTTCGCCTCTTTTCTCTCTCTCTTTCTCTTCCTCTCTCTTTTTTCTCCTTTCTCTCCTCTCTCTCTTTTTTCTCTCCTTTCTCTCTTTCCTCTCTCTCTCCTTTTTCTCCTTTCTCTCTCTCCTTCCCTCTTTCTTTCTTTCTCTCTCTCTCTCTCCTCTTTCTTTTTTTCTCTCTTTCTCTCCCTCTCTCCTCTCTCTCTCCTCTCTCTCTTTCTCTTCCTCTCTGTCTCTTATTTTTCCTTTCTCTCTCCTCTCTCTTTTCTCTCTTTCTCTCCCTCTCTCCTCTCTCTCTCCTCTCTCTCTTTCTCTTCCTCTCTGTCTCTTATTTTTCCTTTCTCTCTCCTCTCTTTTTCTTTTTTCTCTTTCTCTCCCTCTCTCTCCTCTCTCTCTCATCAGTTTTTTTTTCTGTTATTTTCAACATACAGTATTTTCATGTTTTTCTTCTTAAACGTGTCATTTATATTCACAACAGTTGTCATAATAAATAAATTAATACTGTACACTCACTTTAATCTCCTCCAGAGCCAAAGGTCACTGTCACTGTTTTATCTCTGGAGTTATAAATGTGACGTTGTAAATATTCTGACCTGGGCGAGTCGACGCGGTTGAAAAACATCTCCACAGAAACGACGAACCGGAGCAAAGGAAACCGGATCAGAGCCAGGAATGTCTGAAGACGGTGAGTACGGATCAAACTGAACTGGGAAAGAGGGAATTTTGAGATGAGATTCTAGAATTTTGGCTTTTGATCTGTAAAATGTTGATGGTTATTGAGTTATTTTACTTCACTGTAAAAATAAAAAAAAAGAACATGTCTGCCAAAGTCTTTCTACTCTCTCTTGCTTTATTTTCTCTTTTCACTTCTCCTCTTTTGCTCACACTCTTCTTTCTCTCTCTCTTTCTCCACCTCTTTCTCCTATTACTTTTTCACTTTTCTCTCTCTCCCCTTTCCCTCTTTGTTTCTCTTTTCCTCTTGCTTTTTCTCCTTTCACTTCTCTCTCGCTCACATTCTCATCTTCTCTCTCCCCTCTTTCTCCTCTCTCCCTCTTTCTCTTCATCTCTTACTCATCTCTCCCTCCCTCTCTTTTTCTCTCTTTCCATCTCTCCTATCTCTTTTCACTTTGTCCCCCTCTCTCTCATTTCCTCTCTTTCTCTCTCTCTTCTCTCCCTCTCTCTCCTATTCTCTCTTTTCCTCTCCCTCTCTCTATCTCTCTCTCCTTCCCCTCTCCCCTCTCTCTCCTGTCTCTCTCTTTCTCTCTCTCTCTCCTGTCTCTCTCTCTCCCCTCTCTTTCTTCTCTTTTCTCTCTTCTCTTCTCTTTTTCTCTCTCGTCTCTCTCTTTCTCTCTTCCTCACTCTCTTCGTTTTCTCTATCTCTCCCCCCCCCCCACTTCTCTCTCTTCTCTTTCTCTCTGTCTCTCTCTCTCCCTCTTTCTCTCTCTCTTTCCTTTCTCCGCGGACCACAGCGCGTGTCCCGGGGCCGTGGATCCGCTCTGTTCTCCGGGTCACGGTGCGTGGGCGCGCGCGGTAAACCGATCCGGAGTCAGCCACAGTTGGACAAACCGAGACAAATGGGGCTTTTCCATTAGTACCTGCTTGGCCCTACTCTACTCTACTCGGCGCGACTTAGCCCTGGTGCGGAGCTTTTCCATTTGGGGCTGATCGCGCCGACCAGGTACTTTTTTAGTCCCTGCTTTACCCCAGGGCCAAGTCGAGCCGAGCAGATACTAAACCTGACGTCAGACGCACGTCGCCTGTTGCGTCACACAAGTGCCGCTGATTTGTTGTTGTTACTGTACGCTAACGTGAGTCGCCGCTAAGCTAGCTGCCGATAGCACCGAAATGCTTCTACATTTTGTACTCTCTGCAGCAAAAAACAGCTCAGTGACATAAAAAACGAGTCCTTGTCCCTATCCGCTAAATACATAAGACAGCAGTTCGATGAGTATGTGCGTAGACCACACGGGCTTGTACGTAGTCACATGCAGGTTACCTGTGCTGCTGCGGGCTCCTGCTTCTCACAGTAAACACTGATGGACATCCGATGCACACGTTTTGAAGCAGGAGATTATAATGCAGCTTCTTCAGGACAGAGAGACGGAGGAGGAAGATGGGACAGCTGACTTGTGATTGTACATCGGGACCAGAGCGGGACTTTAGACAGACGTGTGAAGGACGTGAAGAAGAGGTGAGTCAGTGAACGTGTTGACATGAAAAGCTTCACTCTACTGGCCAATGCGGCGGTGGAGATTTGTTTTATATTACGCTTATGAAACGCTGGAGAACTAACGGTCTGATTATCTTTAATTAAAGCCGATGCGCATTGAAACGCTCGTTGTTTTCTATGAGCTTGCATCATGTCCCATTTGGGGAGTGACAATGTTGGCAACCGTACCGCCCAGCTTCACAACAGCCCCACTCGGCCTCTCTTGTAATGGAAATGCTCTCCCTCTGAGCGGGGCTAAGCCGGGTAGAGGCGCGTAGAGTCGAGTCGAGTAGAGTAGGGCCAAGCAGGTACTAATGGAAAAGCCCTTAAAGCGCCTGAGAGCTGGACAGAGCGAGGAGAAGAGGACGGAGGAGCGCGAGCCTTTTACGCACTTCTTTACGCACGGAGCAGCGCCACGACGCAGGGTGAATGGTGTATTTAGCGGTTTGCTCCACCATGCCTCCAGGTAAAACACCGGATTTTGAGTGAGTTTGGGAAAAAATGTAGCTGCTGAAATTAGTTTAAATGTCGTGGCAAGTGTCTGGTTAACTTTGATGCGTCTTGAACGTGTCCATGCGCTTTACGCACGAGTGACGCACAACACACTGTGGAAATTCTGTGATGCATTTGTGTATTTTTTTGATGATTTCGGTTAATAGGACACGCGTGTTTGATTCTATTGTTGTGTTGGTGACTCTTAAGACCATCAGAGGATTTGTTCGATAAACCAGGACTTCTGGACTAAAAGCAGATCTAACAAACCAGGCTTTAGAAAGACTTTAAGTTGCCCTGAAAAAATGTAACGCAACTACAAACGTGTAAACAACATCTCAGGTAAAATATCTATCCACGGAGACGATGCAGCTTTGAGAAAGTCATCACGTAGTGTCAGTAAAACCACGTTTAAACTGCATAAAAGGAACACATTTTAAGATATTTTCCACTTAATAAGACCAAGTCTTACTAATATTTGATTTACCTTATCTCGATAGAAAAATTCATTTTAATGGATAATGGTTTGAATTCTATTATGACCCCTAGTGTACACACAATGTTTAGATAATGCATAAAAAACAAAAGCGTGTTTTAGGATTAGAATTAGGGTTACTCTCTTAGAACCCTAGTAGCCCCCTGAGGTCTAATTTATTAGGGTTTGAATTTAAAAACACCCCCTTAAGCATCGGCTAGTTAAGCAAATTTGTTTCTGTGTTTAAGCCATAATTGCTTGACTCAAGAATAGATTTGCTTAAAAATCTTGTCAAGAGAATTGAAACTAGCATTTTCTCCTCAAAACAACTAGGTTAGTCAAATTTTCTTACTGCACTGGCAGAAAGACATTTTTACCTCAAACTAAGGAAATGTTTTTTACATTTTGTAAGGCCTTTTTGCTGTGTAGGTCAGTACAAGCAGTGGTCAGTGGATATTGGATTATGCTGCACATATTACACTTAAAGTTTTTATAATTACATGGCCATACCTATTGTAAATGTATTTTTATGCCTGATTATGTCCACTTCTAAATGGATAATATTAACTTATGACATCTAACTGTGCCTCCATTTAACTTCAGCTTCTTGATCGATAAAAGTTGTTGCTCGCAGCCAGTTTTATTTTGCTGTAGTAGTTCTCCTGTCCTGAGGAAAGGTGGCAGACCCCTGACACAGAGAATATGCGCCCTCATGTGGTGATCTGTGAGACTGAAGATTGAGCTGCGTCTGGTTCATTTGTAAAACAGATTTATTTCTGAAATCATGGACGACAAGCTGCTTTTTGAGGCTAAAATGTGATTTGTTTTTGCCAGTTTATTATCTTCAAGTGTAAGTTTGTCTTTAGTACTGTGATGAGTTGGCCACAGTTTAGAGAGTTCCCTGCCTAAGGCCCAAAGTCGCTGGGAAGGCTTCAGTCAAACAGGAACAAGTGGGAGAAAAGGAATCAATGAAAAAAGTTTGTCTTGTTGCTCCAGTTTGCAAGGACTAAAGCAGGACTAAAGCAGGTCTAAAACAGGACTAAAGCAGGACTAAAGCAGGTCTAAAACAAGACTAAAGCAGGTCTAAAACAAGTCTAAAGCAGGACTAAAACAGGACTAAAGCAGGACTAAAACAGGACTAAAACAGGACTAAAACAGGACTAAAGCAGGACTAAAACAGGACTAAAACAGGACTAAAACAGGACTAAAACAGGACTAAAGCAGGACTAAAGCAGGACTAAAACAGGACTAAAACAGGACTAAAGCAGGACTAAAGCAGGACTAAAACAGGACTAAAGCAGGACTAAAACAAGACTAAAACAAGACTAAAGCAGGACTAAAACAGGACTAAAACAAGACTAAAACAGGACTAAAACAAGTCTAAAGCAGGACTAAACAAGACTAAACCAGGACTAAAACAGGACTAAAACAAGACTAAAGCAGGACTAAAACAGGACTAAACAAGACTAAACCAGGACTAAAACAGGACTAAAGCAGGACTAAAACAAGACTAAAACAGGACTAAAACAAGACTAAAACAGGACTAAAACAAGACTAAAACAGGACTAAAACAGGACTAAAACAAGACTAAAACAGGACTAAAACAGGACTAAAGCAGGACTAAAACAAGACTAAAACAGGACTAAAACAGGACTAAAACAGGACTAAAACAGACTAAAACAGACTAAAACAGACTAAAGCAGGTCTAAAACAAGACTAAAGCAGGACTAAAACAAGACTAAAGCAGGATTAAAACAGGACTAAAGCAGGACAAAGAACAGGACTAAAACAGGTCTGAACCCGGTCTTCTGTGGTCCTCAGGCGGAGTCTGGAGCGGCAGGCGGCCTGTCGGGCTGGCAGGCCTTCCTCAGCGGCAGAACTCGTCCTCTGGAGTTCAGACTTCAGCAGCTTCACGCTCTGCTGAAGATGATCACGGAGAGAGAGACGGACATCGCCACAGCGCTCAAACAGGACCTCAACAGGGTAAGTTAAATAATACTCAAACAGGACCTCACAGGGTAAAGTCACATTCATACGTCTTTACATGTACGACAAATCCATAAATCTGTGTTTCACTGTAACTGAACCAGGTCTAGGTCTTGTTATAGTTATTCAATGTAACTGGNTTTTTGTCCATTTTGGGACGTGGAAAAAGACAACTTTTGTTATTTTAAAACACCATTAATTTACTTACATGTAAATATTCCAGACTTACAGATGCTAATGTTTAAAAGCCAGTCTAGAGTCAACTTTCAGAAACTGTTGCAGTGTGAACACCAAACATGGGAGACAGGTAGTTCTTCTGACGAAACAGGGACTGAAGAAATGTTGACTAGTGCTCCGGTTTACTTTCATGGGAAAACGCCTATAAGCCATCGGATATCCGTGGTTTTCAAAGTGATGCCTGAAAAATCCAAGACGAACGTCCGAAGAAATAATTTTTGTCTGGCTAACCCATGTCTTTCTTTAATTAAAAAAAAAATTTAAAAAAAAAAGGGAGATCTAAAGGACACTTAGCCAAAAACATGACTAGACGTGTGTCCAGATGAAGCCAAAGATCAAAACTGCAAAGATGACACAGCTAAAGAATTACAATCTTTTTACAAATTTTTATATTATAATTAAACAAGACCAAAAACAGAGTCATGGCTACTTGTCGGTGATTCAGTCTACTGTCACTGTTTTATCTCTGGAGTTAAAATGTGACGTTGTAAATATTCTGACCTGGCGAGTCGACGCGGTTGAAAAACATCTCCACAGAAACGACGAACCGGAGCAAAGGAAAACCGGATCAGAGCCAGGAATGTCTGAAGACGGTGAGTACGGATCAAACTGAACTGGGAAAGAGGAATTTGAGATGAGATTCTAGAATTTTGGCTTTTGATCTGTAAAATGTTGATGGTTATTGAGTTATTTTACTTCACTGTAAAAATAAAAAAAAAAGAACATGTCTGCCAAAGTCTTTCTTCTCTCTTGCTTTATTTTCTCTTTTCACTTCTCCTCTTTTGCTCACACTCTTCTTTCTCTCTCTCTTTCTCCACCTCTTTCTCCTATTACTTTTTTCACTTTCTCTCTCTCCCCTTTCCCTCTTGTTTCTCTTTTCCTCTTGCTTTTTCTCCTTTCACTTCTCTCTCGCTCACATTCTCATCTTCTCTCTCCCCTCTTTCTCCTCTCTCCCTCTTTCTCTTCATCTCTTACTCATCTTCCCTCCCTCTCTTTTTCTCTCTTTCCATCTCTCCTATCTCTTTTCACTTTGTCCCCCTCTCTCTCATTTCCTCTCTTTCTCTCTCTCTTCTCTCCCTCTCTTCTCCTATTCTCTCTTTTCCTCTCCTCTCTCTATCTCTCTCTCCTTCCCCTCTCCCTCTCTCTCCTGTCTCTCTCTTTCTCTCTCTCTCTCTGTCTCTCTCTCTCCCCTCGTCTTTCTTCTCTTTCTCTCTTTCTCTTCTCTTTCTCTCTCGTCTCTCTCTTCTCTCTTCCTCACTCTCTTCGTTTTCTCTATCTCTCCCCCCCCCCACTTCTCTCTCTTCTCTTTCTCTCTGTCTCTCTCTCTCCCTCTTTCTCTCTCTCTTTCCTTTCTCCGCGGACCACAGCGCGTGTCCCGGGGCCGTGGATCCCGCTCTGTTCTCCGGGTCACGGTGCGTGGGCGCGCGCGGTAAACCGATCCGGAGTCAGCCACAGTTGGACAAACACGAGACAAATGGGGCTTTTCCATTAGTACCCTGCTTGGCCCTACTCTACTCTACTCGGCGCGACTTAGCCCTGGTGCGGAGCTTTTCCATTTGGGGCTGATCGCGCCGACCCAGGTACTTTTTTAGTCCCTGCTTTACCCAGGGCCAAGTCGAGCCGAGCAGATACTAAACCTGACGTCAGACGCACGTCGCCTGTTGCGTCACACAAGTGCCGCTGATTTGTTGTTGTTACTGTACGCTAACGTGAGTCGCCGCTAAGCTAGCTGCCGATAGCACCGAAATGCTTCTACATTTTGTACTCTCTGCAGCAAAAAACAGCTCAGTGACATAAAAAACGAGTCCCTTGTCCCTATCCGCTAAATACATAAGACAGCAGTTCGATGAGTATGTGCGTAGACCACACGGGCTTGTACGTAGTCACATGCAGGTTACCTGTGCTGCTGCGGGCTCCTGCTTCTCACAGTAAACACTGATGGACATCCGATGCACACGTTTTGAAGCAGGAGATTATAATGCAGCTTCTTCAGGACAGAGAGACGGAGGAGGAAGATGGGACAGCTGACTTGTGATTGTACATCGGGACCAGAGCGGGACTTTAGACAGACGTGTGAAGGACGTGAAGAAGAGGTGAGTCAGTGAACGTGTTGACATGAAAAGCTTCACTCTACTGGCCAATGCGGCGGTGGAGATTTGTTTTATATTACGCTTATGAAACGCTGGAGAACTAACGGTCTGATTATCTTTAATTAAAGCCGATGCGCATTGAAACGCTCGTTGTTTCTATGAGCTTGCATCATGTCCCCATTTGGGGAGTGACAATGTTGGCAACCGTACCGCCCAGCTTCACAACAGCCCCACTCGGCCTCTCTTGTAATGGAAATGCTCTCCCTCTGAGCGGGGCTAAGCCGGGTAGAGGCGCGTAGAGTCGAGTCGAGTAGAGTAGGGCCAAGCAGGTACTAATGGAAAAGCCCTTAAAGCGCCTGAGAGCTGGACAGAGCGAGGAGAAGAGGACGGAGGAGCGCGAGCCTTTTACGCACTTCTTTACGCACGGAGCAGCGCCACGACGCAGGGTGAATGGTGTATTTAGCGGTTTGCCCACCATGCCTCCAGGTAAAACACCGGATTTTGAGTGAGTTTGGGAAAAAATGTAGCTGCTGAAATTAGTTTAAATGTCGTGGCAAGTGTCTGGTTAACTTTGATGCGTCTTGAACGTGTCCATGCGCTTTACGCACGAGTGACGCACAACACACTGTGGAAATTCTGTGATGCATTTGTGTATTTTTTTTGATGATTTCGGTTAATAGGACACGCGTGTTTGATTCTATGTTGTGTTGGTGACTCTTAAGACCATCAGAGGATTTGTTCGATAAACCAGGACTTCTGGACTAAAAGCAGATCTAACAAACCAGGCTTTAGAAAGACTTTAAGTTGCCCTGAAAAAATGTAACGCAACTACAAACGTGTAAACAACATCTCAGGTAAAATATCTATCCACGGAGACGATGCAGCTTGAGAAAGTCATCACGTAGTGTCAGTAAAACCACGTTTAAACTGCATAAAAGGAACACATTTTAAGATATTTTCCACTTAATAAGACCAAGTCTTACTAATATTTGATTACCTTATCTCGATAGAAAAATTCATTTTAATGGATAATGGTTTGAATTCTATTATGACCCCTAGTGTACACACAATGTTTAGATAATGCATAAAAAACAAAAGCGTGTTTTAGGATTAGAATTAGGGTTACTCTCTTAGAACCCTAGTAGCCCCCTGAGGTCTAATTTATTAGGGTTTGAATTTAAAAACACCCCCTTAAGCATCGGCTAGTTAAGCAAATTTGTTTCTGTGTTAAGCCATAATTGCTTGACTCAAGAATAGATTTGCTTAAAAATCTTGTCAAGAGAACTTGAAACTAGCATTTTCTCCTCAAAACAACTAGGTTAGTCAAATTTTCTTACTGCACTGGCAGAAAGACATTTTTACCTCAAACTAAGGAAATGTTTTTTACATTTGTAAGGCCTTTTTGCTGTGTAGGTCAGTACAAGCAGTGGTCAGTGGATATTGGATTATGCTGCACATATTACACTTAAAGTTTTTATAATTACATGGCCATACCTATTGTAAATGTATTTTTATGCCTGATTATGTCCACTTCTAAATGGATAATATTAACTTATGACATCTAACTGTGCCTCCATTTAACTTCAGCTTCTTGATCGATAAAAGTTGTTGCTCGCAGCCAGTTTTATTTTGCTGTAGTAGTTCTCCTGTCCTGAGGAAAGGTGGCAGACCCTGACACAGAGAATATGCGCCCTCATGTGGTGATCTGTGAGACTGAAGATTGAGCTGCGTCTGGTTCATTTGTAAAACAGATTTTATTTCTGAAATCATGGACGACAAGCTGCTTTTTGAGGCTAAAATGTGATTTGTTTTTTGCCAGTTTATTATCTTCAAGTGTAAGTTTGTCTTTAGTACTGTGATGAGTTGGCCACAGTTTAGAGAGTTCCCCTGCCTAAGGCCCAAAGTCGCTGGGAAAGGCTTCAGTCAAACAGGAACAAGTGGGAGAAAAGGAATCAATGAAAAAAGTTTGTCTTGTTGCTCCAGTTTGCAAGGACTAAAGCAGGACTAAAGCAGGTCTAAAACAGGACTAAAGCAGGACTAAAGCAGGTCTAAAACAAGACTAAAGCAGGTCTAAAACAAGTCTAAAGCAGGACTAAAACAGGACTAAAGCAGGACTAAAACAGGACTAAAACAGGACTAAAACAGGACTAAAGCAGGACTAAAACAGGACTAAAACAGGACTAAAACAGGACTAAAACAGGACTAAAGCAGGACTAAAGCAGACTAAAACAGGACTAAAACAGGACTAAAGCAGGACTAAAGCAGGACTAAAACAGGACTAAAGCAGGACTAAAACAAGACTAAAAAAGACTAAAGCAGGACTAAAACAGGACTAAAACAAGACAAAACAGGACTAAAACAAGTCTAAAGCAGGACTAAAACAAGACTAAACCAGGACTAAACAGGACTAAAACAAGACTAAAGCAGGACTAAAACAGGACTAAAACAAGACTAAACCAGGACTAAAACAGGACTAAAGCAGGACTAAAACAAGACTAAAACAGGACTAAAACAAGACTAAAACAGGACTAAAACAAGACTAAAACAGGACTAAAACAGGACTAAAACAAGACTAAAACAGGACTAAAACAGGACTAAAGCAGGACTAAAACAAGACTAAAACAGGACTAAAACAGGACTAAAACAGGACTAAAACAAGACTAAAACAAGACTAAAACAGGACTAAAGCAGGTCTAAAACAAGACTAAAGCAGGACTAAAACAAGACTAAAGCAGGATTAAAACAGGACTAAAGCAGGACAAAGAACAGGACTAAAACAGGTCTGAACCCGGTCTTCTGTGGTCCTCAGGCGGGAGTCTGGAGCGGCAGGCGGCCTGTCGGGCTCGGCAGGCCTTCCTCAGCGGCAGAACTCGTCCTCTGGAGTTCAGACTTCAGCAGCTTCACGCTCTGCTGAAGATGATCACGGAGAGAGAGACGGACATCGCCACAGCGCTCAAACAGGACCTCAACAGGGTAAAGTTAAATAATACTCAAACAGGACCTCAACAGGGTAAAGTCACATTCATACGTCTTTACATGTACGACAAATCCATAAATCTGTGTTTCACTGTAACTGAACCAGGTCTAGGTCTTGTTATAGTTATTCAATGTAACTGACTTTAACCTGGCTCATGTGTGTATCTCTAAACATCATCAATCTGGATAAACTGTTGCTGCATAGTAAAGTTGTTGCAAACTAAAATGGGGAGTCAAACACTCAAAGCTGATCCTTAATGATAGTTGCATAAAAAAATAACTTCTCTTCTTCACGTGTCTTTCCGTCAGAGTCAGTACGACACGCCTCTGCTGGAGCTCACAGGTCTGGAGAATGAGATCAAACTGGCCATAGACAAACTGTCCGTGTGGGCGGCTCCTCGGTCTGTGGAGCGTTCGGTCCTGACTCTCAGAGACCAGGTCTACGTCCAGCCTCAGCCTCTGGGGGTGGTGCTGATCATCGGGGCCTGGAACTACCCCTGGGCCCTCACACTGGGGCCGCTCGTCGGAGCAATCGCTGCAGGTCAGACGTGTCATATTTATCCGACGGACGTTTTTGTGTTCAAATTGCTTCAGCTAATCTGACTTGTGGAGCTCCTCAAGGGTCTATTCTTGGCCCTCTATTATTTATTTACCAGTGGGTCAATTTTTAAAAAGCATAGAAGTTTGTTTCATTCAGATGTATCGTATGTGTGTGACCCTTAGCTTTTAGATCATGCTTATGGTGTTTTTATATGTAGTCTTATGTTATTTTGTACAAAGTTAGTCTGATGGAGGCTCTGGTTTTCTTCCAGGAAACGCTGCTGTGGTGAAGCCGTCAGAACTCAGTGAATGTTCCTCTCTCCTGCTCAGAGCGCTGCTGCCTCGTTATCTGGACAAGGTAAGACCGTTCTGTCCTCAGGTACTGTTTCTGAAGGTCTCTGGGGTGAGCAAACCCAGGCTCAGACTGCACTCAGTCCAGCTCAGGTCTTGTCTTGTGTAGAAGACAACTCACCCTGAGTCCGTTGGTTCTATGGTGCTTCCGCTGTCACCGCCTTTGATCCCGGCACACATGAGACCGCACACTCTCGAGAACTGATCCTTTGTGAAGTAAACAGGGTGAAGGACGTCCAGTGATCCAGTGAAAGAATCTGGAGCTCTGGACTGTATAGTGTGCCATGCAAGACCCTCTAGTACTAAACAGAAAGCCCACAGTGATGCACCAGAACCAAGATTAAAGGATAAAAAAAGGATTAAAAAAAGAATCACTTTAAAAATCACTTATTGTCATTCACAAAGTATTTCCTAGAAATACAGAGGAACAAAAAATCGTTTCACACCAGCAAAGTTCAATGTAATAAATAGATTAATAAAATAACAATGCTAGAATTTACATTAAAACATTATAGTAGAAAATCTTCAAAGTTGTCATCTGGACAGTGTTTCAAGATCAAGATCAAGACGTTTCGACTCTCATCCGAAAGTCATTTTCAATCAAACGTCTTGATATTTGGAAACACTGTCCAAATGACAGCTTTGAAGACTTTCTACATGGATCACTCCTGGACGAATAAGGGATTACACTCATTAAAAGATAAGTGCCTCTCTCTTTTTAGGACCTGTACCCGGTGGTCTCGGGGGGCGTCAGTGAGACTCAGGAGCTCCTCAGGCAGCGCTGGACCACATCTTCTACACTGGCAGCAGCTCTGTGGGTCGTCTGGTGATGGAGGCTGCAGCTGCTCATCTCACCCCTGTGACCCTGGAGCTGGGAGGGAAGAGCCCCTGCTACGTGCACCCTGACTGTAACATCAGGGTGGCCGCCAGGTGAGACAGGACAGGACTGGACCTGGACTGAACAGGACTAAACAAGACTGCATCTTCAGGGTACTTGAGAATAAAGCTTTGCACATTATCTGCAAAAACAATACACTGAAAGACAGGAAACCATAAAGTATTTGTTAAAAATTTTCTAGGGAAGAGCCCAGGCCCCCCATAAGTTAGTAAACCCAAGCAAAATAAAGCCTTAGAGCAGGATAAAAAAAACTCAACAGAAGCTGGGGCCGAAATGGTCGATGTCAGAGTTGGTCGAGTGCTGCATTTATATATTATGTACAACGTCCATTATTTTACATTTGCATCATAGAGTATTTGTTATTTCCTGATTGGTGTGTTTCTGTTTCAGGAGGATCACGTGGGGGAAGTTTGTGAACTGTGGACAGACCTGCATCGCTCCAGATTATGTCCTGTGTGAGCCCAGTGTCCAGAACCAGCTGATCGAGTGCATCAGGCTCACTCTGCTGGTAAATACACACTTAAGACAGCTGCACACTAGAGGAGTTTCAGATCTTTTGTGATTTTTTTGATGTTAAAAAACAACATTGGGGCGCTGCACGAATTAAGTCCTAAGCAGGAGCTGTGTTCACTTTGCTGCTGTCACTCAGAGCTGTTCCCAGTGGATGTTGGTCTCCCCCAGGCCTGCTGTTTGTCACCGCTACTGTTCATTGTTTTTATGGACAGAGTTTCTTGGTACAATCTGGGACAAGAGTGTCTTGGGAACCACAAAATCTCATCTCTGCTGTTTGCAGTTGATGTTGTCTTGATGCTTCATCAAACTAGGACCTGCCTCATGCACTAGGACGGTTTGAGTTGAGTGTGAAGCAGCTGAGGGTAAATCAGCTCCTTCAAATCTGAGGCCATGGCTCTACACCGGAAAAAGGTTCTTTGCCCTCTCCAAGTGGAGGAGTGTGTTGCTCCAAGTGGAGGAGTTCAAGTATATCAGTTCGCAGTGAGGGAAGGATGGAGCGTGAAGGAGTTAATTTATTGTCAGTCTACATTCCAACCCTCATCTATGGTCACAAACTGAGTAATGGGCCGAAAGAACAAGATCACAGATACAAGAGGTCGAAATGAGAGCAAGGAGCTTAGTCACAGAAGGAACTCGATGTAGCGCTGCTGCTCCTCTACAGCTGAGGTTGCTCAGGCATCTGTTCCTCTTCCTCCTGGACAAAACCTCTGGTGAGATGTTCCACTGGGAGAAGGCACAGAGGAAGATCAAGTCTAGGGACTATGTCTCATGCCTCCCCTACACTGACTGCGAGGTGAGTTCGGTTCGGGGCACGTGCGAGTTTCTTGCAAAGTGCCTTGTACAAGCTTCACTCCGTATTTGCCCAAAGCCGAGCAGATTCACGTGGATTCCCGCAAGAATGCTCATATTATTATTACTGGAAAGCCACGTCAGACCTCTGCAACCTTAAAATCTAAAATTCTACGGGTTTTTTCTCTCTTGGGCGCGTGCTCGCACTGCTCCAAGGTCTGTGTACAAGGGCACATTAGTTTGAAGCACATTCTTCACATTCACAAGTCTTGCAGAAGTCGCACGAGTCCCGATTTGCACCAAACTCGTACTTAGTGAACAGCAGGGGTCAGGATTCTCCAGAAGAGCTAGATGAAGTCTGTGTGGAAAGGGAAGTCCATGCATCTGTCAACCGATTGTGGATAAAGGAGACAAATGGATGGATGTTCAGTCATATTTTTCTCTAAATAAACTAACTAAATGTAATTTGTTTTTGCTTGTCAGGAGTTTTACGGAGCCGACCCGAAGAGTTCTGCAGATTACGGCCGAATCATCAGTCAGAGACACTTCAACAGGATCATGGGTTTGATGGAAGGTTACACTCCGGTGATCGGAGGCCAGAGCGACGCAGGGCAGAGATACATCGGTGAGAAACACACCAGAGCAGAATCATCAGTTCAGAGGTTGTTCTTCGTCATATGTCTCTGTGTGTTCAGCTCCCACAGTTCTCCGGGACGTCCCGCCTCAGTCCAGGCTGATGCAGGAGGAGATCTTTGGTCCTCTGCTGCCGTTGGTTGCCGTGAGCGACGTGGACGATGCCATTCGCTTCATCAACGAGAGAGAAAAACCTCTGGCTCTGTACATCTTCTGCACCGACCAGAAGGTAAAGACGTTTTAGTACTTTCTATTTTCACAAGCAGTAGGTTACATTTAAGTCTTCTGCACACTCCAGGAGTTTTGTACCGATTTTAATCCCGATGTTCTAGTCCATGAGTTCAGGAAGTGTGGCCAGAGTAAGAGATGTCTCCAATTAGATTTTTCCGAAGTCCAGATTTTCCGGAGGACTATGGTCGGAGGTCCGGACTACACAACCGCATCACAATTAAATGTTTTATCTTTGCAATATCCACAAACAAGTCATAACAGGGCAATTCATCTTCACAAATGTACAGTATTTTATTTTATCAGACCAGATGATCTTATTAACGTGACAGGACCAACAAAAGCTCCAAAGAAGAACTTAAAGGAGCGAGGACCACAACAGGACCTATAACACCTCTAGACCAGGTCTAAACAAGGACTACACTGACCTTACAAACGACCTCTGCTTCAATGTTGAACGCAGCCTAGTACAGCTTCTACAAGCGAGCTAACTTTGCTTTTGAGTGCACTAAGACCAAGCGCAGCTTTGTCACACCTCCACGTGTCTGTGCTCACCCCACAGTCGCAGGTTTTAGCTCATTCACGATAAAGCGCGATGTCCAGTAGTCTAAACTTAAGTCCTCTGGTGCCGTTGCACGTAATGTTCTGACTTACTTCATAACACACAGAGCACGCTGAGAACACGGCCTGGTGCAGGCTTCAATCACTAATGAAGCCTTAATTTATGGTTTCTGCAGCGTTAAGACAGTTTGTGGTTTAACAGAGCAGTGTTTTCAGATGAATCAGGGTCTTCTGGCCTGCCGTGAACAGTGGCAGAGCTGTCGGAAAGTAGCGCAAAGCAGTGCGCTTGCAAAGGTGAAAGTAAGTGGATGCGACACGTAGCATCACGGAAAACGGGTCTGTCTTTTGGAGACCCAGGCTATAGAACACCGCCAACACTCTGCTCTCCTGTGACATTTATAAACCTGCTTAAATTCACTGGCGTTTCATCATTGTTGTTCTTTCACTTTTATAACCGAGCGCATGAAAGAAAACACTGCACTCGATCACGTGACGAACACACTGTCTCTGTTTTTCTGACACACGATGCCACTGTCAGACAAATTTTCCTGTAAATGTCCTTATGTCCTCTTCTGTTTTGACTAAGTCTAAAATTCACAAAAGATCTTAAACTCCTCTAGTGTGCAGAAGGCTTAAGGGAGTGTCCTGCCACCCTCCAAAGGAAACTCATTCAGACCGCTTGTATCCACAGTCTCGTCCTGAAATAGAAGTGTAGATGATTGTTCTGCCTGTGCTCTGGTCCTCAGGCGGTGGTGGAGAAGATGTTGGAGCAGACGAGCAGCGGAGGAGTGCTGGTGAACGACGTCCTGATGCACTACGCCCTGAACTCACTGCCTTTTGGAGGAGTCGGTGAGAAAGAGACACTTTTAATTGATAAAAATTGATTATCTGAAAATCAAACACTTTTCTTTTCTAGTTTTGGGTGTAGTGGGATTTTCACTTGTCTTGTTCTAAATAACCCTCTCTCTCTTTCTCTCTCCTTTCTCTCTCTCTCCTTTCTCTCTCTCTTTCTCTCTCCTTTCTCTCTCTCTCTTTCTCTCTCTCTTTCTCCTTTCTCTCTCTCTCTCCTTTCTCTCTCTCTTTCTCTCTTTCTCCTTTCTCTCTCTCTCTCTCTCTCCTTCTCTCTCTCTCTCTCTCCCTCTCTCTCGCTCTCCTTTCTCTTTCTTTCTTTCTTTCCTCTCTCTCTTTCTCCTTTGTCTCTTCTTTCTGTCTCTCTCTCACTCTCGCTCTCCTTTCTCTCCTTTTTCACTCTCTCCCTCCTCTTCGCCCCTTTCTCTCCCTCTCTTTGCCCTTCTCTCTTTTTCTCCTTTTCCCCCTTGTTTTTTCTTTTTCTCACTTCTTTTTATCTCCCTCACCCCCGTTGTTCCTTCTCTCTTGCTCTCTCACCTCCCGCCCTCCCTCTCTCGTATTATCTTCTTTCTCCTCCCTCTTTCCTCCCTCTCTTTTCTTCCCCCTCTCTCCCCCTCCCTCTCTCTTTTCTCTTGTCTTTCTCTCCTCTCCTCCACCCCTCCCCTCTCTCTCTTTTCTCCCTCTCTTCCTTTCTTCTCTTTCTCCCTTCTTTTCTCTCTCTTTCTCTCTTCTACCCCCTCCTCTCTTCCTCTTTCTCTCTTTCCTCCTTCCCACTCCTTCTCTCTTCTTCCCCCTCTCTCCCCCTTCCTCTCTCTTTTTTCTTCCTCTCTCTCCCTTTTCTCTCTCCTGCCCCATCTCTCCTCTCTGCCCCTCATTCTCCTCTCCTCCACCCCCGCCCTCTCTCTCTCCTCTTTCCTTCTCTTTTCTCTTTCCTCTTTCTCTTCTTCTTCCTCTCTCTTCTTTCTCTGATCCCTCACCCTCCCTCTCTCCCTCTCTCCTCTTTCTTTCTCTTCCCTCCCTTCCCCTCCCTCTCCCACTCTTTTCTCTCTCCTCTCCCCTCCCCCTCTCTCTCTCCCTCCCCTCTTCTTCTCTCCTCTCTCTCTCCCTCTCTCCCTCCCTCTCTTAGGTCACAGTGGGATGGGCAGGTACCACGGCAAACACTCGTTCGAGCAGCTGAGCCACATGCGTTCGTGCCTGGTCCGCTCTCTGACCATGGAGAGCGTGAACCTGTCACGTTACCCGCCGCAGGACCGCAGACGGGCGCGCCGCTCCAGGATGGCCATGCGCGCGCCGCTCATCGACATGTCGCGCCGCACCTTCGTCTGGGCCGTGTCCGCCACCGTCATCGCCGTGGCCTCATGGTCACGCTCGTCGTCATTTTACTGATCGCGGCGGGTCTCAACTGCACCTGCTGGTACTGGAGGGCATCTACAACTACTTCTGGTGATCTAGACCTGGTTTAGACCTGGTTTAGTCCTGGTTCAGTTCTGGAGGGGCATCTACAACTACTTCTGGTGATCTAGACCTGGTTTAGACCTGGTTTAGTCCTGGTTCAGTTCTGGAGGGCATCTACAACTACTTCTGGTGATCTAGACCTGGGTTAGACCGGTTTAGACCTGGTTTAGACCTGGTTTAGTTCTGTTTAAGTTCTGGAGAGGCATCTACAACTACTTCTGGTGATTTAGACCGGAGTTAGACCTGGTTTAGACCTGGTTTAGACCTGCTCTAGACCTGGAGGGCATCTACATCTACTTCTGGTGATCTAGACCTGCTTTAGACCTGCTTTAGACCGGATTTAGTCCTGCTCTAGACCTGGAGGGGCATCTACAACTACTTCTGGTGATCTAGACCGGGTTTAGACCTGGTTTAGACCAGGTTTAGACCTGCTCTAGACCAGGTTTAGACCTGGTTTAGTCCTGGTTTAGTCATGCTCTAGTCCTGCTTATTCCTGGAGGGACATCTACAACTACTTCTGGTGATCTAGACCCGGGTTAGACCTGGGTTTAGACCTGGTTCAGTTCTGGAGAGGCATCTACAACTACTTCTGGTGATCTAGACCCAAGTTAGCCCTGGTTTCGTCTTGGTTTAGACCCGGTTTAGACTGGAGAGGCATCTACAACTACTTCTGGTGATTTAGACCGGGTTTGGACCTGGTTTAGACCTGGTTTAGTCCTGGTTTAGTCCTGCTCTAGACCTCGAGGGGCATCTACAACTACTTCTGGTGATCTAGACCGAAGTTGGACCTGGTTTTGTCCTGGTTTAGACCTGGTTTAGACCTGGAGGGGCATCTTCAACTACTTCTGGTGTTTTAGTACTTTAGACCTGGTCCAGACCTGCTTTAGTCCTGGATCATTCCTGGTTTAGTCCTGGAGAGGCAACTACTTCTGGTAATCTAGATCAGAGTTAGACCTGGTTTAGTCCTTGTTTTTGACCTGGTTTAGACCTGCTCTAGATCTGGAGGGGCATCTACAACTACTTCTGATGATTCAGATCCAGGTTAGACCTGGTTTAGACCTGCTTTAGTTTTGGTTTAGTTCTGGAGAGGCATCTACAACTACTTCTGGTGATCTAGACCGGAGTTAGACCTGGTTTAGACCTGGTTTAGTCCTGGTTTACACCTGGTTTTGTATAATTAATTCTAAATAAAAGCAGAATCATATATTTTCTCATTACAACATCACAAAAGTAACTCAAACACATTTATTTCTCTAAAATAATCTGGCCGTAACATTCACGTTCATGAGTCTTTTGTATCTTTTGTACAAGTGTAAGATAATGAGTTTAACAAGTGTTTATTATCTGTACTTAACACTTTGTTCTTTTGCACCAAAATGTTCCTGTAAAGGTGGAGTTTTTAATAAAGGTTTTGTATGTGGCCGTGTTCTGGTGATTGACCAGCAGGTGTCAGCACAGTAACACATTCACCACACAATCTAAGCCTGTCCTGGTGACTTTGGGCTTTAGGTGGGGCAACAGTCAGTCCTTTTTTACTTCTTTATTGGCCATTTCGTTGTCTACAAGGTGGATGAATCGGTTGTAACTCACTATAGGCCCATAATGAACTTCACTTTACCGGTTTTGTCGTACTCCAGACATTTTAACTATACACGTGTCACATGCTTTTGAACACTGTGTAGACTGGTCTGCATGTTAAACAATACGTCCAACATATCAAGGTAAACAAAGCGTTGAAAGTAAATCAGTTTCTAGTGGCATCTTTGTATGGCTCAACCACTTCAAAGGTGGAAGTTCACATTGGGCAAACCACAGAGGTGACAAGTAACTAAGTATTTTTACTCAAGCACTGGACTTAAGTAGGTTTCTTGAGTATCTGTGCTTTACTTGAGCATTACAAATTTTGGTGACTTTTTACTTCTTACATTTTTCAATAAATATCTGTACTTTCTCCATACAATTTATAATCAGATTAGTTACTTTATGAGCCCATGAACTTTTCTTTTCCTTTTAAAACCTTACAGAGCTGCTGTGCTGTTGTGTATTAGAGCTCTGTGAACAAGTTAACAATTGAACATTGCCAACATTTAAAAAAAAAAATTCGAACAATTACATATTTATCACATGATAAAAGTCATAACAATTATTAATAATTCACTGTAAAGCTCAACTCAAAAAATGCATTTTTAGATTGGTCTTAAAATCTGGATTTTTAGACGATTTTCCTTGTTGTTCCCAGATTGTTGCCTTATTTCAATAAATTTGTTCTTGTTTCACGCCAAATTATTTGCTATTGAAGTAAAACATTTTAACTCTCCTCATTGGCAAATTTGATTCAAACTCAAAGATCTTTGACAGTGCGATACTGCTTCTTTTTTTTACTTGAGTAAATTTACACACGTTTACTTTTACACTTTTACTCAAGTAAATACATTTCAGCAGGACTTTGACTTTAACCAGAGTCGTTTTTTACACAAGTAACTGTACTTTCACTTAAGTAGTGAACTTCAGTACTTTTGCCATCTCTGGCAAACCAAGGCCTTTCTTTTGCCATCTGTAAGCTTTTACATCATGATTTGGCTCAATCTGTGGGCACGGGAGATATAGACCCATTTACTGTTAGTAAACAAAGATGGCTGCGCGCGCTAACTGGAGCCCTGAGTGGTCCCAGTCTCAGGCTTTTCAAGCTACGCAGGTGCATTTTCAATAATAAATCGCAAAACTCTCTTCAAATACTCAATTTAACGAACAGCAAGCGACTCCAGATCCATGTACAGTTATACTGAATGTTAGCATGACGTTAGTAAGTGTCCCGACATTCAGCCACCTGATATTTACTTATATTTGATGGAAAAACTCATGTGCACAAGAGAAAAGCTTTAAGCACAAATCCCTTGATGAGTTTGACGACATAATTTGCAGAAAAGTACAGGAGGTGAGTTGACGTGACATTGCTTAAGATTTTTGTGTAAGTTGCGTTAATTATTTATCAATTATCAGTGGAGAATTAGACTCACAGTAAACTGCACCTGTGGCATTATTTTGTGCTGATTTCTACAGAAGATTATTGTATAAAAGACTCAGAGGATAAACTTACATGACTCTGAGGACATGTATTTGTTTTGATGGTGATCCCTCATTGTTTCTATAGATTTTAGCGGCTAGCTAGTTAGCCCGAAAAAATCACGAGTTATAAAATGTGTCACTGGTGCAAACCCAAGGAACACATTAGGAACGGTCAGAGCTTCGTTTGAAGTCATTGTTAAGTTTTCTAACCGTTTAATATCGTTAGTACAGCTTACTCGTTTTGTATAGAAACTTATGGGGAAACTCTGCGGAGGCACCAGTGAAGCTCCGCCCCCAAAATGACATAGGCTCTGAACGGGTCTATTGGACGAGTTACTGTCATGGACAGAAGATTCACTTTTCCAACAATCTGACAAATAATTTGTCGGATTTGCTATCGCTGTTGAATTTAGAGCCAACCCACTATAATCAGCTCCAAGTTGTTCCAATACTTGTCTTGCAGTGAATCTGAAAAAAGACACTTTATTAGTCACTGAAGTCACTCACAAAAACCAAAAGGCAATTTTTGACCCATCTTTTTTTTTATGGCTCAGAGTTGCTGATTTATTAAAAAAAAAAAAAATGTGGACAGCCATATTCTCACTACCATTTTGGCTCATTGTAGTTCAATATTCATCCATTAGGTGTCTCAGAAGAGGAACTATGGGCTTTTGAAGTAAAAATGGACATGTTTTTATGTTTGTTCATTTTGAGCAGCATCAATAACCTGTGGCCTGTTCATGTTTTGACTTTGTTTGTTTGTTTGTTTGTTTGTTTGTTTGTTTGCTTGCTTGCTTGTTTGTTTGTGTTCATGAGGTGTAACTCTTCCTGCAGGAGTTTTTAAAAAGAGTCTGAAGTTGTGTTTTATCAGTTTGATCCGATCAGAGCGACGCCTGTTCTCCGTCTGTTTCCTCGTTCTCTTCACGACAGCAGCTGCTCCACATCAACACAACAGTAACACTTGTATAAAAGTCGTCTTGAGCTACGGGTGGAATGTCAAATATGAAAATACATGAACGGACACAGACATAACAAGTGCACAAACCAGATGCATCGTTTCAAGTGTCGCAGCAGCACAATAAAATAAGAACAAACATGTAGAAGTCCGGATGGATGATCAGACCTTTACAAATTGGTACTGAGGTCCAATCTCATCATCTTTCTTGAACTTTATGATAACTTTTTTGACATAACGCCACATTAACAACCTCCTTTTAAATCTGGTTGTGACTCGACTTAAAGTAGCTAAAAACACACTTTATTCGCCAGAAAACATCTAAAAAGAATTAAAAAGTTTAGCTCTCCGTGCCTTAGCATAGGATTCCCCTCAGCACTGTTCTGATCCACTCTCAATGTTAAGTTTCCCCCACTGAAGTCCGTTAGTGGGCGTGACCTCTGATGCCGACTGAAGTCCGTTAGTGGGCGTGACCTCTGATGCCGACTGAAGTCCGTGAGTGGGCGTGACCTCTGATGCCGACTGTATCTGTTGAGAGTGGATCAATGGAGCTCAACAGTGTTTGATCTCCCTGGTTCTGAAAGTAAATTACCGTTTGTAAAGTGCCGCAGACTATTGAAAAATTCAGTTTAAAGTCATGTCGTGGGATAACCAGCTAACTCAGATCCACAGCGCGGTTGTTTTCAGTCTAAAACGCACATACAGTATATAACTTAAAATTCGGCAAAATATCTTAATTACTTTGTAGTTTATAAAGCTGCAGAAATGGATTTTAAACAAAATGTAGTCTTATGACTAGGGTGACCAGATTTTTAAAATTAAAAACAGTTTTTTTTGTGAAAATAACAGATAAATAAGTATATTTTTGTGCATTTAGTCAATTCGAGGCTCCTTCACACTCCTGTATTCTCTCAAACTTTTATCACAGCAAATTGATGCATTTTTTGTTGTGTTTTGGTTATTTTCAAGCATGATTTTTGTCTAGTTTGAGTAAAAAAACAATATATTCCCCCCTTCACTGTAAAACTGGGACAAAACAATGGTTTTGGATACATTTGCTGGGACATGAGACACAGGGCTCAAAATAGGGACTGGAGCCCTGAGTGGTGCCCAGTCTCAGGCTTTTCAAGCTACGCAGGTGCATTTTCATAAAAATATCGCAAAACTCTCTTTAAAAACTCAATTTAACGAACAGAAAGCGACTCCAGATCCATGTACAGTTATCTACTGAATGTTAGCATGACGTTAGTAAGTGTCCTGACATTCAGCCACCTTATATTTACTTATATTTGATGGAAAAACTCATGTGCAGAAGAGAAAAGCTTTGAGCTACAAATCCCTTGATGAGTTTGACGACGTAATTTGCGGAAAAGCTCAGGAGGTGAGTTACCGTGACATTGCTTAAGATTTTTGTGCAAGTTGAGTTAATTATTTATCAATTATCAGTGGAGAATTAGACTCACAGTAAACTGCACCTGTGGCTTTATTTTGTGCTGATTTCTACAGAAGATTATTGTATAAAAGACTCAGAGGATATACTTACATGACTCTGAGGCGATGTATTTGTTTTGATGGTGTTCCCTCATTTTTTCTATAGATTTTAGCGGTAAGCTAGTTAGCCCGAAAAAATTACGAGTTATAAAATGTGTCACTGGTGCAAACCCAAGGAACACATTAGGAATGGTCTGAGCTTCGTTTGAAGTCATTGTTAAGTTTTCTAACCGTTTAATATTGTTAGTACAGCTTACTCGTTTAGTATAGAAACTTATGGGGAAACTCTGCGGAGGCTCCAGTGAGGCTCCGCCCCCAAAATGACGTAGGCTCTGAACGGGTCTATAGACATCTGGTCACTTGACTTATGACTCATACAGAGCTGATTAGCCCCAAAGACATTTTCAAGCTTTAAATATTATTTTTTTTTAACATGGGATCCGAGCTTTTTGAACCAGGAAGTAAGCAGCCACTGTTGAGCTCCATAGGCCCTTTTGACGCTGCGGCTAGGCTAGCTTCGATTTAAGTAATACCTGTGGATAATTCCATCTCGTTCCATTCATTCTTTAAATGCCAGTAGATATTTTAACATGAGTAATTAAATTAAATACAGTTTAGCATTAGCTTTGAGGCACAAACAGCACATAATATACATTATAAACACGTGAGTTTTTTCTGGTGAAATATTTACCTCGTTTTTGAAGCTCTGAACATGCTTCAAATGATTATCTGGCTGTAACTTGTGTCGCTTTGTGTCAATTAAATATTTCTTTATTTTAGTGCGTTTCAGCGAATTCTCCAGAGGGAATGAACTGGACGAGAACGAACTATACACAGGTATTTTCAGACTAGAACTAGCCAAGCCGCAGCAACGTGAAAAGGGCCTATAATGCTTGTACCTTTGTTAATCCTGTAGTCATAAATAATAACAAATTCAAATCTGCAGGTCGCGAGAGGATTTTAAGATGTAATTTCACAATTATGACTTAATCATGTTTGACTGAATTTTGAACATATAAAGCAATAAACTACTAAAATAAATACATGTCAACCCAATTCTCTAACAGCTTTAAACATCATTTGAATTGTTTTATTTTAATTTCACGTCCCGTGGCTCTGCACCTGTCGACGCCGCCCACCTATCCTCACCTGTCCAATCAGACGCCTCCGACAGGAAGTAGAATGTGGCTCGTCTGCATTACATTCCTCTGCCAGATAAGATTCAGATTCTGATCAGAAGATGATTTAATGCAGAGTCACAGCTCCATCGTCACAGCTGCGTTTGATTTACTGAAGATTCACCGTCAGCTCAGAGGAAAAGGTAAGAGAAATGTTTGGTGCTTGATTTATATTAGAAATGAATGTGTCATCTTTTTCATAATATAAAAGTTTATATCAAATACAATTAGGTCAGAGGAGGGAGATTATTTTTACCCGAGGGCCGGACTGCGAACACTGGAGTAACAAATTCTTATTACAAACACATTTCTACAAAAGATTATATAAAAAGTTGGGCTACAGAATAAACTTTTAACATTGTGAGATTAAGCTAATAATTTAATGAATACAGTTCTAATTTTTTAGACTATTGCTTCAACTTTTAAGAGATTGAAATTGTAATTTTATTAGAAAAAGACAAAGTGTCAGAGCTTAAAGCTGCACTGTGCAACTTTCTGGAAGTGAAAAGTCATCTGCACAGTTCAGTCGAATTAGAAAGTCAAAACCAGACTTTGCTGGCCTCCTCCAGGCCAAGTAATTGTCCATTTTGTGGTCATACAAGTCTGTTCAAAGTAAAAACATAATTTTTTAATTATTTATCTAGTGTAAATAAATGACAAAACAACTGCTTTTGTTCAAGTTTATTTTTGGCCAAAAAGTTAGAGTGCGTCTTTCAGGAAATGTCTTCAGTGTCTTCAGTGCTGCAGAATAATAGTTCACTTTGGGTCTGATTGAAGAAGAATAGACTTGGAGTCAAACAATGTCTCACTTGTGTGGACGTTAAAGTTCAGTTTTAATCTAAACTATTTGCCACTTTATTCTCAGAAAAACACAACTTTTTTTCTTGCATTTTTTGCAACACAACTTTATTCTTGTTAAACTATTACTTTTTCTCACACAGCAACAAATATTTAAAGCTTCAACGCAAGGCGATATGCCTCCTGCACACAGACTGAGCCGCACAGATTCACATGGATTACTGCGAGAATGCTCGTTTTATGACGTGAAAGTCGCATCAAACCGCTGTGATCCCCAGGAAAAATAGACACTCTACAGATTCTTTCAGCACACTTGCGCGGTTCTCAGACGTGCACTCACTTTGCACTTGAGTACAAGGGCACATTGGTTTTAAGCACTTTAAACTCGGACTCGGTGTACGGCAGGGTGCGAGTGCACGTCTGAGAGTCGCACGAATGTGCAGAAAGAATCCATAGAGAGTCTATTTTTGTTGCAGTGGTCTGATGTGACTTTCAAGTCATACTACAAGCATTCTCGCTGTAATCCACGTGAATCCGTGTGACTTTGGGCAATAACAGACCACAGTGGACTGAAGCTGGTGAACAAGGCACTGAGCAAGAAAGTCTGACACGTCTCGAACCGAACTCACCTCACAGTCTGTGTATGGGAGGCGTTAAGCTCATTTCATACTTGACGCATCCGCGAGGACCATGAGGGTCCGCGCGGCGGAAATACGTAATTTTTAGAGACACGCCCCCTCAAGCGCCGTCTGCTTGAACCAGGTTTTCCTGGTCGGCGCTGGCGGCGTCAGGGAAAAATCTGTGACTACGCGGACGGTCCGCGCGGCAATCAACGGTCTTTCTATGGCAGCTCCCTACTGCCCTCTACAAGCAGCCGCTTGAAACAAACAGAAACTATAAAAACTGTCAGCGTCTGCTCCGCTCTAGTCCACGCGTCTAATGTCCGTGCAGACTTCACGTGTGGGAGGCATAAACTAAGCTTCACTCAATACAAATGTGGCTGTTGTCGTCTGTGTGTTGTTTTTTAATGACTAAAAGTACCAATAAGTAAGCCGATAAAATACCAGATCAATAAGCAGTATCTTTAAGAGTTGTAGTAACTTAACGTTACCATTCCATCCCATCTGACTTTGTGATGTTAGAACAGAATTAAAACTCTTTCTTCTCCTCCTGCAGGCCGGCGTCATGTCTCTGCGCTCTCACGAGGACCTCTGCTGCCCCGTGTGTCAGGACGTGTTCACTGACCCTCTGGTGCTCGGCTGCAGCCACAGTCTGTGCCGCGGCTGTTTGGAGTCGTGGTGGAACGAGAAGGGCATCCGAGAGTGTCCCGTGTGCAAACAGGTGTCCGCGCAGTCCGCTCCGGCGTCCAACCTGGCTCTGCGCAACCTGTGTGAGAGTCTGCTGGCCGAGCTGCACCGCGAAGAACAATCTGATACTGAAATCAACTGCAAAACACATACTGAGGCTGAAGTCAACTGCAAAGGACAATCTGAAGCTGCGTGTGGGACGGAACAAACCTACAAAAGACAAACTGAGGCCGAACACTCCACAACACTCTACAAACCACATTTTGACACCAAACTCCACCGCAAAGAACAATCTGAGGTCAAACTCCACTGCAATACACAAACTGAGGCCGAACGCTCCTACAAACCACATTTTGACTCCAAACTCCGCTGCAAAACACAAACGGATGCCGAATTCACCTCCATATCACAACCAAAGGCCGAACACACCTCCAAGACACAAACTGAGGCTGAACTCAACTACAAAAGACAAACTGAAGCCGAACACACCTATAAACCACAGTCCGACGCCATGTGTGGGCTGCATTCAGAGAAACTCACCTTATTCTGCCTGGAGCACCAGAGCCCGGTGTGTCTCGTTTGCAGAGACTCAGAGAAACACGTCGGACACCACTTCAGACCCATCGACGAAGCGTCCAAACAGCACAAACACAAACTGGACGACTTCCTCAAACCGCTGCGCGCGAAGGTGCAGACGTTCGACGGGATCCAGGCGGAGTACGCGCAGACGCTGGCGCACGTGGCCGCGCAGGCGCAGCGCGTGGAGGAGCGGATCCGGGCGCAGTTCGAGAGAGCGTACGGGTTTCTGCGCGCGGAGGAGCAGAGCCGCGTCCGGGCGCTGAGGGAGGAGGAGCAGGAGAAGAGCCGCGCTGTAGCAGAGCGCGCACACGCGCTGCGGCTGCAGGTGGCGCCGCTGCAGGCCGTGCTGGAGCAGGCGGAGGAGCAGCTGGGGGCGGAGTCTGTGGCATTTCTGCAGCGCTACAAGAGCACGGTGGGACGAGTGCAGCGCTGCCCTCTGCTGGAGGAGCCGGCGCCGGTCACGGATGCACTCATCAACGAGGTGAGAGAACAGTTCAACTATTTTAAAGTTGGGGTAAATTTAGTTGTAAATTTGTAAACTTTGCGTTTTTCATTAAAAGGTCTCTGAAAAATGCGGCATTTTGTGAAAAAATTAGACCACCGTGCACTGTCTGTATTCAATAATAAAGAATTTTACTTTTTAGAGCCGAATGCTGCTGTCTGATTGGCTGTTCTTGGGTGGTCCTCTCCAGTTTCACTTTGTTGTTTGTAAAAAGAAGTTTTTAAAATGAATGAAATGAATTCAAGGCGATATTAACCATGTGTCAAAAGGATTTAGAGAGAAAGTTGTCAGATTTAAACATGAATCTGACGCCAGTGTGAAAATCAGCTACCACCACATCTTTAAAAGTTGAAGGATTTTCTAAGGAAAGACAAATCCAGTAGCTGTTACTGTTTTTCAAATAATGCACATGTTCCTCCGCCCAAAGCCACGCCCACCACTGCTGCTGGGCCAATGAGCACCTTAGAAACATAATGACTGACAGATTCACAGATCAATAGATCAAGAGATACCTCATACAGGCCTCACCATGTCCACAGTTTATATACATTTTTATGATTTAAAGTTTAATTTTTTTTCAAGATGTTGCATTGTTTATTTCCGGTTTGGACCAAAGCAGTGCAGACCCTCAGTTCCCGTTCTGTTCAATCTCAATTAGTCAAGATGCGCTAAAATAATGAAATGTTTAATTGACACCCAGCAGAAAACACATCAAAGTCAATAATCCAACTTTCACATAAGATATAAATATTTTATCAGGTAAAATCCTTGTGTTTTTTGTGCCCCAAAGCTCTTATAATGTGAAGTTAATTTAGACAACACTACAAACTGAACCAGCTTTTTAATGTACTTTTATCAAATTGTCTACTTTATATGTATGTTAACTTGAAAGCAAATGCATCAATGTCTTTTAAAAGCCCGTGTCTTAGAAAGGAACCTTATTTTAAAGTGTTACCAAAATAATTTGTAGACCAACAATACAATTGTGGTCAGCTAAGACAACATTGACAATTAATTGACTAAACGACCGAAGGCGTAAAGCCCTAGAAAAGTCCAGATGGTGAATATTAATATCATTGACCAATCTCGACAGAACACACCTAGACGGATCTGGATCTGGATCTGGAGGCAGCGTGAGCCTGGTGTTAGATAATCCATCAGAGTACAATGTTATTGAACATTGTTATATTGTTATATGAAACTCCTGCTCATGATCCGTCCTCATGACTTCATCTCATTCTTTGTCTTCAGGCGACTCACGTGGGGAACCTGCTGTACTGGGTCTGGACCAGGATGTCAGACCTGGTTGAGTTCTGCCCGGTGCTCTTTGACCCCAACACCCTGGACCCTCACCTGAGCCTGACCCCTGACCTCAGCGCAGTGACGCGGGCCGATCACGAGGAGGCGCTGCCGCACAACCCGGAGCGCTTCAGGAAGTACTTCGCCGTGCTGGGGTCGGAGGGCTTCAGCAGCGGCACGGCTCAGTGGGAGGTCAGTCACTTTTACTACAGATTCACCCAGAAAAACACTGTTATAACCTCATGTTCTTTATAACAATGGGTCATGGTCAGGGTTAACTCACTGTGCCCTGCTGCAGACCAGTCTTTCCATCTCATCTCCTCCCACAAACTGCGCTGTAAAACTTTGTAAGACCAAAGAACAATGTGGATCCATAGAGTTGGATCCAAGCGTATTTATTTATTTAAGGTTAAGGTTAAGGTTAAGGACGGTCAGTCCATACGCTATTGGAGCCGAGCCTGGGTCGTGCTCGGTAGTGGGGACACAGTATGTCCGTGCATGTGCTATGCTAGGCAGGGGTAACTTACAGGGCACCCCAAGGCAGAAGAACAGCGGAGGGAGAGATGTAGAACGGCTGGGGAAATATTGAATACGTTACTGACATTTAAGTTTAAAGGGTCACTGTGTAAGATTGAGAGGAATTTTAATGATCACTTATAGTCCACAAACATTTAAATCATATTTATTCTTTACAACATGAATACTGAAGAGAGCACTGTTAACCAATCCACATCAATTGTGATACATTTATACTTATTTGAAATGTTTTATTACGACCGGAACGTGGATCATTGACGCTAGATGGCCTCATGCTTAATAGGTAAAATGCATGTGAATGGCTCCCTCTAGTGTTCAAAAGTGGAAATCACTTTGTTTGTTTGTTTTTCTTACATAATGCCCCTTTAAAAACATTTTTTCTTAAAACAACCTCTGATATAATTATTCCTCGACTAGTTGACAAACTCTCAAAGTATTCGTGCGTGACCTTTCTAGTCGATTAGACGACTAGCCTGTGCAAGCCCTAGTGCACAGTGATAAGCTTTAGCGGACAACAGCGCTGGCTGGTGTTGCTGCCAGTTTGTGTCAATCAGCCGTGGCTCTTTCTGCTGCTTGATTGTGTGCGCACATCTCCTGTGTGGATAAATAAATAATCCATCTATAAGCTACTGCTGTTGGCTCTACAACTTTCGCTCTGATTGGTCAGAGACGTCAGGCTCGTGTTTTCAGATCTGCTCGGCTCAAGCTCGACCCGCAAAGAATTTTATGGAAAACATAACTGCGCATGTTTGATATCCTAGAACAGTAGTTCCTAATCTGGGGGGCGGATTTAAGGGGGTCCCCAGAACTTTGTCTGATCAGTGAGTCAAGTTCTAAAAGTAGTTACAAGTGCAACTTTATTGGTAAAAAACACAAATCTAAGGACCAAAACACAACAATAGCTGTTTATTTGACTGAAACAAATGGTTTTAATTAAAAATGTCATCATACAATAAGTTTGGGAGGCCGCTATTTTAAACAGGGGGGGCTCGACAAGTTTTCCTTTCAATCAGGAGGGGCTTCAAGAAAAAAGGTTGGGAACCACTGGTCTAGAACACCTAGCCAGAGGCTGAACCTATCGGCCACTATGGCAACAAACAGTAGTGAGCAAAAACCATTGACACACAGCGTCTTCCCTTTTTTTGATCACTGGGGTTTGGTTTCTGCTGCCATTGATTCTGTTTCAGCACAAATACAAACGTTTTTCTTCTTTTGAAAGAAGATCAGAGAGGTGACACTTGTTCTATCCCTCGTGCACATTGGATATGCCATTATGATTCATTGCTTTGATTGGTTAAGCACAAACTAATGTAGACCGCACACCTAATCAGGTCGAAGTATTTCATCAAACATCCCACCTTTTTGCAAACGTTTTAGCGGGAGAAGTTCCAAAGTGGAAGAACTCAAATAAAAATTCAACAAAGATCCATCTGACATGAGCCAAGTTAAAGGATTTTAGTGTGAAGAGTAATGGTCCAAACACTGATCCTTGAGGTACACCTTTATATTCTGCTGTGTGTCTCCCCCTGCAGGTGGACGTGAGCCGCTCAGCCCAGTGGAGAGTCGGAGTCCTGGCCCACGGTTTACCTCTGGAACAAGCTCAGTGGGTCCTGTGGCTGTTCAACGGAGTGTTAGCCGCGCAAGCTCCGGGGAAACCTCTGAGCATAATGCGCGACCTCCGCCCCCCGCGCCGCGTCAAAATCAGCCTCTACTGCGACCTGGGCCAAGTCCGCTTCATCGACTCGCACGACGGGAGCGAGATCTGCGCGCTACGCTTCCCTCCGGGCCTCAGGATGTTCCCTTTCGTCAAAACGTGGGACACCGCCAGCATCGTGCGCGCCAACGTCAAAGTTCTGGTCGATTTCAAGAAAGAAAATCAGCCGAGCAAAAAGCTGGATCTGCGTAAGATGCTCGACAACGTGTCCGTGCGCCAGAAAAGCAAAACCGCGACAGAAGAGGCCAGTTTTGGAGCGCAGAAGAAAGAAGAAACAGATGAAGAAGAGGACGACGTGGACAAGCAGAAACGACTAAATAAAGAAAGATTTTTACGAGAGCAACAAGAGGCAAAAGCAGCGGGAAACTTGGATGCAAATGGAGGAAAAGAAAAGTCACAGAAGAAAGAAGAAGAAATGGAAGAAGAGGATGATGTGGCCAAACAGAAACGACTAAATAAAGAAAGATTATTACAAGAGACAAACGTAGCGACAAAAGTGGATACAAATGAAGAAAAGAAGAGAAGGAAAAGAGCGATAAAGAAGACAAGAGTGAAAGAGAATGACTAGTTTATTTTTGTGAATCAAGGAAAGATATTGTTATTTAAGAATGATTTAAAAAGGCTGAATGATTGAGTCCTTCACTGTAAAAAATAATGGTAAAGTTTTTTTAAAAATACAAGTGCAATTTCTGCATTAAGTTTATGAGTTTTGGATTTTTCTCTCTTTCACTCCCCCTCTATCTTTTTTCTCTCTCTCTTCTCTCTCTCTTTCTTTCTTCCTCTCTCTTTCTTTTTCTCCCTCTCTCTTCCTCTCTCTCCCTCCCGTCTCTCTTTCTCTCTTTCTTTTTCTCTTCTCTCTTTCTTCCTTTGTCTTCTCTCTCTCCCTTGTCTCTCTCTTCCTCTCTCTCTCTCTCTCTCTCCCCATCTCTTTCTCTCTTTCTTTTTCTCTCTCTCTTTCTTCCTTTCTCTTCTCTCCCTCCCTGTCCCTCTCTTCTCTCTCTCTTCCTCTCTCTCCCTCGTCTCTCTCTCTTCCTCTCTCTCTCTCTCTCCCCATCTCTTTCTCTCTTCCTTTTTCTCTTCTCTCCCTCCCTGTCCCTTTCTTCTCTTCCCTCTCTCTCTCTCTCTCTCTCTATCTCTCTCCCTCCCGTCTCTCTATCTCTCTTTCTCTTCTCTCTTTCTTCCTTTGTCTTCTCTCTCTCCCTCGTCTCTCTCTTCTCTCTCTCTTCCTCTCTCTCTCTCTCTCCCCATCTCTTTCTCTCTTCCTTTTTCTCTTCTCTCCCTCCCTGTCCCTTTCTTCTCTTCCCTCTCTCTCTCTTCTCTCACCCCCCTCTCTCCCTCCCCGTCTCTCTCTCTCTCTCTTCTCTCTCTCTTCCTCTCTCTCTCTCCCCATCTCTTTCTCTCTTCCTTTTTCTCTTCTCTCCCTCCCTGTCCCTTTCTTCTCTTCCCTCTCTCTCTCTCTATCTCTTCTCTCACCCCCCTCTCTCCCTCTCTCTTCTCTCTCTCTTCCTCTCTCTCTCTTCCCATCTCTTTCTCTCTTCCTTTTTCTCTTCTCTCTTTCTTCCTTTGTCTTCTCTCTCTCCCTTGTCTCTCTCTTCTCTCCTCTTTCCTCTCTCTTCCTCTCTCTCTCTCTCCCATCTCTTTCTCTCTTCCTTTTTCTCTTCTCTCCCTCCCTGTCCCTTTCCTCTCTTCCCTCTCTCTCTCTCTCTCTCTCTCTATCTCTTCTCTCACCCCCCCTCTCTCCCTCTCTCTTCTCTTCCTCTCTCTCTCTCTCCCCATCTCTTTCTCTCTTCCTTTTTCTCTTCTCTCCCTCCTTGTCCCTCTCTTCTCTTCCCTTTCTCTATCTCTTCTCTGACCCCCCCTCTCTCCCTCCCTCTCTTTATCTCTCTCTTACAACAACAAAAGCTCATGTAACTCTTCTGCTTTATGACTTTTTACAGCGCACTAATGACTTTATTTTACAGTGCAGCATTAACCCACACACACACACAGATTCCACTCACAGACGGCTGAACGCGAAGCTTCCGTGTGTTTATCCGCCGCTGCCGCCGCTCGTCGATACAAACGTAATGCTCCACGGACGCTGCAGGTCGTAACTGTCACTCGCCGTTATCTATGCGCTTCATTTCATGCGCTTGTGACGCACTGGACTGACGCAGGAGCAAAGGTCGGCTCCGCTTCCTCCGTCGTCACGCTTCAGAAACAATCGTCTGTCACTCACGCTTCAGAACAATCCTTCAATCTTAAAGGCAGAAAACTGGTAGCCTACATTTTTATACATTATTATAAACCGGGCGGGAGTAGAGATTAATTATGAATAATTATTTTCAAAAAAGATGTGAAGAAAATAAGTAAAACCTTAAAATACAACTTGGCAACTTCAACTTTCTATAGAAGCAGCAAAAATGTACTTAAAGGCGATGATATTGCCACAATTCTCATATTGCATCTCCAGCTGGGCACAAGCAAATAAAACTACCTTAAAGCCATTAGAATCCATATACAAACATGCACTAAAGATTCTTGATTAAAAAAAACACAATTGTATCATCATTGCCATATACTGGATAAATATAAATTGCTGAGTTTTTCACAATCTGGCTCCGCCCCCTCTTAAAGAGTTCATTCATCAGACTTCAGAAGTAACAAGAGCCGAAGGACAACGCAGCCTCCCAAAGTGTAGAACAAGCCTGGCCCAGGACAACGCAGCGTCCCAAAGTGTAGAACAAGCCTGGCCCAGGACAACGCAGCGTCTCAAAGTGTAGAACAAGCCTGGCCCAGGACAACACAGCCTCCCAAAGTGTAGAACAAGCCTGGCCCAGGACAACGCAGTGTCTCAAAGTGTAAAACAAGCCTGGCCCAGGACAACGCAGTGTCTCAAAGTGTAGAACAAGCCTGGCCCAGGACAACGCAGTGTCTCAAAGTGTAGAACAAGCCTGGCCCAGGACAACGCAGCATCTCAAAGTGTAGAACAAGCCTGGCCCAGGACAACGCAGCCTCCCAAAGTGTAGAACAAGCCTGGCCCAGGACAACGCAGCGTCCCAAAGTGTAGAACAAGCCTGGCCCAGGACAACGCAGCGTCTCAAAGTGTAGAACAAGCCTGGCCCAGGACAACGCAGCGTCTCAAAGTGTAGAACAAGCCTGGCCCAGGACAACGCAGCGTCTCAAAGTGTAGAACAAGCCTGGCCCAGGACAACGCAGCGTCTCAAAGTGTAGAACAAGCCTGGCCCAGGACAACGCAGTGTCTCAAAGTGTAGAACAAACCTGGCCCAGGACAACACAGTGTCTCAAAGTGTAGAACAAGCCTGGCCCAGGACAACACAGTGTCTCAAAGTGTAAAACAAGCCTGGCCCAGGACAACGCAGTGTCTCAAAGTGTAGAACAAGCCTGGCCCAGGACAACGCAGTGTCTCAAAGTGTAGAACAAGCCTGGCCCAGGACAACGCAGCATCTCAAAGTGTAGAACAAGCCTGGCCCAGGACAACGCAGCCTCCCAAAGTGTAGAACAAGCCTGGCCCAGGACAACGCAGTGTCTCAAAGTGTAAAACAAGCCTGGCCCAGGACAACGCAGTGTCTCAAAGTGTAGAACAAGCCTGGCCCAGGACAACGCAGTGTCTCAAAGTGTAGAACAAGCCTGGCCCAGGACAACGCAGCATCTCAAAGTGTAGAACAAGCCTGGCCCAGGACAACGCAGCCTCCCAAAGTGTAGAACAAGCCTGGCCCAGGACAACGCAGCGTCCCAAAGTGTAGAACAAGCCTGGCCCAGGACAACGCAGCGTCTCAAAGTGTAGAACAAGCCTGGCCCAGGACAACGCAGCGTCTCAAAGTGTAGAACAAGCCTGGCCCAGGACAACGCAGTGTCTCAAAGTGTAGAACAAACCTGGCCCAGGACAACACAGTGTCTCAAAGTGTAGAACAAGCCTGGCCCAGGACAATGCAGCGTCTCAAAGTGTAAAACAAGCCTGGCCCAGGACAACGCAGCGTCTCAAAGTGTAGAACAAGCCTGGCCCAGGACAACGCAGCCTCCAAAAGTGTAGAACAAGCCTGGCCCAGGACAACGCAGCCTCCCAAAGTGTAGAACAAGCCTGGCCCAGGACAACGCAGTGTCTCAAAGTGTAGAACAAGCCTGGCCCAATCGGCTTTCTCATACCAAGCAACAAAGCAATGGAATAAACTACCCACTGAGGTGATCAATAAAAATGATATTCACACCTTCTCTAAAGAAATAAAAAAGTGGTTCATTGTAAACCAGAGATGCACACACTAACACAAATGTTATTACCTATGTGATGTGATGTAATGTAATGAAATGTTATTAAGTTATTGTAAGTATGTTAAAAATGGTAAGAATTATGAGTTAATTAATTATGATTTTTTTTTTTTTAAATCCCTTATAGATTATTGTGCTGCTAGTATCATGTATATTGTATTATATTGTAATTGTAAACAGTTTGTACTAGGCATTAGACAACACTATGTTAAATACAGATAAATGAATGAGAGTGGAGGATGTGTGAGTGTGTACTGTTTATTACTGCCCTTTTCCTTGTGCCTTTTCTCAAGACTGCAGCTATAATCTGCTACAGGCATCTTTACCTTTTTGGGTAACTTGTAACTGCACATTGTCCTGTTAAATAAATTCATAAAGAAAGAAAGAAAGAAAGAAAAAAGAGAGAGGTGGCGAGAGGAGAGAGAGACAGAGAGAGAGGAAGAGACTCTAACCAACAGTTTAGCCCTGTTTCCATAGGCTCGGGTTGGGGCGGTACGGTATGGTCCTATGCTGTTTCCACTGCGCAAAGCGAACCGTTCTTCCCCGTTTGCTGGGTCCATAGCGAGCCGCTCTCAGCCCTGCCTTTACCCAGGACCCTGGAGCAGACCTCGGAGCGGTCCCCCCTTTAGTCTCGATGATTGGACAAGAGAAGACACAGGCTCAAGCGAAAAAAAAAAAAAAGAGCAGAAACATGAAATAATGTTCCTCACCTAACGCAGATTTGATCCCCTGCCAAACCGCCGCATTTACACGGCTGAAAACTTTATTTGTTGCTCTGATAGACTTAGCAAAGCAAAGCTAGCGCATTAGCATCAGCTGTTTTCCGGTTTGCCGAAGCAAAACACTGGTAAAAAATTGTACATCCTGTGCGTAATGTGTCCGACATAATCCAGCCTCAACGCATTAAACAAAATGCGTTTGAAAATCATTATAGAGTCGCAGAGACTTTGCAAAAAAGGTAAATAAATTATAAAAAAGTGACGATAAACCGGAAGTAGTTTTTTGTTTACACCAGCGTGACTTTCATTTAACAGCGCCACAGACTAAAAATTATTACGCGTCTTTTTGTGAATCGCTCAGATTGATGCCAGGAAGAAAAAGTATAATTCGGGTATATTTTCTTTTTTATTTATTTAAGAAATCATGTGTAATGTGTGAGTGACGTAGCAGACCCTCTGGAGCCTGGACCTGCAGTGGAAACGCTCACCATCATTAACATAAGCGGCCCAAACCGCTCCAAAGTGAACCGGTCTGGGGGACCCAGGCTAATGGAAACGTGGCTCAAGTAATCTCAGTTCTGGGCCACAGATAAAACCAAAAGAACATTTCTAAATCCAGTTGTGATCAGAGAATTGATGTGTGTTTTTCCTCCTCAGCTCCTCCTCTGTGTCTCTGTCTCTCTGTGTCTCTGTCTTTTGTCGCTGTGGTCTCCGTGTCCAGGGGCGTAGCACCAAATTCTGGGCCCCAGGTACAAATTTTGCTCATGGGCCCCTAATACAGAACACAATCTTGTGCTTTAACTAATGTAACCATGTCTGTATTTTTCAGATTCATTTGGGGTTTTATTTCTTCTAGAAGATGAAAATAATTATTTCTTTCACACACAATTTGCTAAGAGTTGGTTTTAGTTTTTTGCAGGCTTCAGCAGATCAAATTGAAGGCTTTGGAATGCTAATTTTCAAGATTTTTATTGCCACAACTGATGTCAGAACAAAGTTTGTTATTTGCGTTGAAACTATTGGGTTGGAATTAGAGACCTGCACTGGACTAGATTTTCATGACCGTTCCCGCCCGATCCCGACGCCCCCGTGTGCCTGCCCGCCCGAGAAACCCCCGCAGGTCCCGACAGGTCCCGACTTTTTTTTTTTTGGAGACAGAGGTTGCGTGGCGGCTCCAGGGCATCACAACATGAACACAAATGACTAAACTCTGCATAACTCTCTGCATCTAGACTTAAAATGATAGGCACCAGCCTAAATAATCTGTAACAAGACAATTATGTTCGTTTGACACATTCAATCATAAAGCCATGATGTCTGTGTATTTCTTACCTGAAATACAAAGCTCCTCACACCTCCAGTTTCTGCTAAACAAACACTTTACTTGCCCAAACTCCGTGTGTTTTATCTCCATCTCCCCGTGCGTAAAAGCCAGTCCTTCATTCACTCCTCTGGACCCGTGCTGCGGCTGCTGCTGCTGGCGCGAGGACGCACAGATGATACACACGCTAGACTAGGAAATACAGCAGCACCGGTGTTACGTCTCTCTGTTGACCAGCAGCGCGCACAAAGTGTTATTTCTTTCTTGCTGCGTAATATTTTCAAGACAGCGGAGAGAGCGCGAGTCCGGTCGGGTCTCGAGGTGTTTGGCCTGACCGCCCGCTCCCGCCCGAGGCAACGTTAAAACCGCCCGATCCCGAGGGTTTGCTCACGGGTCCCGTGGGTCCCGTGGGAATTCCCGCCCGAAGCAAGTCTCCAGTTGGAATTACAGCTTTCACTCACACTTTAGCTAACTTGTTATAAGATATAAACTTGTCTATGTGATTCTAGAAATATACTTGTGACATTCTAATGTTGCTGAATTGAGTTGCGATAATTTTCGACACAAAACCCTGTGAACCCTAGCTGTTTGTTCACTGAAATCTGCATAATCTTGCGTACAATATTATAATCTCTATTATATTTGTTAATAATTTGGCTAATTCTTCTTCTTCTTTATTCAGTGATTTTCTTTGTCCAAAGTCTATTAGTTATGTTGTTATTGAAGTGATAGAACTCTCTGATATCACATATAATTGCATTTAGAGGAACAATCTCACTCAAGTAAAAATGACACGGTTTTGGGGGCCCTTTACTGCCCTGGGCCCCGGGGAAAATGGCACCATTTACCCCCCCCCCTAGTCTGACGCCCCTGTCTGTGTCTGTGTGTCGCTCTAGTCTCTGCAGTTCTGTCAGGTCCTGGCTCAGTCTGGTCTGGTCTGGTCTCTGCAGCTGTGTCAGGTCTGGTCTGGTCTGGTCTTTAGTCTCTGCAGTTCTGTCAGGTCCTGGTCTGGTCTGGTCTCTGCAGCTGTGTCAGGTCCTGGTCTGGTCTTTAGTCTCTGCAGCTGTGTCAGGTCCTGGTCTGGTCTTTAGTCTCTGCAGCTGTGTCAGGTCCTGGTCTGGTCCTGGTCTGGTCTTTAGTCTCTGCAGCTGTGTCAGGTCCTGGTCTGGTCTGGTCTTTAGTCTCTGCAGCTGTGTCAGGTCCTGGTCTGGTCTGGTCTTTAGTCTCTGCAGCTGTGTCAGGTCCTGGTCTGGTCTGGTCGGTCTTTAGTCTCTGCAGCTGTGTCAGGTCCTGGTCTGGTCTTTAGTCTCTGCAGCTGTGTCAGGTCTGGTCTGGTCTTTAGTCTCTGCAGCTGCGTCAGGTCCTGGTCTGTCTTTAGTCTCTGCAGCTGCGTCAGGTCCTGGTCTGGTCTGGTCTCTGCAGCTGTGTCAGGTCCTGGTCTGGTCTGGTCTTTAGTCTCTGCAGCTGTGTCAGGTCCTGGTCTGGTCTGGTCTCTGCAGCTGTGTCAGGTCCTGGTCTGGTCTTTAGTCTCTGCAGCTGTGTCAGGTCCTGGTCTGGTCTGGTCTTTAGTCTCTGCAGCTGTGTCAGGTCCTGGTCTGGTCTGGTCTTTAGTCTCTGCAGCTGCGTCAGGTCCTGGTCTGGTCCTGGTCTGGTCCTGGTCTGGTCTTTAGTCTCTGCAGCTGTGTCAGGTCCTGGTCTGGTCTTTAGTCTCTGCAGCTGCGTCAGGTCCTGGTCTGGTCTGGTCTGGTCTTTAGTCTCTGCAGCTGTGTCAGGTCCTGGTCTGGTCTTTAGTCTCTGCAGCTGTGTCAGGTCCTGGTCTGGTCTGGTCTTTAGTCTCTGCAGCTGTGTCAGGTCCTGGTCAGGTCCTGGTCTGGTCTTTAGTCTCTGCAGCTGTGTCAGGTCCTGGTCTGGTCTGGTCTCTGCAGCTGTGTCAGGTCCTGGTCTGGTCTGGTCTTTAGTCTCTGCAGCTGTGTCAGGTCCTGGTCTGGTCCTGGTCTGGTCTTTAGTCTCTGCAGCTGCGTCAGGTCCTGGTCTGGTCTTTAGTCTCTGCAGCTGTGTCAGGTCCTGGTCTGGTCTTTAGTCTCTGCAGCTGTGTCAGGTCCTGGTCTGGTCTGGTCTCTGCAGCTGCGTCAGGTCCTGTCTGGTCCTGGTCTGGTCTTAGTCTCTGCAGCTGCGTCAGGTCCTGGTCTGGTCTTTAGTCTCTGCAGCTGTGTCAGGTCCTGGTCTGGTCTGGTCTTTAGTCTCTGCAGCTGTGTCAGGTCCTGGTCTGGTCTGGTCTCTGCAGCTGTGTCAGGTCCTGGTCTGGTCTTTAGTCTCTGCAGCTGCGTCAGGTCCTGGTCTGGTCTGGTCTTTAGTCTCTGCAGCTGTGTCAGGTCCTGGTCTGGACCTGGTCTGGTCTTTAGTCTCTGCAGCTGCGTCAGGTCCTGTCTGGTCTTTAGTCTCTGCAGCTGGTCAGGTCCTGGTCTGGTCTTTAGTCTCTGCAGCTGTGTCAGGTCCTGGTCTGGTCTGGTCTTTAGTCTCTGCAGCTGTGTCAGGTCCTGGTCAGGTCCTGGTCTGGTCTTTAGTCTCTGCAGCTGTGTCAGGTCCTGGTCTGGTCTGGTCTTTAGTCTCTGCAGCTGTGTCAGGTCCTGGTCTGGTCTGGTCTTTAGTCTCTGCAGCTGTGTCAGGTCCTGGTCTGGACCTGGTCTGGTCTTTAGTCTCTGCAGCTGCGTCAGGTCCTGGTCTGGTCTGGTCTCTGCAGCTGTGTCAGGTCCTGGTCTGGTCTTTAGTCTCTGCAGCTGTGTCAGGTCCTGGTCTGGTCCTGGTCTGGTCTTTAGTCTCTGCAGCTGTGTCAGGTCCTGGTCTGGTCTGGTCTTTAGTCTCTGCAGCTGTGTCAGGTCCTGGTCTGGTCTTTGGTCTCTGCAGCTGTGTCAGGTCCTGGTCTGGTCTTTAGTCTCTGCAGCTGTGTCAGGTCCTGGTCTGGTCTTTAGTCTTTGCAGCGGTGTCAGGTCCTGGTCTGGTCTTTAGTCTCTGCAGCTGTGTCAGGTCCTGGTCTGGTCTTTAGTCTCTGCAGCTGCGTCAGGTCCTGGTCTGGTCTTTAGTCTCTGCAGCTGTGTCAGGTCCTGGTCTGGTCTTTAGTCTCTGCAGCTGTGTCAGGTCCTGGTCTGGTCTGGTCTTTAGTCTCTGCAGCTGTGTCAGGTCCTGGTCTGGTCTTTAGTCTCTGCAGCTGCGTCAGGTCCTGGTCTGGTCCTGGTCTGGTCTTTAGTCTCTGCAGCTGCGTCAGGTCCTGGTCTGGTCTTTAGTCTCTGCAGCTGCGTCAGGTCCTGGTCTGGTCCTGGTCTGGTCTGGTCTCTGCAGCTGTGTCAGGTCCTGGTCTGGTCTGGTCTTTAGTCTCTGCAGCCGTGTCAGGTCCTGGTCTGGTCTGGTCTTTAGTCTCTGCAGCTGTGTCAGTCCTGGTCTGGTCCTGGTCTGGTCTTTAGTCTCTGCAGCTGCGTCAGGTCCTGGTCTGGTCTTTAGTCTCTGCAGCTGTGTCAGGTCCTGGTCTGGTCTTTAGTCTCTGCAGCTGTGTCAGGTCCTGGTCTGGTCTTTAGTCTCTGCAGCTGTGTCAGGTCCTGGTCTGGTCTGGTCTCTGCAGCTGCGTCAGGTCCTGGTCTGGTCCTGGTCTGGTCTTTAGTCTCTGCAGCTGTGTCAGGTCCTGGTCTGGTCTTTAGTCTCTGCAGCTGTGTCAGGTCCTGGTCTGGTCTTTAGTCTCTGCAGCTGCGTCAGGTCCTGGTCTGGTCTGGTCTCTGCAGCTGCGTCAGGTCCTGGTCTGGTCTTTAGTCTCTGCAGCTGCGTCAGGTCCTGGTCTGGTCTGGTCTGGTCTTTAGTCTCTGCAGCTGCGTCAGGTCCTGGTCTGGTCTTTAGTCTCTGCAGCTGTGTCAGGTCCTGGTCTGGTCTTTAGTCTCTGCAGCTGCGTCAGGTCCTGGTCTGGTCTGGTCTCTGCAGCTGTGTCAGGTCCTGGTCTGGTCTGGTCTTTAGTCTTTGCAGCTGTGTCAGGTCCTGGTCTGGTCTTTAGTCTTTGCAGCTGCGTCAGGTCCTGGTCTGGTCTTAGTCTGCAGCTGCGTCAGGTCTGTCTGGTCTGGTCTTTAGTCTCTGCAGCTGTGTCAGGTCCTGGTCTGGTCTTTAGTCTCTGCAGCTGTGTCAGGTCCTGGTCTGGTCTTTAGTCTCTGCAGCTGTGTCAGGTCCTGGTCTGGTCTGGTCTTTAGTCTCTGCAGCTGTGTCAGGTCCTGGTCTGGTCTTTAGTCTCTGCAGCTGCGTCAGGTCCTGGTCTGGTCTTTAGTCTCTGCAGCTGTGTCAGGTCCTGGTCTGGTCTTTAGTCTCTGCAGCTGTGTCAGGTCCTGGTCTGGTCCTGGTCTGGTCTTTAGTCTCTGCAGCTGCGTCAGGTCCTCTCTCGGTCCCGTCTTTAGTCTCAGATTCGTCCAGCGTGCAGAGTCCTGGTCCGGATCTCCTCTGGGACTGTGTAAAGTGGGAGGAAACAGGATAAAATGTCGGAGGCGATTAAGACGGGATACATTAGCCTGATAAACACGGAGAAGTGCTGCGGCTGCTTCACGAGGAACAGAAACAACATCTGTGT